>WBMV01008303.1:193981-377236 GCA_013396655.1 Campylorhamphus procurvoides | reverse complement strand
GGCCGCGCCGCCGGCTCTCCCGCAGCGCCGCCGCCCGCGCTGCGGGGCCTGCGCTGCCGCGGGGCCGGCATTGTGTGTGCGGCACAGCCCGCGCATCCCGTGCACCCCGCACGCCCCGCGCATCCCGTACATCCCGCACGCCCCGCGCACCCCGCAGCCTTTGTCTCCCGCCGCTCCCGCACCTGGAGCCGCACACCGGGTGAGCCCGCCGGGGATGCCCCGGGACGCGCAGTCGGGGCTGGGCGGGGAGCATCGCCCGGCCGGCAGCGCGGGATGCCCCGCATCGGAAGGACCGCGCAAGTTTTCCGTCTGTGGCTTTTTGCTAAGTTGCTGCGCAAAGGGCCCCCCTCCCGCCCCCCTCCGCGGTGGAAATAATGAAAGGAGAAGGAAAACAGCGCGGGCAGTTCATTGTGAATTTTTAACTACGTTCGCTATTGCAGTTCTACAAGGCCCTTGTTTATTCAGAAATAGGCCAGCGATGCCTGCTTCACAGTCACATGGGTGCTTCAGCGGAACAATTATATCTACTTCGGAGAAACTTGTTGCCATTATAATACGATTTTACATGGTAACCCTCATGTCTGACAGTTTTACCCACTCTGACGCCAGAATTCTGGTGGGAAAGGTTTTGCAGCAAAAGAAAAGGCCTACCTTGCTGTTTCTTTGCTGTTCCTTTCCTTCATGGGAGCTGGCTGCTGTCAGTAGCCCAGGAGGTTACCATAGCGAACAGCTCCCTAAGGCACAATATGAGGTGCACCGTGCGAAACTCACGCTGGAGAAAAAGAGAGTCCACTTTGTAACTTTACAAATATCGTTTTTGTAACTTAGTGTTTACAATGTATGTGAACTGGTCAGAAGCATTTGATTTGTGAGAGAAAAAGTTGTTGGTGGCAAATGGTCTCATTCTTGGAGGAGTAGGGGCTGTAACTTGTAGCATCTGCAGCACCCGGCAGGATGGATTCCTGATCTGCATGCGGAGTGTGATTACTGTTTGAAAATAGCCCACTGTTGGGGCAAAGTAAATCGATGTTAGGATGAAAATAGATCAATTAAATGAAAACAGGTTTCCTGTGTGGTAGTTGCTAATAACATGGATTTTACAATTTTTAAAAAAAAAAAATAAGAAAGTGTTTGTCTGTCTATCTAAAAGATCATCTCTGGGGACAAGACTTAGTGGGCTTCCTGCCTTCAATTCAGCCACTTCCTCTTTTGCGTTTGGTTTGTGAATTGTTGCTGTGATTGAGGGACAAGAATTAAATCTAGTTCTTCCCAGAACCTACGTTACTGCAAAAAGGAGAAGATTCTTCTCGACAAGATAGATAACCCAATAAAGCTGATAGAGTTTCCCACCTTTTTTGTGATTCACAGCTAAGAGGTAGCACGGAAATGTTGGGAGAGTGGCTTTGCCAGGGTTTGGTGTGTCCGTGCTGGGCAGTTACACTGGGAGACTTCAGTATATTGTTACATGCACATGTTCTCCACAGGAGACAGCAGTGCAGGATAGATAGCAGAGAAACAGTGGCAGATCTTTGCGATTATTGATCTGTGTGGGTTTTCCTTTGCCCTTTTTTTTCCTCTCCACTGTTAATTTGCCGGTATTGAGTTATCTTATCTGATTCTTAAACCTGGCAAATCTCCTAAGCAATTGCTGTGTGGAAAAGGTGGATTAAGTGTAAGGTGACATGTTAATGAGTGATAGAGTTTGCATGGTGTAATCTTTACATTCTGGGAACCCTTTCGCTGTCTCATGGGGAAGATGTTAATGAGTATTGCAAAAACCCCACATTTGTCATAGTATGTTTTGGTAACAATTTACAGGGGTTTTTTTGTTGTTTCATGGCAGACCAGTGACAGCTGTAGACCTTAATCTTTCTGTCATGCTTGCTTTTTGAATCCACTGTATTCGGAAATCCCTTTAACATCATTGCTGTGCTTCCACTTGCTAAGTTTGGCCATGGCATGATCATCATGCAGTAATGCAGACATCAATACAGTCATTTTGCACTGGCTTGACTTAAGTAATTGTCCTACAACTGATGCACTTGAGACACAGTGCAGCTTAATTACATGAACATGCTGACAGTGAAATGACTCACGTTAAATTCACTAAAGCGTCCTTTAAGTGCATGAGAAATTTAAAGCTGGGAGGTGTTTAGCAAGGGACATTTTGGGGAGAGAGCTTCCAGTGCCGAAAAACACAGAGCTTGTGTCACATCCGTTGTTCCTGTAATAACATGGCAGCCTTAATGCTGCAGAATAGTCTTCTGATTTGGTTGTTTAACCTTTTAAGTGTGCATCTCTGTGTCTGGTGGATTGGTCGTTGACTTAAAACAGTGTAGCCTGTGTACGTTACAAATGTTTTCTGGAGCTGTAACATCTTTCTTTTGTGTTGTTCATCTGACTCATCTTGCTTGATGAGTAGCAGATTTTATGTGTCATCTCTCTTTCGGTAGCTTTGAGCATCAGTGTTGCTGCTGGTAGTGGGTTTGACTTGGTGCTCCTTTCCCTCTGCTCTTAGGAAGTGGCCGTCAGGTTTCAGGTCATAGGTTTAAACTTGAGGTGGGTGTTGTTTAAAGCTTTTACGTTGTCGTTTGTGGGTTTTTCCCCCTCTCAGGATTACTTTCCCACTTGAAAAGTAAGGGGATAAAATAAAGGGGAAGGGTGTTGTTTGTTTTGTTTTGATTCAAATGTTTGTTGAAATTGTCCTGAAGACAAACATTGTGTCAGTGTGTGATCCTGAAAGGGAAATTTAGCAGTTTGCATTCTTCAAGTTCAGCAAAAGTTGAAAATGAGAGTAAATATTTATCTTAATTTTATATTACTATCTTATGGTTTTTAAAGCCATGATATCAGTGTAATGATATTTGTGATGTAATGTATAATTCTTTCCACTGCTCGGTTTTCTTTATATTGATAAAGCCTATGAAAGAAGCATTGAGATGTTAATTAGTGCTCATTTGGTTTTAAAATATTTTTGGTCCTAAGGATACAGAATATATATATACATGTATAAAGTTAGAATGGATGCATGTAAGACATATGTTTTGTGTTCACTCTGTCAGTTTTTCCTCCCTTTTCCTGGACTTTGCTGAAAACCTTTGTGGATTTATGGTGATAATAAGAGAATAGTAATGATTACAATAATTATTATTATCATCATCATAATAGTTATAATTATGCTTTTGCCCCTATCTTACGGGTGAGATTGTATTTTTTAAGTGTTCTTAGCAAACGCTGGTCTGTAGAATTAGAGTATTGCAACATGAATTCCACTCTGCATTCTTAATAGGGCATCTCTTAGGGGAATTACATGTTTGAATATTTTAAATGTCCCCCTGTGAGAAGGAGGGTGTGAGCTTAGGCTGGAACAAGATATTCTGCATATCGGTTGGGACTCTCCAGGTAACTCTCCACATCCCTGGGAAATCAGTGAATTTTAACTAATGTAAAGCTGCATAGTAGTTACGGAGTCCTACGTGAATGCTTTGAAAACCTTTGAAGCTGCAAAGCAATAAGTCTTCGGGGCAGCTTCTGCTTTGTTTGTTTTGGAAGTGTTGGATTATCACCCACAGACACCACTGAGGAGCATTTTGCTGGGAACTGTGCAAACAAGGAAGGCCTGGGAGCCACGGCAATAGGGAGGCCTGTGTGTCCCAAGGTCTCTTTCTTCCTCTGCCTCCCCCTCCTCTTTTTCCTTCCTTACCTCTTCTAGATTCTCTGCAGTGTCTTTGTTCATCTTTCAATGGAGACAGTGATGTTTAGATTTACTTTCCCTATGGAAGTACCATCCTCTTACAACACTTGTAGGATCTGAGTGTTATTGAGACCCCTGCCCCTCGGTCACGTTTTGTTGGGGGGTTTGAGGAAGAGTCACGAGAGTATAGGCAGAAAATTGTGTACATGCCCACATTCCACATTAATCCAATGAGACCTGTTTCTGAAGAAAACCAGAAAAGCAGTAATGTTAGAGCCTGAAGTAAAGAGAACTTCAGTGAGGTTTGCAGTAGAATAACCATCTCTCCTGTAGGTGTCTGACTCTAGTAACGGGATTTCTGCTCTTTCAAACCATCCTTTTTTAATTAAGATGGAGGAGCCTTAAGTGATAAAAGGTGCTGCATGGATTGTTTCTCTTCTAAATAATGCACAAATAGGAGTTTTCCCTTCACTTAAAGTGCGTGGGAGCCGTACTTGTTTTGTTTTGGGTTTTTTTCACCCATTGGGATTTGGCACATGGACAGGTTGCAAATGCTCACTTACAGTGCAGGTATGTTTCAGAGGTAATCTTAGCAATTTGTTCAGTGGATGTGGACATTTAGAATGTGATTATTGTCCCTAGAGTCACCCCGAGCAGCAGCTTGCTGGTTTTCAGGGTCATTGTTTATATTGCTATGGCACTTCATTTACACTGGTTTATTTGCTGTTACACTTGAGGACACTCTTGTTCACTACAGAAATTATCTCTTTCTTCAAACAGATGAGTTGGGAAGGAGATTAGTGGAATATGATGTTATCTGAAAATGATGCAGCTATTAAACCAGCTTTGAGATTCTCTGAGAGTACTGATGAGTGAGAGGAGGTGCATCTTGGATTATTTTTCTTCTCTACGAGTAAACTGTGCAGGCTGAGTGACCTCCTCTCCCATTTTGGATGATTGGAGTTGAGGGCTCTCACCATATCTCAAGAGGTGCTCTGTCTTGCAGAATTGGGTCATTGGTTGAAAGTAATGATGGTGGTGAAGAACCCTGCAAGGTTTTGCTGTTTGTCACTTAATCTTTTTCAAGGATGTAAGGGACTGGAGCAGTGATATTGAAGGAGGTAGCAAGTGGATTGGGGAAGATGAACTCCATCCTGATGTATTTAGAGGCTGTAGTCACTCTTTCTTCTGGGGATGGGTGACAGAGAGCTGTAAATAGCACCCTCAGGTTTGTCACTGTTTCCAGAAGAAACCGATCATGTCAGGAAGTGAAGGCACTTCCCCTCTGATGCTGGGTGCACATTTATTACAAATGGCTCCAACTTCTGTGGGTGTCTTGCCTCTCTGTACTGGAGTCAGTGCTGCCCTGCCATTTCTTATCCCTTTCTTGATCTCTTGACCTGGGAAAATATATAAAAATGGAAGATTCTTTTTTAAGTATTTGGTATTTTTTTTCTTTCTGTTGCTTGACTGAAGGAAATACATTTAGAATACCTGCCTCCTCAGGAGCTGTAGTAATGTGCACATCTGCAGCTCAAGCATGTGCATTGTGCTCTCTGCATGGGGAGCCATGGCCTCTGGTTTAAAAAAAGAAAGTTATTTGTCTTGAAATCATAAAAAAATAAGACGATTTTTAAATCTAAGGACTGTGAAACTCCAATATACTGCAAAGCCTTGTGTGAAACTAGAGTGGGCTTTTGTGTCTTTCTTGTCAAAGCATCTTCTCTTGAAAGGAGGCCAACATTGGCCTCAGTGCCCAGTAACTGCTCTGAGAATGGGGATGTGGGGCTGTAAAAGCTGTGGTGTTTCAAAGCAGTACAGAGAAATGCTAGAAAAGCCTGACAGGTGTATGTCACTCTCATATATATTGGTATTTATTTTTCCCTAATGTCGAGTTTCAGATATGCCCCCATTCATGTGTTCAGTACTGAACTGTTCAAGGAGTGTTTTCAGTTAAATTCCAGGATCTGTCATTAGATTCATGAAGAAACATCCAGGTAGGGAATGCTGAGCAGACAGGCAGGGGAGAACATGGGATGCTTTCTCACAGTTGGGCCAGCAGAACTCACAGAATGCACATCCTAAAAGAGTAATTATTAAAGAAGGCAGTGATTCCTTCCAGGATTAACTCTGCTCATTGCTCTCCAAAGTGTTACCATGAGGGTTAAACTAATGGCCCTAAGAAAAAATGCAAGTGCAGGATCAGTCAGAAGTTACATATAGAGCACTAATTGGCTAATTGAACGAAGCTAATCAACTCCTTTTAAATGAATGTGTCCATGGGCACAGGCAGAGGAAAATCTTCCCCTCTTCCAGGGAAGTTTTTTCTCTTTTATTTGCAAAACGAGACTTAATCAATTTAGCTGTGAGGCTTTTTAGTCCAGTGGCCAAGAGTAAAAGTCTGCTTTTTCAAATGGTTATTTCATGTCTTAAGTACTTTGTTACAGTTTTTTAAGGGATTTTGGGGAGGGAGGAGGAACTGAATTTTGAATTCCCCTTTTTGTTGTGGCCAAAACTTAAATTTTGAAGGTACTCCTTAGCAAATTTAAACATGTATTTTGTCACTTGTCTTAATTAAAACTGGTGTATTTAGGGAAGTGGCTTTGTTGAAGTACATGAGTCCCGTTTATTGTGATAATAAGCCAGTCCTAGATAATTGTAGCCTCACTGCAAGTGTAGAGGGAGCACGTCCAACAGTTGGTTTGTTTGGTTTGGGTTTTGTTTTTTGGCCAATTCATCTTATGTAAGAAAGAGATAATGAGTGGAAACAGAAGAATCAGGGAAGATTGCCCCTTCTTCCAGCCTTTGTACAAAAAGAGAGAGAGGCGCTTAACAGCTTGAAGGACAGGGTGACAGAAAAACCCCAGCTTTTTAAACTGTAACTAATGTTTCTTGGGTTAACTCTGTGTTCTTACTTGTTGAAAACCAAATATTGTTTTCTTTGTTTCTGCTTTCTCTGTATTTGCTTTTAAGGTAAGTAAAATGAAAATGCAGTTTTTATTTGTATTTGAAGTCCAATTTCCATCTTAAAGCAACTTGACATAAATTATAATTCTTACGATTATCCAATAAGAAGTACAGAATCTTTTTATAGTAAAACCAAGTTTTGTTTTCAACATGCAGGTTTGATCTTTTGCATTTATACTTTGTTTCCAAACAGTGATTGCGTCTTACTGGGAACTATTCTTAGTTTATTGAGAAATGGCAATATTATGTGCTTTAATAAGCTTTTCTTTAAATCAGTTGATATAAATACTTTCCTTCTGTGCTGTTACGTAGATAATGACATCAAAATATGCTTCATTAGTCTTGATCATTCTTACATGCAAATGTGGGTATAGATAATATTGCAGAACAAAGTAACATGGGCCTATCAATTAGCAAAGGCATCTTTATAGAGGAATAGCAGCATTGATGTTCTGAAGAGAAAGCTGGGTCACAGTGGTTACAGTGGTCAGGCTGGAGGGGTCTCTGAAACAAGCAGTGGTTTTTGGATTTCAAAGATTAAAAGTGGATGATTTCTTTATTATCTGCCCAAAAGGGAGAAATCTGCCTTAGTGCAAGGCAAAACCTTGCATCTAGCAAACACCATGGCAAAACCCACTTCAGTGTATGCAATTAATCCTTCGGAGATCCTCCCTTAGCTGTGAGGTTTGATAGAAAAATGCCAGTGCAGTGGCTGGTGGAGGGGGCTGGGAAGTTTCTGTGTTGTGGAAGAAGAGTGGCTTCAGGTCTGTCTAAAATTGTGAGGAGCATCAAAATTGCCATAAGGTGTCAGATCAGTAGGACAGCTGGTGCTGTGTCTCCCCTCAGAAATGTTTGGAAATGGGGATAGGAACCATCAGAGCACGGTCCTCTGGCTGTGTAGGAACCAGTGATTTGACCTGTTCTCTGCCATTTGTCTGATCCTTTCTGAATCCTTCCTGTGCTTAGGAGTCTGCAGTTTGTGTGCGAAGTGAAAAGGGGCTAAGTTTGTGTTTTCTGGTTCCTTGTGGTAGGAGAATCAGTGAATAACCTTTCCTTATTCTTCTTTTTCTTGGCAGTTTTGATTTTGCACATCTTTTGTGCTCTTTGGCAGTGGCACCATTCAGCTCAAGGCAGGAACCTGTTTGTGTGTGTGTAGTGCTGGACTGGGCAGGGCTGCTCTTTCTGGCTGGGGCTATTTCTTGACCTTGCTGTAAAACTGGATTATACATCCATCTCCATTAGTATGGAAGGATTTCAAGCCTATGATGTTCTTTGTTACCTTGTTTGTGCATCTTCCAGCCTTGCCTTCTGGTCTGTTTGACACCAGCTCTACCGCCTGTCTCAAGGGGCTCTGGATTTCTAGAATTGCAGCATTGGTGTTTGTTGTTTTCCTCGCCATTCCTTGGGGCTTTTAATGAGTACGGAGTTGGTGTTCCAGGACAATTAGTTGTAACAGTCTCAAAATTCCGAGTTGCAGTAGCTAATTAAGACCTCATTGTATAGGTGAGGTTATTTCTTTCTCTGTCTTATTATCCTGCCTTTAATTTTATCTGCTGTTGTCCTTCTGCAGTTCTTAGCAAACAGCACTTATTTTTTTATCTCTTAAATAGTTCTGTATTGTCTTAGCACTTTGCACTCATTCAGTGTTTGTGTGCTTCTCTTGAAAAGCAGGACACAGTACAGACTCATTAGTCCTCCTTGTATTGTGGAAAACTACTTTTTCTTTCTGTCATTACTTCCTGTCTTTAAATCCACTGTTTAAGTACGAGATGATCTTGTGGAAAATGCTCCAAAATATTTCATATCTCAGTGGATGAGGTGACCATTAAAATTGGTTTTGGCCTTAATGCTCGGACTGTTTCATATGCTTTGTGAAACTCATACTTCTTGATAAATTAGTTGATTAATTTATTAAATGATGAAACTTCATTAAATGAAGTTACCTTTGACTAGATCTGCTGGGCAACATGTGGTATGGAATTTAACACTGTATTTTCAGCCTTTATTCTGAATTTCCCAGGTTGTGAAGCTTTTAAGATGCTGTTCATTCAGCTATATATTCCAGACTTGCCCACAGCCACCATGCCTATGTGCTGTGGGCTGAGCAGGTCACTGGATGCTTCAGTTTGGCCAATGGCAACATGAACATCCCTGGTGTAGATGAACAAGATCATATCAGTGTCCTTGTGCAGTGCCTTGTGGGGTCCCCTGTGCCTGACACCTCTGTGATGTGCATGGGAAAACATAGGGTTTATATTTAATTGATGTTGTGTGGGAATATACCACAATCCAAAGGATCTATATTCCACATGATGTACTTTGGTATAAGGTAGTAAGTATCTTGGAGATTGAAATCGCTTTTCTAGCTTCTTGATTCAACATTTTGCTGTTAATGAGTGTTTTTAAGTCATCCCTTTAGAAAAATCCATTTATTATTTCTCTGTCTCTCAGCAGTTTCCTCTTCATTTTGTGGCCATTCACTTCTGCTGGATGTGCCCAGCCCTGGCACAGGAGAACAAGCTTTTAATCTTTTGTATTTAGAAGATTATTTTTGTAACCATAAAGGCCTACAAAGTACCTTACAAGAATTCGAGTTAAGATGTTGCAGAGGTGTTGATTTCAGCTCAGGCAAGCTTTTAGGGAGTGTGTTTTCTGGGCAAGTTCTTCCCTCGCTTTATGTGCTTGCTTTGCATAAAGGTCTGATAATTCATTTTTTTACATTCTTGTTACTCCCGGAGTGATCATGGCAATGCTTGTGTGTGCAATTTCTGGTTGCAGCCGAGGGCAGCACTTAAGTGTGAGATGGTGTCATTTACATCCTACTCTGCACTTGCCACTTAATGTTTTGTAGCAACTCTATATCCATAGGGAGCAAATCAAAACAGACCTGGGCTGTCAGCAGAGATGTTTTTCAAACACAACCAGGCAAATGGTTTTCTATTCAATCAAGAGTATATTTAAAATTGAATGTCACAGTGGAAGCACGTGGTTGTGATACATACAGGTATTTCTAGTGGGTTTAGCTCTAAAGAACTTCCTTGGGCCTCCAGTTTGGTGCAGGGTGTTGAGACAGATAAAGAAAGTCCAGGAGACTTCACAAAATACCTTTTTAAGGTAGTGTTTTCAGGACAAAGGTATCCTTTGATTTTTCTAAGGCACTGTTTTTATTGCATCCTGCTACAGAATTAAAATTCTGATTTAATAATGGCAAGTATTGATTCAAAAATTGAAGTGGAACTTGAAGAGTATCATCTCTCTTTTGTATTTTTTTGCTAACAACAGAAACAAGGTTGCATGTGCCAGCAGAGTGATACCTGAAAAAATACACACTGAACGTTGCAGGGATAAAGCTGCAATAATAATTCAATGGCAGGGAAAAAAGTATGAATTTGAAAACACTTTTTATGGCAGTGTAAATGTTCCAGCGTTGTCAGGATCAAGCTTTGAAATTGTACTCCTAAAAATAGAGGAATCTTTTTCAGTTGCACTCTGTCTTTTGAGCCCTTAGGCTCAAGTCTTGTTTTTCTCTCTGTACGAACAGACATGCAGAAAAAAAAATCTTAAAATGAGAACAGATTTTCTTGTAATTTTGCCATTCCTGATGTTGGGGTAATAAGAACATCATCACTTACTGTGAGCTCTTCACTAAAACCCTGTGTTGTAACTATTCTTAGGCCTTTAGGCTTGTTAATGTTCTTGTGATTTGAAATTTGTGTCATTGAAAGCCGTTGTCTTTCTTTTCTTATTCTTTTTTTCCCTTTTTTTTTTTTTTAAGCTTTCAATACTTTTTAAAGGGAGGAATGAGAAGGAAGCATGTCAGTTAATGAGCAGTAACAAAAGGCAAGGCCATATTTTTGTGGCATTGCCTGGAGAGAGAGAATGCCATGATTTAGCACAGCTCATAATACTGTAATTCCATTTAGGAGGAAAAGATGCAGGGGAGGGCTGTATTTTGCCATCACGATTTGTACGCGCAAAGAGTGGTAGAGTCTTTGTAGTGACTCAAAGGGAGCTTTAGCAAGTTAAACCAGCATTTCACTGGATAATGCAGAGACAGCTCATGAGCTACAGTGAAAATAGGTGACTGGCTCCCCATCAGAAGGTTTGAAGATCATGTTTGGTTGAAGATATTCCAAGATCATATGAGGGGACTTGTGAAGATTATTTATGTTGACGCCTGAAGTCTCTCGGCATTAATCTATGCAGTAGGACCCATACTGGCATTAGAGCCAGCCTACTGTGTGTTTTTCTCAGTTTTCTAGACTTAAAATGCCACATTTAAAGCCTTGTTACTCCGAAATGTTTTCTCAGCCTGTTACGAAACTTCACTTACTTCACTTGAAAGGCTCGGGTGCCGCTTTCATACCTGAAGTGTATGAAGTAATTCAGTCTGTAAGGTGAGAAGTAACTATATTTCTGTGCTTTTAGCCTCTTATTATGTCTGGGCATAATGTTGAGATGTGCTGGCAGTGGAACTGAAATAGTGGCCAAGTTCTGCTCAGTCAGTAATGATAGCTGGAAAAGGATTTTCTTTTCACATAGGAGAAGTTAAGTGTCAGGGCATCAGACAGTCAGGAGTGTGTTCTGCTGACACAATGGCAGTGTGTTGAAGCTGGCTTGTCTTTGTGAGACGTGTTGGATCTCAGAGGTAGAATGGAAAACATGTTATGGTATACCCAGATCTGTAATTTCAAATAGAAGAGTGTGTCCTGTAAATATCTACTGGTTGAACAGGCTCCTTCTAAGCCGTTTGTGATGGAGCTTTGAACATTGATATTTCTGGGTTCCCTTCAGATAAAAAAAGGAAATTTTTTTTTTTGTTATCCTTACAGTGCCTCTCCTTTAGATATGCACTTATTTCCATTAAAAACACATTTGCTAATCTGAGCTGGAACCCTTTTAAAACAAAATGTGAATGAAATCTTGGGAAGCAGTGGGAGACCTCAGGACTCTACAGTGAAAGGATTGAACTCTGCTATCCACAGCCTCTTATGAATAAAGTTAGCCTTCTAAAGATAAAAGAAAATTCAATTACAAAGCAAAAAGGAGGGTGAAGGGGTGTAATTAAAACACATAATCCTAAAAACAACATGAACAGTGCTTTTTCATGTTATACTTAAAGCAGTGTGCTTTGTGTGTGCAGTTGCTGTTGCCTAAGATTATTGATTTAGTTTCCTGGGGGAAACACTTTGGAGAGGATGCAAAAAGGATGGTCTGTTGGTGTAACTGGCTGTGGGATTTCACACACGTGTTCTACTTAAATCAGCTTGGTGGAGAGTTTTCCTTCACTCCTTGCTTATCTGTCTTTAAAAAAAAAAGGCTGAAAATAAATGCTGCTTCTCCTTTTTTCTCACAATACTGGCAGTTGTCCTGTCAGACCGAGTGCTTCAGACAGCAGGAGGGACCAAAGGCAGCACGGGAACAACTTGTTCTCTCCCCTTACATCTCATCCAGCAGCTGATTCCCAACGTTTAGTACTGGGGCTGGATTCTCAAAGCGTTTGGAGTCCAGCTCCCATTGAAGTGAAAGGTGGGAGCCTAAACCTTTGATAGGGTATGGCTTGAGGTCCACATTAGTCTGGGACCTTGAAAAACCTCTTCGGAGTTGTAAATACACATCTGCGCTGCCTCACTGCTGCTCTGCTAATTAGCGGCTTAGTCTTATGCTAATGACAGGAGTTGGGTTAGACCGAGATCTTGGTAGTGGAGCGTTCCCGGCTGGAGTTGGAAGCGTTTCATTATCAGGACTGGCTTTTATGGTAGAAATACTCTGATGGTGTGTAGCAGGGTGAAGCAGCCCTGGCACACACTGACCTGCTCCCACAGCTGCGGGGGAAAGGAGTACCTGTAGGGTACATGAGTAATTGAAGTTGACAGGCTGTCCCTCTTTCGGAGCTCCTTCCTTCAGGAACTGCAGGGGGTTGGATTTCACAAGTGTGGATGATGTCTGATGGAGAGGAAGAAGCTGTGAGGAAGGAAGGGTGGGAAGGAGCTGGCAAAAGAAAAATGAAGATGGATATAGAGATCAGGATTGAACATGAACTTCACAGTCAAGAGGTTTCAGAATGTCTTTTGAATACTCTTCCCTTGTCCCCTTAATGCCATTCAAACCCCATCTCTTTCCTGGTACTCTAAAGTTAAGTATTACCATTTCCTTGGATTATTTAATACTTTAGACTGATAGCATAGTAAAATATTAGTACCATTATTTTATGAATTATTTTGTGCAAAAAAGTTCTCTGTGAAGAAAATATTTTGCATTATTCTAAAGAAAGTATCCCTTTCTTGTAGCAGTTGAGATGCATATTTTGTTCTCTGCTCAAATATTGTGTGCAAGTTTATAAAAAAATTGCTCCTGATATTGAGTAAACTTAGCATAAGAAAAAAAAAGTAAAGGAAATTTTGTAATGAGGTTTCTTAGTCAAAAAACATTCTTCCCTTGATTCATCTTTTACCTGGTGTACCTTTTGTCCTGTTTGTCTGCTTTTTGTAAAAATAGCTTGTGCCATCAGTTTAGCTCCTTTGATAAAACTAATAATTAAAAGGTGTGCAATCAGAAACTATAAGCAGCAATGCTTTTCAGCGGGAGAGAGCAAGTGTGCAATCACACTGCTCAGATGGGCAGGTTCCTGAAATCAGCTTTCAACCCGTGCATTTGCATTTTGAATCTATAAAAAAGGCACAATCCTTTCAGAAAAAGTCAGTGGAAAACCTGTTTCTGCAGGAGATGAGCTTGTTTGTTTTCTCCTGATCTGCTGTGAGATAGAAGTGGAGGAACCTAAACATGCTCACAGTATTTTTCATTAATTGAAACACTGTGTGTGACTCCGGTCCTTCCCCCGGGACATGTTTCCTGGCAGCTGTGTCAGGCAGGAATCCTGGGCTTCAGTTTGGAACTGGCCTTTCCCAAATATGCCTTGCATTGAAAGTTTCACAGCAGCTTTTAAATGCCTCTAAGTGGCTGTAGTCCTTTGAAAAGCCTCATCTGCGATGGGTTTGATAATTAGCTGTTGGCAGTGGGATGGTGTTGCTGGGGAATGGAGCTGGGACTGGGCGAAAGGTCTTTATGGTGCCTAAACCCAAGTTTTCCCAAGCTTTTGGCAAGTCTCATATAACTGGAATGTTGAAAGTCCTTGTGGAGTGTTGTAATAGTTGCCATAGTGTAATATCTTATTGTACAAATGTATTCTAGATGTTGCTGGTGTGTCCTCATCCAAAAAGGTACAAGGCTCAACAGTTGTCACCTGCTGTAGGTGCCAGAGAAGTGTGGAGAATGACCCACAGAACAGATTCCATACAAGGCACTCATACCTACCCACAGGTGACTCTCAGTTCACCAGCAACAGGAATTGGCCATTTTTACCATTACCACTTCTAATAGTTGAGTATTATTATTGATTTATTATTTTTATGATAAAACTGAAGTCACCAACACTCTGTCATGCCTTTCATGCATGTTTGTCTTCCCACTGTTGACAGTGGGTTGCTAACTCTGAAGCCTGATTTTTATTGTCACTGCAGTGCTGGGGATGAACTTCTGCCAGCACTTGATTTCAGCAGTTGTATTGTTTTCTTATTCCTTAGGTTTGCTCTGTAATGAGGGATGCACATATGTGTTTGCAGGCTGTAGATGTACATTTGAGGCGGTTCCTTTCCCTGGCTTGGTCATAAATAATTTTCCCTGCCTAATAAATAAATAATTTTCAACACCCCTAATACAAAGTTATGCAGATTTCCCAAATGTATATGATATTTCTCTTTCTCTGTTGTCTAAAGTTTGCTTCAGGGAAGCAAGTGGAAGTTATTTAATGAAAAGTGAATCTTGCTTTAGCTCATCCACCTGGAAAACTTGGGGAAGGGTGACCTGTGATTTGGAACATTTAAAAAAAATAAATTATACTCTGGAAAGGCACAGCCTTAACTCTGCTGCAAAGATACTAATACAGAGTTGATCCTTATGGCTTGTTATCCTGTGCCCTTCAATAACTAATGAACTGTAACCCAAGAACTTCTAGCAAGATTGTTTGAACTTGAACTTTATTTAAAATTCTCTGTATTGTTGTTCTCTTATATCAGTCAGTAAGGTTTCATGTGTGGCTGCCCCTTAACCTGATTTTATCACAGTAGTCAGTTCTATAAATTGTTTTAAACCTAAAAAGATACTTTTGACAGTCCTCTGTCAGAAGCTGCAGGAGTAACTAATGTTTTCTGATAATTTTTCATTATGTATTTAATTTATTTGAAAAAGCAAAGTGAGCTTAGACTAAAACTCTTCTCATCTACATAGACACTGTAATCTTGCTAGATAGATAAAATTTAACATTAGAGAACCAAGCCTTTTCTGATTTACCTCTGTGTCCTCCTAACACCATCTCCCTTGCAGAATGACAAAGCCTTTGCAGAGTTTATATAAACAAAAAGGCTGAAACCATTTGTCCTGTCATGAAAATAATGCAAGGTTTGCAGTAACATTAGTTCAGAGTTGCAGCTGATAAGAGGTGTAATGTGCCTTCTGGGCTTTTGTGGGTTGCCTATCAGGTTTTAAAAACTGAAATGGAATATTGTGTTAGAATAGGAACCAGATTGTATCTACCCAAATACAAGGAACCCTTAAAAATTCTACGAAGTGACACAAGGAAAGTAGAGGGCTCATGTTTGCTCATTCGTGCTCTCAGAATGCTTTTGGGCAAAGGATGAAGAGTGTTGCAGTGAACACAGTGACTGGAAGGAGGAGCTTGAATCTCCATCAGAGGAAGGGGAGGTAGCAGTGCATGGGGGGACTGGAGATAACAGTGTGTCCCAGAAATAACAGGCTGCCAGAGTGAGAAAGCCTGGAGTGGAGTGGCCGTGCTTTAATCTGCATGTAATACACCAAATTTAATGATCCATTTTCGTTACCTGCTTGCTCTTTGTTGCTTGAAGACCTTCCATAACAATCTTTCTCTTGAGAGACCAAAAAGAAAAAAAGAAAAAGCATTAAGAAAAATTCCTGGTTTTGGCTGTCACAGCTTTTCAGTCATTCCTCTGTGTATGTAACTGCAGCAAACCTATTTGTCGCTTCTGGTTATAGCAGAAGGGAGTTTGATTCGTGTCAGTTCAGGCTGTTTCTGGCCAGGGTGAGGAATGCCAGGAGTGCAGGTGGGCTGTTGTTTCTGCTCTGTGGTACCTGCTTCGCTTCATATTGAGCCCTGGTACAGACATCACAACAGTGGCTTTTGACCTTCCAGCCTGAGCTGCCCTCACACTGCCAGCCTGGAGCTCCTTCACATGTAGTGTTTTCTCTCTCAAAACTGGTTTAGTACCAGCTTTCCTCTTGCCCCTGCTGTCTGCTCAGCCTTGCTTACAGTGCAGCTCAGCTACAGCAGCAGGGAGCGTTCTTAACCTGCATTAAGTGCTCGTGCAAGGTACTTCCACTGATCAAACTGTGGACCAGTTCCCAGGTGAGCTTTAATGTCTTGCAAATCCCTTGAGCCATCCAGCTCTCTCCACATAAATGCGTCAGGTGGCCTTTTCAGCTGCCTGACCGTAACTGATTATTAGGGTGTGGAAACTTGTATGCTGTGCAAAATTTCTGTCTCCACTTTACTTGGTTACAGTTTTTCCCTAACCATGAGTTTTTCTGATGATGACTGGTTCTCCTCCTAAATTTGTATTATATATTTTTCTGATGTTGTCAATATATAAATGTGTATAAAGTTGAGAAGTATTTCACTGAGCGGTTGAAAAGCTACATATTAGGTCTTGTTTAATCTGATATCTAAGGCAGAGCTGTAGATAAATATGTTTCAGTAATATAGTAAGCATTTTAAGGTTTATAACTTAATACATTTGAATAACTGAGATGGCAATCAGAACTTGCTGTTGGAGTAAGTACTCTCTGGAGGTCACGTAGAAATTTTGAATAAGGAAGGTGTGGTATGAATAATTACAGTGGGATTTCTAAGGTGTGCTGACATGTCCCACATGCTTCCAGCTGTGCTGAAATCTGATTGTTTTGACCTGCCCAAGATCTGCAATTCCTCCAAATTTGATTAAATTTCCTGTATAAAATTACATCATCATGATGTCATGCTGCTGGACTTCTCTTGCAATGTCTCATTCACTCAGGCAGAAGTGACCCGTGTGGGTTAGCTTTGGTTGTGGGGGTCTGCTCTGTATAACGAGATGCTTTTAAAGTTACTTTAATCTGTTAACTTTCCCTTTTAAAAATTACTTTTATTGTTGTCTCTTTGCAAGACGGCTCTTTTCTTAGTCCAAGGTTAGTGCTGTGAATTGCAGCAGTGTTTATACAGCAGCATCACTTCAGGTATCAGCAGAGAAGTCCCACGTGCCCTGGCACACCCGAGCTGAGTTCTCCATTTCTATTTGTGTTACAAGGAGAAGCTGTTGTGAAGTACAAGAACAATACAAACCAGCAGTAGGCACCTGTCCTCTCTTGGGACACCTGGTACAGTGGTTCAGCAGTTTACAATAATACTCTGAGTCCCTGGTAAGTAGAATTTTGATGTGGAGCCTTCGATCCTACCTGGGGCACTACCCAGCTCTGCCATCAGACAATTCGACTTCTTCTGCAGTGTAAAGAGTCACTTCAAACAGGATGCTCGGAAAGCTGCCAGATGTTGTTTTGCTGTCTGCAGACAACACTCCCATATTAAGTCTTTAGCTTGGTGCATCAGAGAAGAAAAAGCACATGCTGGTGAAGCAGGAGGTTATTTTCAGCTTTACTGTTTGAATCAGAAGATCTGGAAAGGGAGCCTGGATTCCCATATTGCTAAAACAGTGAAGTGGCAGTGAAGAGTAAACCAGTTTCTCATTTCCTCTTAACAACTCCCCAAGAGCCTTTGATTTCAGTAGTTTTTCTTTAGATACTGATAGTGGATTAATTTGGTTACATTATAAATTAATAAGCCCTCATAGCATTTAACTTAACTCCCGCTTTATTTATTCCTGTTGCATTTATTGTCTTTAACATCAGTGTTGCTATGAACTGTGGAAAATAATTTTGAATGTCCTCTGCCCACAATCTCTTGTTAGCAAAGTACTTTAGGCTGAGCTACAGTGATGACTAAGAATCACTGTGACAGAATTGCAGGAGTTTTTTTGGTAGGCATCTATTTAAGATCAAGAGAATGTTTCTAAAAGGCACTGTCATTTATGTGCCTTTTGGGTAGTTATGAATTCTTGGTAATAGATGTTTATGATGTGATCTCTGTGTCTTAACTGGCTGTAAATGTATCACTATGAAAAAAAATCAACATGGGGTTTTGCATTATAAGAAGATACACTCAAATTGAGAGCATGCCTGATTCCACCCAGTATTGCTGACCTCATCTAAGTTTGTCTGTGTTCAGTGACAACTAAAACCAGAACTCATTATGCTTTTTGTAATCTTGATTAGAAGACTGTGAAGGTTCTGTGTCGCCTGAGCAGTTCTGTGGCAGGGCTGGATGTCACCACTGACTGCTCTCCACCATCTCTGCTCGCAGATCAGTTCAGTGGAGGCCACTCACAGCTCGGGTGTCGATGGCGTGTGACGAGTGGCATTGCCACCACGTGCTCAGTTTTATTTGTGATTGTGGTGACAATCATGAGCGTGGCTGTGGAGCAGGGAGGGCAGCAAACTTGAGAGGCTCTGAATTTTAGCTTCAGCCCCTCTGCAGTATTTGGTTTTGGCTTCTTTAATCCGCAGTGGCCTTTTGGGAAAGCTTTTTTGATCAGCCCCACCTACAAACCTGCGAGGCAGTGGAAATAGCCATCCTGAGAAAAAAAGCCAGCTATAAATTCCAGATCTCCTAATTTTTCTCACCGTGTTTTCCCCTACTTAGAAGGGAGGATTGCACCCCTCTGTCTGTATTTAGATGCAGCGCTTTCTCTCGGACCTTTCTAGTTGGGTATTATTTTTGTCTTTTGTGTAAGAAGAAAGCCAAGACAAAGTAGATAAACTTACTGGTAGATCGTATGGGGTTCTTTGCCTTGCTTTTGGAGAAGAGTGATGGGGATGCAGCACCCTGCAGGAGGGCTGGTCTGTCACTCCCTTCTCTGGAGCTTGGCTGCAGCCAGCACACAGCCATCCCCTTGCTGCACTCTAGAGGCAGCAGTCTGTTGTGATTTGCTGGGCAGGAGGAGACCTCTGAACTTGGAATTTACTGCTCTTTAGATCTTTCTGTCTGTGTTCACCAGTCCAAAACATACTGAGCACCATAAACCAAAGGCAAATTGAGTAAGCCTCAATTAAAATTAAAGAGTGATTGCCCAAAAAGAAATATTAAGTAAACCCTGCCAAAATGACGAGGAGTGAAACAGCCAGGCTGAAGAAAGCTCGACTTTCTGAGGCTGAACAACTGGTGCTGTTGGTGCCAGGAGCAGGTTCAGAGCACTGGTGGCTGTGTCTGTGCCAGTGCTGTCATTCACCAGGTGGTTTTTCTGCTTAACCAGAGCAGATGATGCTTAAAGGCTGGTGGCATTCCTTGCCTGGGGACTTAACTCTGTGGTGGTACTCTTTGTGATGGATCTGGCATCATCCTGTTTTCAGGCAAAAGCAAGTAGATACTTCCTTTTTGAAATAATGAGCTCCGTAGATCTGGTCCATCTCACTGCATTGTGCAGAGGAGATGTCCAAAACCTTTGGTAGTTATAGATACTGTTATTTCCCATTCTGTTCAGTGGGTGCTAAGAGTAGAAGGGAACGTATCCACTGAGCCTCAGACATTAAAAAGTAACACTGAATTACCTTGACAGTGTGCATTATTTTTTCATCTGCAGAAAGCCAGAGGACAGGTGCTCTGTTCTTGACAGTGACTGATGGGTGCAGCTCAGAGTCTAATCTGGGAACTGGCTTTCATATTGATTAAGATGTATTTGTGTACCTTGATAGAGGAGAAAAGTTTGATCTGGTGAATACAGAAGAATTTCCATATACAACTAAATGAAACATATAGAAATTTTTAAATGAAACAACTGCTTTGAATGTTTGGGTTTCAGTTTCTATGCCATACCTGTCTATGGTAAACAAAGTTGTAGTACCTTTAAAAGCAGCTGCTAAAGTAAAGATTTTCATTTGACACAAGAAACTGAAGTATGTTTCTCTCTTAACAGGTTTTTTTTCCCTTGGAACCAGCATAGTTAGTCGGATATAAGTTCACTTGAGTTTCAGAGGTAACAGACTGTGCTATAGTGTAAACACAGCTGCTATTGAGTAAAATAGCTTCAGTCTTCTCTAAAGTATACAAGTTCAGTGTTAGTGCAATAATAGATGCTTATTTTATTAACTGTTAATCTGCCTGTCGTCTTCCTTGGCAAACTAAACCCATGAAGTGCCCCATATGCGTGGCCTTCCATTAACTGATAAAGGATGCACATAGAGATTGATGCTGGAGCTTAACTGGGGAAACCTGCATCTTCTGGTCACCCGAAGGAATAGATAGAGAGGTTTCTTCCCCTGACTGTGTTATGGAAAGAGAGTGTGTACTGATGTGCAAACCATGTTCCAGTTTTATTGTAGTTTTGTCACTGTGTTGTGTGAATGCTCGTGTTTCCCGTGGCTCTTTTCCTAATTGATAGAAGGTGGGGTTTTATTTTTATAATTTTTTAGCTTATGGATGACAAGTTACATAATACATAGTTAAATGGCACAATGATAAAACTTAGGGAACCTCTGAATGGCTGTTCTTATTCCACACAATCTAAGCATAATGATTTTCTCAGCAGAACAAGCTTTAAGGACATTCATTCCACAACTGGATGTGTCTCAGCTCCACAAGTTCTTGGATTAAAAAAGTAAAAGTGTACAGTGGAATCTCATCCTTGTAGTAACTAAATGTAATTTAACTACAGCAGGTCACACTTTGTGTGTGCAACCATCCAATTACTGAACATGTGGAACTTGTTAGATAACACTGTTTAACTCATTTAACAATGCTGACTTCCCTCATGCTGGTTGTGAATTGGGGTTTTTGAGGACTATGACGTGTAGATCTCCTCAAGCTGTAAGAGCACTGCTGTTCTCTTCAGTTCCCAGCACAGAACGTGCATCTCTGGAGTGAGTGTGTGGAGGGGATGAAGGCAGGCAGCTGCTGGGGGGCACCGAGCACTTGCTCAGCACACCTTCTGGCAGGTGCAAAGTGTTGAGAGCAAACAGCTATAAGGGGAAAAAAGGTTTCAAGGCTTTCTAAACAGTGTTTGGGACGGATGCTTAAAGAAATGAGGTGTTGCTGGAAGTGCAGTTAACCTGAAAGTATGACCCAAACACCTATTTTGCACTTCAAAACTTACTGAAAGCAGCTGTGTAGCTCCTGAATCAGATTGCACTGATTAGCAGAGCCCTAGTTGGACAGAGCATGTTCTGTCTCCCCATGGCTTCTCTTGGGCACTCAGGGGGAGATTTCAAGATGTGGGTGCCACAGAGCCCTGCCAGGCTGCTGCACTGCCCCGTGGCTGCAGAACAGCTCGTGGTTGAGCCTCTGCTGCAGCTCCCTCGCAGCAAAAACTAGTGCTGGTGTTGCCAGTTTGCACCTTCTTGAGGAGTCTGGGGAGTTCCTGTCAATGCACAAAGTAAACATTTTCCCACTCCGAGCTCCAGAGTTTCTGGTCTGTGCTCAGATATTTCTTCTGGCTCCATAGGAAGGGAGACGTTGCTCTGTCAGTCAGCACGATGCAAACCAGGTGTTGCTGCCCCAGCAGATCACAGACCCACTGCTGTTTGACAGCCAGGATGGGGGGCACTGTCAGGGCTGGAAATGGCTGGAATGATGAAGTTTTGTTCGTCTTTGCTGCTAGAGTGAGCACTGTACCTGATGGGGAAGATCAAGGGGGTAGTAGTTGTTTATAGATCTTATAAATAAAGGGAGTTTTAGCCTGAAGACAGTCTCCTCTTTGGTTTTACTGCATGAGTTTGCTCCACTGGAGAGTTTAGTGTGAGGCAGGGATGAATGAGTGGGTGTGGAACTGCCTTCTTGGAGCCTTATTTTGGTTCTGAGTGGAACTACACCCAAGTTTAAAGAATGTTCACAAGTCTTTTATAAACATCTAAGGTGTGAAGTCTAGAAGCAAACTTTTTGAGATAGGTTTCCTTGTTCCATGTGAGGCTGAGCCCTGAGGAGCTGTTATTCTCAAGAAAACCCTGACCTTTTCTTCTGAGTTCCTCGTCTTTCTTTAACATCAAAGGTTCTTGTAGCACATGTTGAGGCAAGAACTTATTTGCACATAAACTGTTAGCGCTTTGATTTTTGCTCTCTTCATTGTTGCTGACTTGTTTATGGAGCCGTGGTGCTTGTGGAAGATTCTTTGTGGTGCAGACGCAGGGTCAGTGTGGGTTCCACCGTTTCTTCAGTGAATCCAGGTGAGCAGAGCAATTGCACCAGGCCCACTGTTGCAGTCGGGGTGGTTGCAGTCAGAAATGTGAGACAGCTCTGCGTTTTCACTTCCCCCAACACACCAAAAATCTGAACTGTCCGCGAGTGCTGGACTGCAATAAAATTGAGGAGGGGAAAAAGATGGCTCTAAAAAAATTTACATCTGTTCCATTTTTCTCCTTCACGCAAACTCTAAGAGGCAAAACCCCTCTCCTGCTCTTTCCCCCTTCCTCCTCTTCAGAGCCATCCTTTTTGAGGGCTTGAGAGCTGAAGGCTTGAAGGGCACTGGGCACGTCCCCAGCCTCCTGGGTTGCCCTAAGCCAGCATAAAGCCACAATGCATACAACCAATTTAAGCTAGAAACAGGCAAGAGGGTTTGTTTTTTTCTGCTCAGTAACTAACATTCTAATGAACTAACTTGTAATTAATGTCAATGAAATTTAACTCTGTTGTTATTTAAATAATGCAATAATCTTGGTAGCAGCATTTGTGGGGTTTTGTACTATCATGTAGTGAAGGCAGTGTGGAAAGTTAAAAATAAAGCAGTAAAAATCATTGAAAGCTGGCAATGTAGGAAGCTGCGAGAAATATTTACAGTGTTTATTGTAGTAATGAATGCTGTAGAGTTCATGGATGCAGAAAATGAATAAGGTCTTTGGGACGTTGTTTTTGGAGCCTTTTCTCACATCACAGAGGACGCTGCGATGGATTTGTTTGGCTGAAGGGAAGAAAAGCTTCCAGTCCTGAGAGAAGCTGGGTATGTGGACCTGGGGTGGCTGCTGTGTGAGGAACAGCAAGAGTCTTTGTTAGATCTGTGTTTTTGCACAGAGTTTGACAGAATGAGACCTGTATAGGCAACTTTTGTCTTTATTGATTTTATTTTTCCCTGCATTCTTTAGATTTAGGAAGTATTCACTTTACCTCTGAAGTGTCAGTAAATGGGACTTGTAGGGCAGGAATTTTAAAAGCAGAAGACATTTGCTATATACCACTGTGGTGTAGGTCAGTAAAATAAATTACTGAGTCTTTTGCTAAAACATTTGATGTGCTTGGTCTCCAACTTCTTCATGGAAATCTCTGGACCAACTTGTTGTTTGTAAAAGAAGAATTTGTTTTTGAAGCAAGTGGATAATTTCTAGGTGTTTTTCTTTTGCTGTTAGTTGCTCTGATCTTTAGGGCAACATTGCAGTGATTGTTTTTACTGATCCTCTTTTCCCTCTTCCTCCTCTGGCTCCCCCTCTCCCCAGCTTTTTGTGTACCATGGGAAAGAGCCTAACACCCTTTCCATCTTGAGGCTTTTCTTACTAAATTTAAGTTTTTCAGGCATGATACTTATTTAAATATGTATGATATTATGCGTCTGTGGTCAGGGAACTGAGTGGTGCTAAAAGTGATCTTGTTGTCTGAGGAATATTCTGGTGATTCCACTTTTGAATCCAAGCAGCACTAAGGATGAAATAGTTTAAAGCAGTCGTGAATCCCCACAATCAAAAAGGTTGAAAAAGTAACGAGCACCACTAAGTGAGCACATGTGGAAGATAATGTTTAAAAGCCTGTGGTCTGGAAAGAAAAAGTGTTTAGAATCTGCCTTGCTTAAGATTTCAGGGTAAGATTTGAACAAGCAAAGCTCTGCTCTCCCTTACCCATTGTGTTTGCAGTTTATGAAGTGCAAGTGTATGGTTTTGCATATTCTAACTTCAGCACTGTGTTGCTCTGCAAGGCTGCAAGAGCACTGTGTTTGGTTTTGGTTTTTGACTGAAGTGCTTCCTGAGTGATCCCAGCTCCAGAGCTGCCATATGGGCAGGCTCACAGGCACTAATTTATCCTTCGAATTTGTGACTACATCTTTGTGACCTGCTTGGTACAAGCCTGTTCCTTGTGGGGTCCCCCACAAGTTGTTCCTCTTTTTCCCTTGGAAATCCTTGTTTCAATATAAGGGCTGGTTTGGTGTCATGTCTGTCTCCCTTACTCTGCAGCACTGTTTTCCTCATTTTCCTTCCCATTTTCATAGCTCACATTTTTGAGAACTACACGTTATAACCCAGCTTTGCTTGGCAGTTGAGGAGCCCCCATGCAGTTCACTGCCATTGCAACCTTATTGTGGCTCAGCAGCATCTTCGCCTTTGCCTTCTTGCCTTGAGCACTTAGACTTTTTAAAAATAACCTGTCCTCCTATGGCAAAGCCTCCTTTACCTTCACTCCAAGAATGTAAATTAATATCACCTCGGGTGAACACTTCTAAAAGTGAAAGGTGCCATTTTTCTGTGGAAAAGAAGTAGCTTGCACAGATCCTCTGCAGCACAAAGCTATGAAATAAGTTCTGCAAAATTAAAATTCAGGTGGGGGTTATGCAGATTGCCTTATTTGAATATTTAAATGTTCTGTAGCTTTTTGATGACTGCTTTATCATTGTTTTCCATATATATGCAATGATGCTCATTTACAGCCTTCCCCAATCAGTTATACAGCAAATACCACTGCTATAAATAAAATGTCATTTGCAGGAGACAGAGTTTTGTAAGTTAAATGAGGAAGAAATGTTCCCTTTGAAGAAATGTTAGCCGTCATCAGCTGGTCAGGATTTTCTCTATAGGATTATTAAAAGGAGTGGTTGAAATGTGCCTTTTCCACTCCCCTTCTTCCTTTATAGTGGCCAAGGGAGACTTCAGGGGTTTGGGCAGTGTTTCAGGACGATTGTCCAGAAGGAAAAAAAAAAAGTCTTGGGATGTTGTCTCCTGTTGCAGGAGTGTCAGTGTAGTAGTTGGCAACCAAAAAGCAGCAGTGCCACTTGTCACCATCCCTGGCCGTGCGGTCACAGCCTCCTCTTTGCCATGGCCTCTCTCTTAATCCTGCACTCAGCTGTTTCTTCTCTTCCACAGAAAAGGAATAGCTGGTGGGGTTTTTTTCCCTTGTTCTTTTCTTGGTCAGATCATGCTTTAGCTTGTTTGGTGCTTCTGCACTGTCTACTAAATAATTCAGTTGTTTCTGTCTAGTTACTCAGTATCAGTGGCTTTGCTTTTAGCATTTAAACAGTGCCAGTAAACTTGTATTTGTCACCATTGGGGAAAATACACTTATTTTTGCTGTTGCACTCTGAAACTCCAGTAGTATGTGACAGATACACCACCTGAGCAGCTCGTGCAGCCACCCTCCAGACTGCTGAGCTGCTCCTGCTCCCGGTGCCACCGTGGGCTTTCCTGCACCTGCAGGGAAATCACGGAGCCTCCTCTGCACCTTTATCATTTCTCATGTGGGAGTGAGAGATCCTGCACTGGGCTGGTGTATTTTGTCAAATCAGTTCTAAACTAACTTAGATTAGATTAGTTCAAGGTGATTATACTCAAGACTTCCTCATCAGTGACACTATCTTTGGAAGATAAGGAGCAGCTCGGGTCAGAATGCATCTCATGGTAACAGCACAGTTGTTGTTCAAAAGTGCACAGGAGACCTATGAAGCAGATTAGGAATTGAAGTAAAGATCTGACAGTCAAGCCCAAACTGCAGAAGACTTTTTTTTGAACAGTTGGTAGCAGCTAAGATTTGGGATAAACCTGCCCTCAGAACTTGTTTTGTTAAGGGATCTTTAAATATGCATTGTTGGAAGTTGAATTTTGCCTCATCTAGGATTTCTGACTTGAGGTGAGAATTTTTACTCAATAATTGAGATGGAAAGTGATTTTATTTAATAAAAATGGAATTAGAAAGTCTTATGTTCAGATTTGGAGATTTGAGCCAAGGGACACAGGCTTCGGGATACATTCTCCACTGGTGCCTGTGCATGGTAAAACCATTCTGGTTCTGCCTTTCCCTTGGTTTTAAAGTGATAATCCACAGTCATGTTTTTGATTTTAAATTGGGGTGTGCCTGTGTGTGGGAAATCATTGTAGTCCTGGCAAGGGCTAAAGTGTGGATGGTACATAGTTACCATGCTTTGAACTGATGCGTGAGCTGGGCTGCCACAGGGAAGGAGAGGACATTCCTTTATGGAAGAAGTGAAACCCACTACTGTTTAATTTTCTGTGTTTCTGCACTGTGCTGGTGCTGGGGTCAGTCACAGGTTGCAGGAGCTGTGAGGAGGAAGAGGGTGCCCTCACTAATCCTTGGCCCCAAGCTGACAGTGCAGAGTGCTGAGCTGTGACTGCTCCAAACACTGCTCCGTCCTGTGATGCTGCTACTCTTGCTCCTTGTGTGGTGCCATGGTGGAATCAGTGGCAGGAGCAGCTTTGCTGGGCCCCAGGATGGATCAGAGTGTCTGGAAGGGGGCTGGAGGTGCGGCCCCTGCTCAGAGCCTGCCCTGCACTTGGAGCAGGAGGGATGGATGGGGAGATGCTGCAGATGCTGTGGCTGCAGTGCTGTTTGGGAGCATTCCAGAGCTGCTGTGGCAATGAGAGTTGCCTTTCACAGTAATGAAGCAGCAAGATTAAGCTGGGAAAATAAAAACCTGGGGCACAGAAGTCCTGAGGCGATGCCGTACTCTGAAATGCAGGTTTGGGAAGCAAATGGCACAGCAGGCATGGAGCCCTGAGCCTTCAGGGTTTGTAGTCTCATTTTTTCAGGTTTTATCTGAAATGAAGAAGTGCTTAGTAGCATTTCTGAAACCAAGTCCTGAGTGCTGGTGGCCTGGACGAAGAGGTGGCTTTGTAGAATGTGTTCAGTGAGTTCTGGGTGTCACCTTTTAGAGTCTTTCTTCCCTTAATCACTTCCCAAATTTATTACCTCCAGCACTTGAGTTCATTTGGTAGTTGAGTCTTCTTGCTTGTAGGTAGCCCAGAGTCTTTGTTAGGGAAAATGATACTCATTTTCACTTTCCAAAGACAACTTCTGCAGCCACAGCTTTCTCTGTTTTGTTTCCCTGTCCTGTGACCTGCACTGGCCACTCAAGTGAATTTCTTCATAAGGAAAATGGTGATTTCCAAGTTTCTTTTGATCCAACCTGATGTGTTGTGAGAGTGCTTTTGATAAAACTGTGTCTTATTTGCTTCTGCAGGTTTTATTTGCAAGTGTGGTGGCATTTTTTTAATACCACAGCTTGTTAAAATAGGTTTTCTGTCTGTTGGACAGAAGTGTGATTTGTGGTTGTATCTGCCTGAGCAGGCCTTGTGTTTAAATATCATTAGTGTGCAAAAACAAATACAGATTCTATAATTAAGGGGTTTTTTTTTAATTGAAATGATTTAAGATTGAATTATTTAGATGGAAATTGTATGCTACCAAAACTACAAACTCTGAAAGAAGGTATTTTCCATCTTAATTTTCACTCTAGCCTGCCACTGACAGTTTGACTGATGGGTTAGTTGTTTGCCCGGGGAAGAAAGCCCAATGATCTATGTATGTAAAAAAGCATGAATGAAGTACCACTGCCTTTGTTGTCCCCAGTATCAATGCTAGTATTTTAAAAATATGAACCAAAAGTTAAACCATCAAGTCTATGTTTAACTCCAAGCCCAGGAGATGGGTTAACATTTCAGAAGTGCTGTGCACCAAAGAGTGCACCAGCTGAGCTGCAGATGGGCTGGAGTTCCTGTGTGCTCTGGGAAAGTCAGACCTACAACTGGAGGTCAATGTGCTGATAAATAGGTTTAGCTCCTAACCTTTCAGCTTCTATCTTGGTGGGGTGGAGAGTGGACTTGTTGAGAATAATGTTCTTGGTGTTGAGTTGGGCTTTATTGTGGATCTGGAATGTCTGGAGGGTGTGAGCCCTGACTGGCTGATGGGTCCGAGTTGGTCCTGTGGTTCTGGTGACATTCAAGGGAGAGTTGCCCTTTCTGTGAGTAGCTGGTGGTTTAGGAGCTGTTCGGAGAAATGGATGTATTACCTTTTCCTGTGTCATGTGCCATTTCAATGACATGACAAAGGAAGTAGGAGCATGCTTTTACATAAAATCAGCATTTTATCTGATGGACTTCATAAAAAATGTCTTACTTGCAAAATACCATCCTTCCCTCTCCACATCTTCTCCTTTGATTATTGTATCGTCTGTGGTGGTGACATCTGTTAGGTTGTTCTCTGAAGCAGAAGTTCAATTTCAAAGAAGGGTTTAGAAGATAATGCAGAATTTTTTCTCTTTGTGTGACTTGAGGGCTGAGCCAAGTTGAATGTCTTGCTCAGATTTTATTGACTTTCCTACAACATATGCACAGAATATGGGTAGGCAGCGAAGACTTGTTTGAATAAACTGAGCCTCGTAGCAGTATTAGGGAGCTATTTATTGTAACTTCATTGACCTTCATAGTCCATCTATAGGCCTGACATCTTTCATACATTGAAATTAGTTTCCAAATCTGGTATTTTGACTGATGATTTTTTTTCAGGTTTCTTCTGTAGTTCTCATGTTTCAGACACTTGAAGATTAATTTGCATCTTTGTTAATTGCTTAAAATGTATGTGAAATGAAGATACTTGTTGATTTAAAACACTTTCCTCTCATGCGGGATAGCTGAGTATTGTATCCTTAATTATGTTTATCCATTGATATTTTGTCTTCTCCCACGTAGCAATTCAAGTGCTCTTCCTTGACACCCTGCAAAGGGTGTGATTTTCTTTTTGTTTAGGAGCTAATAGTAAAGTGCTCGTGGCATCACTTTGCCACCCATAGCTCCCCCCAGGTTGCTCTGCAGGGCTCTGTTCTGCAGGTCTCAGGTCCTGGCATTGCCTCAGAGCTGTCTCTTGAGCAGCATCCGACTGAGTCCTGTGCATTTTGGTGTCAAGCCAGAAGAACAAGACGGGTGGTGACTCTGACAAAAAGTTAAGTGATTTCACTGAAAGTCTAAACCCATTTATGTGATGTGGTTTCTCTGGGGAAGCTGAGAAAGCAGATAGTTCATGGTGTTGTTTGTGGTGGTGTACATTTCACGTAAAAGGCTGCTCAAAGGAAGCCGAAGGGGTCCCTTGCTCTGGTGGCTGTCACACTGCAGTTTAACTCTTGCCTGTCTATTCCTGATGGGCAGCCATCCACACCACTTCATTATCAACTTTGGGATTCAGTACACACGTGCACTAGGGACTAAGATCCGGAGGCAGAAGTCAGTTTCTTTCCATCTGAGTGCTCTATTTTATCTCGCCACAAATTATACTGCAGTTTCCTGGTAGAATATTTACTTGTTCATGCTGCTTGTCCTTTTACAGAGGATAAGAAGCTGCCAAGGTGTTGTCTGGTGCTTGGGAGCAGCAGGAACTTCATATTTTTCCTTCATCTTCTTTTCCAACTTTGTATCTTCAGGCAGTTGTATTTGTGCAATAGGATATGAAATAACAAAATCAACAATGAAAACAGAGCAGTCTGTTCTATCTGGTTTCTTTATTTGGCCCATAAGCCCCAATGTGCATTTACTCTGCATGTCATGAAAGCAGATGAAGAGAGCAGAAGAATGCTGAAGGTTTTGCATTTATAAAACAAAACTGAGCCTAAAACACTTGACAAAACTCCCCACTATCTTAAAAGTTGAAGAATCAAACTAAGCATTTCCTAACAGAAATGTATGCTCTTTAAATGCTGCTCTCTTAAGGAGTCTTGGTGTTGCTGTTGCAATGGGAGGGATGAACTTGGAGTTCTCTTCTGCTAAAATAGATTTAATGGAAGCAGCAGGAATTGGAAGGGTGGAACTGTTAGGAACACTGGTCCACGAGCAGAGATTGCAGTGCCGGGGCACAGAAATACAGTAAGTTTTAATAATCTAACTCCAGTGATAGTAGCTCCTGTTTTCATTTATACACATATATAATCTTCATGTTCAGTGGGTTTTGTTGTCAGAGGCCACACAGAAGCTCTTGTGATAAGAAAACTCAAGCATGCTCTTGGCAAGCAGAAAGATGACAGGGACTGCAGGAATCCTCAGGAAGGGTTAGATTAGCAACTGCAAAAATGTGGGAACATTGTTGCCCCTATTATTTATTTTTTTAATGTAAGAATAAACAGGAAAGTTTTGTGTTTGTTTTGAAGCACCCAGTATGTGCTATCAAGACAGTCTAAAGCAAATGTTTGTGGTCTTACCTACAATGAAGGGTGATTCTTTTATTTGTTTTTTGTTGATAAATCCTTACAGAAACAATCAAGCTCCTTTTTACAGACTGGGTGTAAAAATAATGCTTTAAGGAACTGCAGGTCAGCCAAAGGTTCCTGTTCTCCACATTGGATGGGATTATTCCTTCAGCAGCTGTGACTAATGAAATCAGTAGTATTTTTATTGCTTTATTGTAGAAGCATCAGACTTCATTTTGCCTTTACTTCTGGGCCTTGCAGGGCTGTCTTGGGAAGATCTGGAATGTGCTAACAGTGTTGAGCCAAGGCTCCTGTGACAGGTACTTTTCTTTGCTGCTGAAGGAACCCAAACTGATTTTTGCTTGTCACAGAACAGCAATTGAAATGGCTTGAAAAACTGAAATTTCAACATAAACTGGAGACTGTAAGAAGCCTTCCACTTTGTCTTTTGGTTGTGGAAGGTCAGGTACTAGGGAGGCTTGTGAAATACTTGCTTTGTTTATACAACTGAAAGTTAGAAAATACCTAAAGTGTTACCCAGGCTTCCAACTCTTAGTGATTAAATACGAGAGGACAAAGTTACAAGAAAGATCTTAAACGCTATTTTGACTCTAAAAGGCTCAGAGAACTAGGAGCTTGCATGAAATACAGGACTCTGGAGACCCTTTCTTGGAGAAGTAGGACCTCTGCTGAGGGCTCCTGCAGGGAGAATCATGGGGATGGGGCAGGAGGGATGGGCATAGATGTAGGTGTGTACAGTACTTTGCTTCCCAAAAAAATAATTTGAGTATGATGTGTGACAGCTGCGTATTGGCCTTCTGATGATGTGGGAAGGGAAAAAGAGTTAACGGGCCCTAAGAGGAGCATTGATGTGGGTGTTGAATTGAGAAACACGAGAAATGAGAGTCACGGCATATCAGACAGAGACTGCATTTGTGCCTGCCCTGTTCCTGCACCATGAGTAGGATTACGAAATGCTTGGGTGGGCAAAGCCTCGGTGGGTACACACCCCTGTGCTGTTGTCTCACACACCCCTGTAGCTTTGGAGAGTTGCTTCTCCCAGTGTAGCAGAAACACTCACTGATCTGGGAATGTGAAAGAGTTCCATCAGAGATATGAAAGATTTTTTACACCAAATGCTGTTCTGAACATTTTGCTTCTGGCTAGCTCGGTGCTGATTCCAAGGGTGAGGCTTTTTCAAAGAAGGCAAATAGCTGCTGTTGTGCCCTGATGGAGGTGGTTGCTGATGTTCTATGGCAAGTAATCAGCTGTATCCTTCCACCGAGTTGGCAGCAGCATTTAGCCAGAGTCTCTGACATTTCCCCCAAAAGGATGTGGCTGTTTTAAGGAAATGTACTGATTCTAATGTGGAGTTTGGCTTTCTGTTCTTCAAGTGCATTGGTACAAAAGAGTGAACGAAACACACTGAATAGCTTGAAAGTTAATTTTCTCTGGCACTGTTGATACTGGTTCTGATTTGCACTATGTATCTTAGTTGGTTTGTGCTGAAAACACTAAGTAAGAGTACTCCCAACTGCTGTGATATGAAAGCAGAATATTTGGAATGGATTTCACAAAAACGCGTATGAGGAGTCAAGTACTATACACTGTAAGTTGAACCTAAAATTAAGTTGGCTTCTACCTGAGTAGTTTATTGTATTGGGTTCTATTTGTGCTATAGAATTTAATTTTTTTAACAAACTCTACTGATATTTGAAACACTTCAACTTGTCATCTGAGAAGGTCCTTTCCATTTTTTTACTTTCTTGTATCAGTGACAAGTTGGCAGAGTCTGTCAGGCTGGGTGGAGGCTCTTTGTTGACCAAGAAGGTGCAAATGTGTTTTCCAAAGGGCTGATGTTCTTCACCTGGCTAATCTCCTCGGGTAAAGGACTTGTGCAACTGTGTTTTGGCTACCTTAGATCTGCTTATATTGATAAAGTCTGTGGCCTGCAGGTGCCCAGTTGCACACAAATCTGGATTGGAAAGTGTCCCCTTCTCCCCTGAAGCCGCTGTAGTTTGGAGCCTCACTTAGTGCAGCAGCAGGATTGGGCTCCTCCAGCATTGAGTGTTGCTACAGTCTCTTCTCTGTGAGGGACTCACAGTCCCTCAGCTAATTCTGTCGTAAGAGTTTCAGATCTTAACTGCAGAAGAGCTTTTATGATGAGCTTCTGCCTAAGAGGCATTGGGAATATTCACTGAAAGGGTCTCTGATTACCTGGGGACTGGGAAGGGGCTGCTGCTGGGTGCTCCTCTGCACCAGCTTTGTGCTTCTCATTGTTCTTCCTGAACTCTTTTTCAGGCAGGAGTCTGTAGTAGAGGGGTGCTTTTGTCCTGAATAGATTTCTTTGAAATGACAATAAGAATCTCCACTGCAAACACTGGACCTAATTAGAAGAGGTGCCGAACAGGGCACTGTGTATGTCATAGCAGTGAATCCTGCAATAAAATATCTGTTACTAAAAGCCTTTGAGTGAGGTGCAGGGGCCATCTCTTCTCGGAGGGAGCGCATAATTAGTATTTCCTTGAAGTGAAAAAGCACAGGTATATGTGTGAATGGGCATAGGAACCAGAAGGACATTTAGCCCCTCTCCTCCAGCCTCCAGGGTATGGTGCAAGAAAAGCAAAAGGGACCTTTACCTCCCTTGTCGCATTAGCAGTAGGTTTATCTCGGTGTTCAGTAGCACAGCTGGAGGTTTCAGGTGCTGAAGAGCCCCTGCCCTGCCCTGCCAGACCCGCAACAGGTTTCCTGCGTGCCTGTGCACAGTGGAGCTCTCTGTGGTAGACACAGCGGGCTCAAAGAGGTTTTACTGGATGCCTGGGCATGAAGGAATTCGCTGAAACATGATCCTTTCGACAGCCTCTTCCCCAGTCCTTAGGGGTGTCTCCTGTCCCCATTGTCTCATGCGCCTTTGTTTTAAAATAATATTAAGCCTCAGACACCAGCTGATTTACTTTAATTCAACATCCAACTTATGTTTGATTTCTTTTCATATTCAAGTGAGCCATCTGGCTTTAATGAACTGTAACTGTTTTTAATGCTGCCTCCAGTTGCTAACATCTGAATATTTCATGTGCTGAAAGGAGATTTGAAATGCAGAAGTGAGGCTGAAGAGTCCAAAGTATTTCCAAATCAGCTCTGTTCCAGCAGCACTTGTGCTCCCCTTCCCTCGAGATTTATCAAAAGATAATCTTTGGGGGTGCCAGGCTGTAAGCACAGCCATGGCAGGTGCTAATTACAAGTACTCTCAATTTTGTGTACATAAAACACCAGAGCTGCTTAGGAAATCCTGAATAACTACCCAACTTGACTTGGGCAGAATATCAATCAACTTCAACAGGAGCTGCCAGTATTTGGCATCTTCTAAATGAACAGTCACTTTGGGGTTTGGTTTTGTGGTTTTGGTTTGGGGCTTTTTTGGGGGGAGAAAGTGGTGTCTTAAATATTTTCATGTTGCAAAAAAAAGATGGTTACATCACCTGTTTTAGTTATAGATGCTAACTGAGAGCTGAAGCCCATAAACTGAAAATAGCTTAATTGCAATTAATTGTGAGGGTACTTTGCCAGGCTACACTCTTAGAAACCAGTGGCATATCCCCAGCTCCTTTGGACTACATGCTTTGCTTGGCATTTTTCACAGCGCAGCCTTTGTTTTGGCTTAGCACCATGGCAGCTGGTAGACTTACCATAGGGCATTACCAAGAAATATTTTCATTAATGATTCTAAAGTATTTTGTTGGGTGTGTTTTTTGTTCACTGTGTGCCAAGCATCGTGCAGGTTGCCAGTGACATCACCTTCTACCGTTACTTTAGAAAAGGTGGAGTAGATGGAAGCTTAGGCAGTCTGTAGCAGGAAGGTCTTGAGAGAAGAGAGTAGGCTGGGGACACACACTTGTGTTGTTCCATCCTGCACTGCTTTGTCCTGAGAGCACAGAAGTGTGTAAGGAACTACTGGACATTGATAGAGAGTGGTACCTGTGCTTCATTCCTCATGACTTCCTCACAGAGGCAGAGCTGAACTGGGGGTTCACTTGTGGCTTTGCAGGTTCGTTCTGAGCTGGAGTGCAGTGGGTGAGAAGCACATCACAGCCTGGCAGCTGAGTGCCCTTCCAGACACATTCCTGCAGCTGGAATGGAGAAAACTCAGTAGTATCTCCTGCACAGGAGATTTTTGTGGCATTAAGCTACCAGTCAGTAGAAGCTCTTAATGGTAACTTTTGCTACTCTAAAAAGATTTTTATTTTCACTCATAATGGAATTTTTTGAAGTTGGCTGTAGTTTTGGTTCTACTTGAGAACTTTCTACATGACTGAGCACTGCTGCTGGATATTTCAGTCTGTTAAAGATTGTTGGTTTATCTGTGTGTGAATGAAGCTGCCAGTGTTATGCACCTCTAAGGATTATCAGGTAGTCTCCATTGATGCTATGGCCATACAAAACTCAAAATTAAAGGCTTTTCAAATGTGTAGAACTTCCTTTTTTAAAAAAACATAGTTATTAAAAATGTGTTTATCTCAGAACCTGTGTTTTTTAGAACCTGATTTTTAGTCCTCTACATAGTTTCAGCTGTCTTGCTTAAAACAGGAAACCAGGTGCTTCCCAGACATTCAACAGGAATGCAAAGGGTATTTGAAATTATCTTTTTTTACAGGAATTTTTAAGCCAATTATCTTGGATTTAGGGCCACCTCATGCCCTATCTCATTGATTTGTATAAAGTTGTGAGTCAAAGTCTGTTGTTATTAGAGAAACATGTAACTTAGGCTTTTATTTACTATTCAACTTTGCTTTAATGGAGAATTTTGTAAGTGCACTGAACTAGTGAGGTCACTTTAGACCTGCCCTTCCCCAGTTTTTACCATTCATAGTGAAATAATTATGTAACTGCTCATAGGAAGAGCTTTGAAAATCGGATATTAGGAAGAAATTCTTTACTGTGAGGATGGTGAGGCATTGGCACAGGTTACCCAGTGGCTGCCCCATCCCTGGAAGTGTCCAAGGCCAGGGTGGATGGGGCTCTGGTCTAGTGGAAGGTGTCTCTGCCCATGACAGGGGGTTGGAACGAGATGGTGTTTAAGGTCCCTTCCAATCCAAACCATTCTATGATTCTATCTTAAAAACAGTTAAAATCCCATAAAGGTTTTCTTACCAGTTGTTCCTTTCAGGTGTTTTCCAGGATTCCATCTTGAATGTCCTGGCTCCCAACAGGATCGAAGGCAGGAGGCAACTCATGACCACCAAGCAGTGAGAGCCTTGGATTGCCCTGCTTGTGGCTGCTCCAACCAACCACTGTGGAGATGAATGGAGAACAGCAGTATGATGCAGGTAATGGTCCAGCTCAGGCCCCTGGCCAACTGTTCTAGATTTGGCAAGCAAGATGGAGGAAGGCTGAGCCCAGTGAATGTCTCACAGCACAAGTGTCTGTGCGCTGTATACAGGGTGAAATGCAAATTCCAGTGATTGGGGGTTAGATTCTGGCCATGGGGCTGTCATGGCTGTGTTTGTTACTGCTCTGTTTCAAAGCAGGATGTATCACTGGCTTAAAGGAGAACAAAATCTCCCCCACTTGAGTCATTGTGTTTCTAAGAGGCTGTGACTCTCCTCTCTGTGCTACCACTCTGAGATGGGCTTATGAAAAGCTTGGCAGTTTTAACACAACTATTTTAAGGCATTTGTCTGTCAAAAGTGGTTAATATTATCTTGCTCTGTCCTTGTGTTCATCTTGTTCTTAAATTTTTGACAAGGTTGTGCTGCTGGTTTAAAAAGTCAGATAACTGAAGTTGTTTGCTGCCATTGTAATCTGTCCTGCTTTTCTGAAGTGCCTTGGTGTGTCCACTTTGATAGGCTTGTGATATCAATCCCTAACCTGCTGCAGAGTGGTGTATTATGATAAATTAGCTCAGGGTTTGGTTCACCTTGAAACACCAGGCTGGGAAGAGTGTTGGTGTGGGATGGCTGGGAATACTAACAGCTTTCTGAAACAGTTCTGGGATTGTACCCTCTTATGGGGGTAGGGATCATCCGTTTTTTCTGTCATGTTTGCCATTGTTTGTGGCTTTTCCTTGAGGAGGTCCCTACCTATAGTGTTGGTACCATTAATGTGAAGCAAATTTTAATTTGTGGTTACCAGTGTAAACAATTGGATCAGGATTTTATCTGAGTATTCTTTTCCTTTGGTACTTGTCCAGCAAGCTGCTCTTCTCACAGGACAATTCACTGTTGGTAATTTTTTGTACTTTTTCTTCTTGGAAATCTAATTGCTGTCAGTGTTAGTGAAGAAATGTTAAACATGATTTTAATCTGTAATGCTTTTAGGAGAAAGCTGTCATGTGGTTTATGATTTTTATTTGTTGTCAATGTTATATCTTCAAACAAGCAAGAAAAGGCACTGTGGACAAGGAGAGAGAATGTCTCCAGGCACATGCAAATGCTTTTTCCTTGGCTAGAGGGAACTGCTGATTTCTGTCACTGAGTATAAGAGAGAGAGGAACAATAAGATGTTTACGTGGTCAGCAGTGGTGTGTTCACAGGCTGATAGAACATCCCTCAGTACTAAAGCCTTTATTTTCATTTTTCCATTTTCCTCCAAAAGTATCAGAGGACACAGAGTCCTCTCTCACTGGGTGCTTTTGGAATAGTTAGGAAGGGTTTGATATGGGCTTGAAATTACTCAACAGCTATTTTCCTGAGCATCCTTTTGTGCCAGGTTTGAGTATAGGAGGCTGTGAAAAGCAAACAATATTGACAAGAGCTTTACTTGCTGCATTCAGAGAGAGTTCACAGAAAATGATGCTCGTGTAAGCACAAGCACATTGGTTTTGTTGTGCCCTCTAATATTATTTTCTGAAGTGCTTTTGAGTTAGACTGGTCCAAACTGCTACTGGAACTTTCCTTTCCTATTCTTTGACTCATGTGATTTTTTCCACTTGAGAATTTGTAGCAGGTTTTGGAGATTCCCCTCTGTCTTTCTGGTTCTATGCCTCCCAAGAACCCAGACAGTGGTCAGGGGTGTTGGTTGTGATGCTCTCCCACACTATGAGGGGAAAAGACAACTTTCATTCTTGTCACAGTCTTTCTCAGCTGCAGAAATTCCAACCTGTCTTTATTTATTCATGGCCTTGCAGCTGGTGTAGATGAAAAAGATTAACTGTTATTAAAATCAGATTGAAATATATCTACATGTCGGGGTGAGAAACCTTTAGGTTAGCCTTAATTGAAGGTCTTGCAGACTTCAGTGTGATGTACTTAAATGTCCAATGTGACAGTCTTCAAGTATATCCCATTAAAGATGCATGAAAGTTATTTGCGGTGAGAATTTAACTCAAATCCAAAGATCAAAACAGCCTGGTGTAGACTGTTTCCTTTTCAGGTATTTTTAAGGGCCAGCTTCCTTAATATTTCCCTGTGTTCTTGTGTCCAAATGGTACAATTTCATATTCTTTTTCTTCCCGTGTGTATCAGAGAGCAGCAGGATGTAATTCATGATAAAATTCAAAAAGGAAGAGTTAGTCTTCCCAAGTAAAAATAGTGACAAATGGGAAGTATTATACCTACCTAGGAAACTACTGGTATTCTTTCAGAGAATTTTCCCATGTCCAAAGTGGATGAACATTCTCCACAGAACCACTGTAGGACACTTCTCAGATTTTACTTGAGAAAGTGTTAGCTTGATTTAAAAGTTCTACTGACAAAAACTGGTTGTATGGTAAGGCCAGAGAGGTGGGAATTGCATCTGGTTTCTTCCCCTGCCTTTGCCAAAGTTCTGCTTTGGCACTGAGCTAATGTGCTTCTCAGTCATCCTGTCTAATACAGAAAATATGTTTCCATGATGTAGAAAGCTGAATTCATTTAGGACTTGTAGCAATTAAGGATATGGGGAGAAAGAGAGAGCATAACTATGTGCATCCATGCAGCATTTGATTAATAAATTGTGCTATAGAATGAAATACATTAAATATGGTTTTGCTTGTTGTCATCTGTCATATTGATTTGCAAGGTTTCTCACAGTAGCGAGAATTTCTGGTATGAATGTCTGAGGTTTTATGGAGCAGTTTGAACTCCAGCTGATCAGGATGTTTAACACAGACATGTGGCCCCCCAGGAATTCCTTAAACTGCTCCGCTGTGTGTCCTGGGATCTTCTGACCTGTGAGGATGGAGCTCTGCAAGAGGACCTTGCAAAAGAAAAGCAGCAAACTGGACCAAAGGGTTGATTCGAGCAGGGCCTGCTGTGCTGCTGCTGCCCTGCCAGTAAAACCAGGGGAGGGATTGGATCCTGCCTCTGGGAGCCTCACCAGAGAGGTGGTCCTTTGCTGCACTCCTGGAGTGTTTCTGCACTCAGATGTTGAAAACAAGGGGCTTGATTTTTCATCAATGAAATCCTACACATGCCACAATTAAAACACTAATTCACTGCCCTCGCTATGAATCTTCATCCAGCATTTTTGCTTGGACCTTTATTCAAGGAGATTTTCCTGTTCCACATTGCTCCTGTAAATGCTACACTAAGTCACCTAGAATGCTGTGCTGCCAGGGCTGCAAGTAAAAGCAGCAAATAGTTTGGTTAAAACTCTAAGCACAGCCCTCAGCTGTGTTAGCCCCTGGAAAGGGAGGAAAGCTCCTGGAATTCCTGACTCCTGTTCTGTGCTTGAAGTGAAAGACTAATCACGTCATCTCATTTAACTGCAAAACCTTAGGAGGGTGAAGCTGAGTTGTGCTTTTATGAATGAATGAACAACAAAAGCTGTGTGTGCTTTTTAAAAACGTTAAAAAAATCCCTCTGACTCAGGGAAACTCCTTAAAATAAAGCTGGAAGACTGTAAAGTTTGCAATGAGTGTTGGACAGGGACTTGTGATAATTTTTGGTTGGTTTGGTTTGGCTGGGAGTTTTTTAATTGTTTTTTTCCTGTGAAAAATGTGTTTCAAGCGAGCTTTTGGTTGTGCTGGTGAGATTTGGGCACTGCACAGTACAGAGCAATCTGGACCCTTCTCACCTGTAAGGAAGGAGCTCTTGTGGATATAGAACAGGCAGGCTGCAGAAACCATGGATGAGTGGAATGACAAAGGACCTGCGGCAACTGATCCAGTCGGGAATGGTTTTAGCGTGGTTAGAGGCAAAGGGTCGCTGGAGCAGCAGGCAAACTGGCCTTCCTGGGAAAGCTCCTTGTAGCAATTAAGTGGGAACATAAGTTACTAATTGACCCTTTCAGTGTGTGAAGTGACCTGTGCCACATTTAAGGAGCTTAACTGCCCCCCAGCCAGTTATCTGATGGTAACAGGCAGGGGAGACAGCGCTGCCAGGCTTGGGACAGCCCCGAGGTCTGAGCTGGCTGCTGGGCTCAAACTGGCTCAAAGGCACAGAGCAGTCCCCTGGCTTTGTCCCCTAAAACGGGAGTGCCTTGGATGGTGCAGGCAGAGCCCTTTGGGGGCTGGAGGAGGATGGGGCAGGCAGAGCCCTTTGGGGCTGGAGGAGGATGGGGCAGGCAGATCCCTTTGGGGGCTGGAGGAGGATGGGGCAGGCAGAGCCCTTTGGGGTGGAGGAGGATGGTGCAGGCAGAGCCCTTTGGGGTGGAGGAGGATGGGGCAGGCAGAGCCCTTTGGGGTGGAGGAGGATGGGGCAGGCAGAGCCCTTTGGGGTGGAGGAGGATGGGGCAGGCAGAGCCCTTTGGGGTGGAGGAGGATGGTGCAGGCAGAGTTTGGGGCTGGAGGAGGATGGTGGAGTTCTTGCTGCTCTTCGTGGGTTTTGGTGGTAAGGGCTGAGTTGGCTTTCCCTGATCAGGAATAAAATTAGGCAGAATTTGCTCCAGGTTTTGATGTTGTCTCTGAGCTGATGTTTGTTTCCCACTCTGGTTCTGGAGCTGTGAACTTAAGCATTGTTGTGGTCATATTAAAATAAAATTCTGTTTAAATGAGTTAAGAAATCTTAGCCTGTTTCAACAACATTTTGCAGTGAAATTGTATCTTCCTTAGAATGACTTGCAGCCAAAGCTTTGATCAGCTCCACCCCAGTTTGCAAACAGATGTGGTCTGTGCATTAACCTCTTTACTCCCTCAAAAAATTTCAAAATAAAACCCCTTAATTATTTCTCCAGGTAATTTCTTCAGTAAGTTAAAAATTATCACTTAAAAGTGGTGGTGAAACTCAAACTGTGAATCTTTTGAGCTCTGAGGCTTGTGAAAGGCTGATATAACCAGCTGTGGTTGGTTAAAACCAACAGAAGTTGGGTTTGGGAGAGATAAGAACCTTTTTTAAAATAGATACTGTGATCAGCAAATAACAGCTAACTGATGTGCATTTCTAAGTTTGGGAAATGGTAATTCCTACAGTTACAATGTTAAAGATGAGTTTAGCCATCAGTCTAAAGATAGGATTGAACCCACTTACACTCAAGACTTTTAGTAGTTTTAGTCTATTTAACATATCTCAGACTTTTGGGTGAATACTTGCCCCTTTCTATTGGAGGACTAGGAACTATCCTGGAGCAAGTTGTCAGCATGTCCAGGGGTCTGATAAAGGCATGTAGTAGTACTTAACTCATTTATTTTTATTTTTTTAAATGTGTTATATTTCCTACTTGAGCTACTACTCCTTGAAAGAGCAGTTACAGCCTGGCCTCAGGAAGGCTCAGGGTGTAGGAAATGTTGGTGTCCTGTAACCTTTGCTGAGCTCTCCTTGGACTTGTGATACACAGAGATTTCCCTGTCTTCAAATATAAACAAGGCATCAGGTTTCCTGGTCCTAAGAGGGGCAAAGCTCCCTTGTTCATTCCTAAGGACAGCTCTGGTGCACGTGGTGATCAGTCTAAAAGTGAAAATGAAAGCTCTGCTTTCCTGTCATGTCCCTTCCATCCTGCTCTGCTGCTGAACCCGAAGCTGTAGTTTGTGTGGTGAGGTTAAAAATGCTGATTACGTGAGATGGGACCCCCCCTGGTCATCCCACTGTGTGCCTGCAGGAGAAATGTGGTGTGGCTGCATGCTGAACAACAGCAGGGAGCCTGAAATCCAGCCTCTGCTGGTCTGGTGTCTTTTCAGTGGAGTGGGTTGCATGTTGGAAAAAATGGGAATAGGAAGGGAGTGAGGAAGTGAGCCAAGAACTGAAGGGAGACCAGGGCTGGGGGACAGGCTTGACAATGATCATAGAAAAGCTGACTATTTTATAGCGTGGCTCTCTCCAGGTGCTGGCTTCCCTCAAAGCCTGAGAGAGGTGTGAACTGTGGTTTGAATGGTTTTAGCACATTTATGCTTTAAATGCATCCCGAAGTGGGATTTTCTTGGTCTAAAGAAGCTGTTACACCTTGTGAGCTGGGCTTTTTTAAGTGACAGTAATCTGAGTGGTCTTGATTTTAGTTGTGCCTCAAGCTGTTTTCTTTAGAACTACCCTGAATCCCTCTCTCTGCTTTTGGTGTTTTAGAACATCTAAATGCATACTATCTGACTTAAAAAAGAGGACAGTGGTACTTCAAATTATTTGTTTTTTTCAAATCTCTTACTATTGGTATTGCTGTTTTCTGGATGGTTTTTAATTTAATACACTGAGCCCAATATGCCCAAATTTTTGAGTGTCTTATATTTGTTGATACAAATACAGAGCTCTTCTGACTGTGTTCTCCTCTCACAAATTATATGCAATTTGTGCTTAACCAAAATCCTTAGGATTTCATTGATTTTCAGACCAGGTCCAACTTCAAAGTGGTGTTCACATACAAAGACAGGCCAGATGGTGTTGACTGTGGGTTGAAATGTATAACTGACATTCACTTGTGTACTTAGTCATTTGGAACTGCAGCAGGCTTTACTGTGGTTTGTAGTAGCCTAAAACTTGTGCCAACAGGTTCCTAAATTACAGGTGTTTGGCTTCTCTTCCAGATGCTGGTTCTAGTGTGGATGAAATGGAATTCAATTGGGATGAGTATCTAGAAGACACAGGAGCAACTGCAGCCCCCCATGGATCTTTCAAACATGTGAGTAAGGGAGTGTGTGTTTGCGTACCATGTCCTGCATTGGTTTTTTGATACACTAAATGTTTAGGGCTTCTTTGAATGTGTTCATGCTTCCAGATCTGAAGGGCTAACTAGAATCATGTTTCTTAAAGAGAAATGTGGACTATAACCCTTTTATGATCACTTTTCATGTTCCTCTCTGTATGTAGCACAGGGTAACCCCACCCACAAGTGCTGAAAATTAAAGAGCTCCTAGTCTTTTCTGCTCCAGAGGATAAACTTGATTGTTCTAAGAAGCTCAGAATAGCCAGTCTCTTTCTTCTTTTGGTGCTACTGGACAACTGCTATGGAGGACCTGCTTTAGAAAGCTGGTAGCACAATAAATAGTTCTTGAAGAGCAGAATTCAAATGTGCACTCAAAGAAGACTTTAATGATGTATCTCAAGGAGGCAAGGAGAAAATAATAGCTCTGCCAAACCCTTGACTGTAGTAGTTAGAAAACTGATTAGGATAATTGTTGATCACAGGCTTAATGGATGGGATGAAGTCTTGATAAGCCCTTGTCTTTGTCCTTGGACATCTTTAATCAAATGTTTGTTGGTAAAATCCTGGGGTGCACTGTCCCATTGGGGGAGATCTGAATGTAAAATCTGTCTTCTACGGGGTGATGTGAGAAGGTGAGTTGTGAGCAATTAGTGGAGAAGCTCCTCTTGCAGGGCTTGACTGGGGGCTGGGGGGGCCAGGACCTCTGCAAGGGGTCATCAGTGAGGGTGGAAATAGATGCCTGCATGTTCAGAAACTGAACTATCAGACATTTTCAGAGTTCTTGTAATTTCTCCAGAGACCAGTGTTGGTGTTCTCTGCAATAAGCTTGGCATACAGTTTTGAGAAGTTAATGCTGACACTGAATTGATAGGCAGAGAGAGGAGCGTATCTACATCAGTGTCACCTCACCTGGATTTGCTGTTAATAGAAATGCAGGAGTGCAGGGTCACATGCTCCAGGTTTGTGCTGTCCATTAGAAGGGAGTGCGTTGGAAAAGGTAGAGGAGGAGAGTCTCACTGCCTCCCAGTGGAGAGTGACAGCTTGTCTGTGTGATGAAGCCCTGAGAAAAGGTTAGTGAGATTCCAGGGTACGTTAGGTGAGTGATACTCAGTGGAGAGCGTGCAGGCACTGAGGTGTCTGTGCTAGTGACTGGTGGTGCCTCCAGCTGCAATCTGTCGTGCAAGTTGCTTGACATATTTTATGATCCACTGTCAGGAGAGCTAAGAAGGAATTACTTTTGTACTCTCAAAAAAGCAGAGTGGAAAAATTTAAGCTGATGAATAGTATTGGCACAAGAGCAAATGAACATGTATAATAAAGTAATTAATTATTATAAATATATTTTAGATGGAAGCGTAAAGTCTTTGTTTGCTTCTTTTTAAATACTGAAGTAGTGAGACTATGACCTCCCATTATGAGTAATGAGTGAGAAATACCAAACCCATGTTGTAGGAGAGTACATGATCAGGTTTAGAAAATGTAATCATGATTACATAGCCAGTGGTAGGAAAGCTGGATAGGAGAGAAGACTTTTTATATTTGTATGCTTGTAGTAATTTGGAAAGTTTTGCCTTGTTATGAGCAAGACTTATTGGAAAATGTAACCTACTTCTCTAATGTTCTAATGTTTAATTTTTTAGCATTTTAAAAATTAAACAGTATTTAGATTGAAGTGACTGTTTCGCCTACAATATAGCAGAAAAAAGAACTTACCAAACCTGGAGCTGCACTGGATGCTGGTGTTGTCCCCTTCTCCCCCCAAATCTACACTTTCTCTAGAACTACTGAATACTCTTTTTTTACTTCCTCTCTGCTACTCTATACATGTGTAAACATGTATTAAAAATAAGCTGGTGTTTAGCATCATCTGAACACATTTATTTGCTGTGTGTTCTTGCATGCTCTTAATCCTTTGAGTCTGTTCTTCATCATTCTCTCCTGACCTGAGTTGGACCCACCGGCTCTGACTTGTGCCATGGCACAAACGAGGGGACGGGACCCGATTGGAAGCGGGGTTGGGGCTGCCTGATCAGGGCAGTCTCTGAGCACTCCTGACCATCCCAGCGTGCCACATGTGCAGCAACAGCCTGCCCTGTGAGACCCACTGCCCCAGAGAAAACCCTCTGGAGGTTCCTCAGCCTGCCCTGAGCCTGGAGAAACCACACGTGGTGCTCTGAACTGCTCGGCGGTGTCCAGGAGAGGGCGCGAACAACTGCTGGGTCTGCACTGCATCCCCCGGGAGCATCCCTGCCAGCATCCCTGCCAGCATCCCTGCCAGCATCCCTGCCAGCCTTGGGAAAACCTGCCTGGCTGCAGGGAATGCCCCTCCTGCTGCTCTTGGGCTGCTGGATTGCAGCTCTCTCTGCCATGAGGCTTTGCTGAAAGGTCGGGTCTAGAGAGCTGCACAGATTGCCCAATTGCTCTGACTCTATCAAGCTCCTGGCTTTTCTCTTGGGAAACCAGAATATGAAGTCTTTAGGAATATCTCTTGAGCAAGACAACTGTCTTTTGTAAGAGACACCTTCTGTAATACCACTTCAAAAGGCCTGCAGGTATTGGGTCTGCTGATTATGTTTTAAAGAGGTTTCTCTAAGTGAAGGGTATTAACCTGAAGGATGTGAACAGTTAATAGAGGCATATGCTTTTCTTTCTGATGTGGTTCTCTTAGTTTTATTTTTAGCAAACCAGTATGTGCTGGCTGATGAGACTGTAATTGCTATGGCAGTTACTGAACTGGGAATAAATACCCCAGAAAGGGTCTACTCCATCTGCATCACACTGAAAGCCCTTCCTGCAGTTGATTCAGAGAGGAAATGGAACTTGGGACCACTTAAGAAAGAAAACACCACTTACAATCAGATGAGAAGAGAGAATCAACATGGCAGAGTTTTAATTAGGACTGAGGACCTGGAATTAAGCATAGATCAAACATACTGCAGTGAGAGCAGAACAGGGTCCTTCTGCTCTTTCAGCATTGTTTGAGCTAAGAGAAGGTAGGGATATGAGAAACTTAATGTTTTGCCTTCTCTTCTTAAGTTCACACTTCAGTGTCAGTGGTGTGCAGTCAGATTCCTCACCTGCACAGCACACCCACATACACACAGAGCACTCACAGTGGTGCTTTATTTTGTCAAAGCATGAGTTAACTCAAGAACACATATTGATTATGTTCCATGCAATTTATGGATTAATGCTACATACATACATAAGTACATATTCAAGTTCTTGGATAGGGACATTAAAAATCCTTATTCTGCAATTTGTGCAGCTTCATGAGTTCTTAGACGAGCGTGATGGAAGAGACAGTGATACCATTACCTAAAGCATGTGTAGGTACTTTAAACAGGCTTTGTCCAAGGACCTTGAAAGACAACAAGTTGTGATGCTGAGCTGGGCCTTTGGTTTTGCTGAGCTTGACAGCCCAGCTGTGAGTGGGAAATCCTTTCAGTGATGGGGGAGGTATTGTTCAGGGCAGGAAGATGAATGACAAGGTATTGATTTAAGGTTGAAAAGATAATTCTGAAATGCAAAAGATGGTCATTAGTGATGCTCTTGTGTGTATTCCAATTCAGGTCCCATAATGTGATGAAGTTGTTTCTCTGAAGACACAGGATGGCATTTGGCTTGAGGTTTTTTGCTGAGGAGCAGGTCTAAACTGTTCCCCCTGTTGATCAGCAGAGTTTCTGAGGGGTGCTCAGATGTGATGATCTTCTCTTCAGGTGGATACAAGTCTGCAGAACGGTTTTACCCCTGGAATGAAGCTGGAGGTCGCTGTCAAGTCTGACCAGAACACCTACTGGGTGGCCACCATCATCACCACCTGTGGGCAGCTGCTGCTGCTGCGCTACGATGGGTACGGGGAGGACCGCAAGGCTGACTTCTGGTGTGACATCCTGACAGCTGATCTGCACCCCATCGGCTGGTGTGAGCAGAACAAGAAGATCCTCAAAGTGCCTGAAGGTACTGGCTCTCTGTGCAGGAGCAGGGGGGTGTACAGGAGTGTGCTGTTGTCCCCTGTAAGCCTGGTTGGCAGCCTGAGGATGGCTCTGTGCAGCTGGGGTTGCTGTGGGCACAGATTGAGGTTATCTGCCATTTATCTGCCATTGCTTTCCTGAAATCCCATGGCAATCTCACACTCCTTCACCAGAGAGGAGGTAGGTTAATCTCAGAACTTTCATAACTAATTCTTACAGGGGTTTGTGATTATCTCAATCATCACCCACCAAAACCGACTGCTTTGTCATTTCCTTTAAAAATTTTGTTGTTGTTTTGGTTGTGTTTTGAAGATGTTACTGGTGCGTGGCAGATTGTTGTGAATTAGGCTGCAGTAACATCTTGTGTCTGAACAACCTTTACCTGGCAGGAAGAATCACAGTCTTTCTTCTTCACTTGTCACTTAGGTATCAAGGACAAGATACCTGACCAGGAGGAGTTCCTGCAGCGGGTGCTGAAGGGAGCATGCAGTGCTCCTGCCAACCTGCTCGAGGGGGTGAGTGCTGCAGTGTGCTGCATCTGGTCTGCCTTTCCCCTTCATCACTAAGGGAACCCCCGTTTGGATTGTCAGTTCAACTCTCTTTGTCAGTTTAGGGAGCACTGTAACATGCAGCTGACCTTAGAGTTCCACTCTCTAGTGTCTCCTGTTTACAGTATTTAATTTTGATAGTGTTGTCCTGAAACATATCTGTTGCTGTTGCTGCAGGTTTGGGCTGTTCATTAATCCTATCAAAAGAAAGATCTTTTTCAACTCCATTAGCTTTCAGTCTTCCTCCTATTATGCTCTTCCTCCATGCAACTCAAAGAGAATTATCCTTTATTTATCTAATTTATCTTTATTTTTATGTTGTCCCCTTTCTCAGTTGACTCCTTTCACTTCATGTTATTTTGTTTTGGTTTTTTTTTTTTTAATAATGGGCAGGTTATTGTTTCACTTAAATACTGCATCTTTGCTAGTGAAGAGCCAAACTTTTATCCCCTCCTCTGCACTTTAAACAATATTTGCACCTCATGCCAGTGTCTGGTTGTAAAGTAGAGGACGTAATGGTTTCTTGAAAATGCCATTGACATCTTCATTACAGCTAACATTTCTGTCTTGGTATGTTTCTGTCTAGTCATCTCTGTGTGCTGGGTGACTCAGTTTTAGAAGAGGTTATTCATGTTTCCTTCAAACCTTGAATATATAAGTGATAATGCCTCTGAAAATGGTAATGAGGATGTCAGTGAAATGTGTGGCTGTATCTGCAGGCAGTGAGGAAGCTCTGATGCAAACAGCAGTGATTCTGAACATTGTCATTTCTGTCTCATGTCAGTAAGGGACGTGTATTCTTTTAGTCCTGTATTCATACTTCATTAATGCAGAAAAAATGTGCATGAAGAGGTGGAAGTATGGGCTTCATTTTGTTCTATTGTACAGAATAACTTCTGTTCTTTTTGTAGCTTCACAGAGGCAAAAATCCACTGGATCTCATTGCACCAGGCTCCCGACTGGAACTGCAAAACCCCCGGGACTCCCTGGAAGCCTGGATAGTCACCGTGGTAGAAAATGTTGGTGGGAGGCTGAAGTTGAGATATGAAGGGCTGGAGGACTCTGACAAATTTGACCAGTGGCTGTTCTACTTGGACCCTTTCCTTCACCAAGTGGGTTGGGCAGCCCAGCATGGATATAGCCTGCAACCACCTTCAGGTACTTCAAAATATCTATTTTTTTGATATATTAGCCTATTTTATTTCATGATCAGAGCTTTAGTGCTCCAAACCTGCCCTCTGGATGCACATGGTGGTCACATAATCACTGTGGGATCTGACAAATATTGTACATAGTAAAATGTGAGAAAAACCCAGTCCTACAAGACTTTTCATCCACGCATTCAAAAGTTGCTGGATGGTTTTTGCCTGTCAAAACCTTCCACCTGCTTGTGGAAAGAGAGGAGCTGAGGAAGGAATGCTTTCACTTTTAGTTTTGCTAGGTTTGTCTTTCTGGGGAGGGGAGAAAATCATGGATTTTAAGTACTGCTCGACAGGAGCTTTTGCAGTCATGACCCTCAATTCTACTGGACTAATTTAGGCACTGTTTAAAGGTATGAAAATGTCTTTTAAGAAAAGGAATGAATGCATGGAAACTGAGGCAGAGGGTGGGACAGGAGGCTGTATTTTTCAGGCATGTGCATGTCAGGGCAGGTCATCAAAGGACTGGGGCAGAAAACAGCAGAAACACACTTGGTTGACTTACAAGCTGAGCAGGGTTGTAATGTGTTTCCTGATGAGGGGAAACCTTGGGATAAACCTGGAAAATGTTGAATATTACACTGAAGCCTTTCTGCAGGAGTACATCTAAGGGTCTGGCACACTCAGTGCTGTTAGTTGAGGAAGTTCAGGTTGTTTAGAACAGTTGTTTTTGTGGTGGGGTGTTTTTTAATGTTTTGCCCTCGCAGCAAGAAGAAATCCTGCTGAGGAAACCAAACCAATTTTGTTGAAGTGGCTGAGCACATGCTTTATGCAGTGCTTGACCAATCTCTCCTGAAATCAGGATTGTGAACAGGCAGAAGCCAAATCGCTGCCAGACACCAGATGGGTGGATTCCACAGCACTATTTAAGTGAAGTGTCTTTTAAAAATATTAGTTAGCCACTGGATTTCTTTCCTTTTTATGTCCCTGTAACAGCTTTGACCCAATCCCAGGGATCCTTTATGCACAGTGACACTCCTCCAGTAGTTTCTCCTCTGTCAGAGGTGTGTGATCTGCAGTTGCAGATGCTAAAGGAGTAACTTGTGCAGGTGGAACAGGCTTGTGGAACATGTCTTGAACTTTCTGCTTGCTTAAGTGTAAAACCAGCCAGGGTTATCCAGCTGGGGATTTGCTTTCTGGTCATGTGTTTCTCCAGTAGTTTTCCTTGGTGCTGATGTGAACTCTCAGAAAAAGCAGATGGGGCAGTGTGTGGGTAATACACTGTTGCTGGTTCAGTGCCTTTCATTAACACATCCAAATGTTGAAGAAAACAGTACATTTTGCACAGATTCTGAACAGAGGAGAGTTTAGCAGTAAGAGGAGCACAAATCAAACTTTTGGCTTTGTTGCTCTGAGTTCTGAAGGAAGAGAGGAAAGAAGGTGACTTTATTCATTGTTTCCCTCTCTTTTTGCTCAAGCCATTAGGTCCTTGAGGAGTGAAGCAGAGTGGCAAGAGATCCTGAAGAAGGTGAAAGAGGAGGAGGAGGAGTCATCCGTTCCTACAGATCTTTTTAAGGTAGTTTAATGCTGTGGGTGATACCATGAAAATGCCATATTCCTAAGAGTTGATTCAGGAAAGTCACTCAAAATTCTTTCCCTCTTTGGTTTTGCTGAGCTTTTTTTTTGTTTTAATTTATTTCCTTACTCCCTCTAGTTTAAATATGGAGGGGCACTAAAAAATAATCAAACTATTACCAATTTTTGGTAGGTTAGACAATGCACCCACCACAATTCTGATCCAGTGGCATCTCTGGCTGTTCAGCCACTGATCTTGAAGATTAGTGTCCTTCTGGAGGGGTACCACAGGTAGTTGCATTGCAACAGTCTCTCTAATTGTTTAAAATAAAAATAAATCTTAGCATGTTTTGAGAAGTAGGAATGTAAATTCAGTTCTTCAAGTTCTTAGTTCATTTATGTCAGCTTTATTTGGAGCCATAAGTAGAATAGAAGAGGGGGTGCTGTTGCTCTTGAATGTGTGGGGCCATACACAGAGCAGGATATATAATTCTGGAACAGGAGCCCTGTTCTACAGGTTGTTGTTAGACCGAAGATGGAGGCCTGTGTAATTTTCATTTAGTGTAGCTCATGAGTGCTAAAAGTTAGGGGAACAAACCCCAAGACATTTCTGTTGACTTACCAGACCACCGTGTATTGTCACATTTTGCTTCTGTGTGGAGAATGCCAGAGGAGGAAATGTCAGGGACTCAGTCTCCTAAAACTCACTGAAAAGTGTCAGTGCCAGAGGGCATTGTTGGCCTTTTCAGCTAGAGGACTTGCTGTATTCCACCAGGTTGATTTCTTAAAATGAACTAAGAGGAACTTAAGTCATACTCTCCAGCTGATTTATGGAGGGTAGGTCTCTCTTCTGAAGGAGAAAGGCAGGTAATCACCCCAACACCTCCTTTTTCAGGATAAACCTGTGATTGGAGTGCACTCGTTCTCGGAAGGCATGAAGTTGGAAGCTGTGGATCCAATGGCTCCTTTTGTAATCTCTCCTGCTACAGTTCTCAAGGTACCAGAGTTCTTAAACTAGTCCTGCTAAGACTCAGTTCTATTGCTACTTCTGTTCTTAGTGGTCATGGAATCCTCATTAACTGATTATCTTAAAATCTTGAGCTGGTTTCCCAATGAGGTGTTTTGTGTCTCCCTCAGGGGACAGGCTGTCAGGACAAAGCAACTTAATTGCTGATGGTAAAGCCGTTGGATTTGAATAGAAGGGAAAAGTTCCATAAAGATACAATCTTAAAACATCAAATGACTAAAATTGTCAGGTTTTTAAAATTTATATAATCCCTCATAATCTTCGAGTATCCAGTTGAAGATAGAATTTTGGGGTTTGGGGTTTTTTTTAAGAGTGATGTCATTACTATGTACATATGACATTTAGATGACCAGATGTAAAAGTTGAAATGAAAACTCCCAAAATAATCAGGTTTTACTTCTCTTGCTGTTTGCTTGTCCTGCTTCTATTTACTTCAGAAGTGTGGTGGGTTTACTTGTGACAGTCCATCCCAGGACACAGTTCTTCATCCTTGTTGAAATAAGCAGTTTGTTATTATAGAATAGTAGGAAGACCACAAACACTAATTTCTCTGCATTTTTCATATGAAAATGTTGTGTAGTGTTTGATCACCTCAGTTTTTAAGTGCTCATCCATTATCTTTTATTATTTATATTTGCTAAATTTCTGGGCAACGCGGAGGAGTCCGCTGGTTTAAGAATCCCATAGATTCTCCTTTAATTTTAATTTTTAAGGTAAAGACTTTCTATCATACAGTGTTGCTGTCTAGTAAAGTTAACAGAACGAGGGAGAGGGAGCAGTAGATCAGAATCTGCTACTCACCAGACCCCCTGGTTCCCTTTTGGCTGCCTGCAGGTGTACAATGACAAATATTTCATGATAGAAATTGATGACCTGAGAGCAGAGCGCCTGAGCAGCCAGCGTTACGTTTGCCATGTGAGCAGTGCGGGGATTTTCCCCGTGCAGTGGAGCCTGAAGAATGGCCTGAACCTCAGCCCCCCCCCAGGTATGTCTGTGCAGCCCTGTCCTGCTCACCCCTCCCCAGAGGGTCAGCTCAGCAATGCTCACTGCTCTGCTTAGGGCAGCACTTCTGCAAAGCGTTACGTGTGGGAGCACAGGCAAAGAACAGGAAAGATCAAATTCTGAAAAACAGGAGCTTTGAGTCAGTGGAACTGAAGTTCCCTGGGTATGAGCCTGGATTTGGGAAGATGAGAGAGGCTGGGGATGCTGGTCATGCATAAAAACCTGAGCACTGGAACAAATGGTGTGTGTGTTCCAGGGTTGAAAGAAATGTTGATTTCAGCCTTAAGTAACATGATATCAGAAGCCTGTAGTCTTTGCATTGGATTTTTGCTTTTGCTCAGCATGGAACATTGTTATCCAACATTTTATATTTTTGGGATATCTTGTCACTTAGAAGTTAATGAACTATTTTTTTATCAAGGACCTATCAGGCTCTGTACCAGATTCTGAAATGTTGCTTCAGGACATAAGGGAATAGGGGAGCATTCCTCAGCTGCTGAAATATTTATTCATTTTCTCAAATGGAAATGTCAATGGTATTGTAAAACCATGGACTCAGTTCTCTTATTCACCATCTCAGAATTCAGAATGCTTGGTTTTAGTTACTCCTTACATCAGAGAAACAAAGACTGTAGGGTGTTTGTCTCCTGCCTTTCAACTAGGATAAAATACAAAAAGTGGCTTTGCTTGACCAGCATTACTCAGAATTTTGCATGTGAAAAATGGAATCTCACTTTATGGGCATGTGAGTGGAGCTGACAAAGATTTTAAGTTCCTGTTGGAACTTTAGTCCCCTGGGACACGGTGGGCATTCTGACTTGTGTGAGTTCTCGAGGGCCCTACTGGCTCTGATAAAAGTGAGAAAAGTAAATAGATCCCTCTGTGGTTTGGCCCTCTCTGAGGGGTAATATAGAATAAGTTAGGTTGGACTAGATGACCAGTCTCTTTTCCTAAGTAACAAGTGGCAGGAGGAGAGGAAACGGCCTCAAGTTGTGCCAGGGGAGGTTTATATTCGATATAAAGGAAAACTTCACAGAAGGGGTTATCAAGGATTGGAATGGGCTGCCCAGGGCAGTGCTGAGTCACCATCCCACATATTTAAAGTATGTGCAGACATGGCATGTTGAACTTGATTTTTGGATTGTCATGTTAATACTCTATTTTTAGACTGGGTTTAAAATTTTTTTTGATTTCTTAAACTGTTGTCACAGGTGTCCCTTGCAGGGGAGTGGAATAACTGCAGCACTTGTGTCCTTGCTGATTTCCTGCCAGCCTGGAGCTGATATGGCAGCACTCTTCTGCACCCTCTTCCCTTCAGTTATTTGCTTTTTGTTAAGAGTGCAGGGAAGCCAAGTATTTCCCCCAAGAAGATAATTTTTCTTGGAAGGATGCTCTGTCTCCTGATGGTCTCCTTGTTAAGCATCTTCCCTTCAACCATAAATGCAGATCTACAGCTGTTGGCAAACTTGATGAGCCTCTTGGCACATCTGACTGCTCTCTTTAATGACTTACTATTTAGCATGTCTTTGAAAAAGTAGTATGTTGATATTCTGCACATTTTAAGTGCTATGCTTTTAAAAAATAAAGTTTCAGAGCTGAAACAACAGCAATTGCAGAAATTGTTCCTTAATTTCATCTGTATTCTGTGAGAAGGGTAGAGGTGCTTCCCTGTGTTTCAGTTGCTACCCTTGCCTGCTTAGCAGATGTACTTTACTCGTGACTCAGGTTCTTGGTCTGACCTCAGATGGCTGGTGAAGGCTTAGCCACCAGAGTCCTGAGCTGTTCCAGCTAACCCCTTGGCTCTTTCTTCTCCTAGGCTACCCTGGGCAGGACTTCGACTGGGCAGACTACCTCAAACAGTGTGGTGCTGAGGCAGCTCCCCAGAGCTGCTTCCCCTCGGTAAGGTTCTCTGCCAGAAAATCTCTTCTCTTGGGTGAATGACATCCTTGGGTCCAGAAAGAAAAACCTTTTGCATGTTTTTTTTTTACTTAAATTGCCTTTCCAAGCAGAACAGACTATTTCAGTTGGAAGGGACCTACAGCGTTCATCCAGTCCCAACAGCCTGACCCTCCGCAGGGCTGACCAGAAGTTAAAGTGCATTGTTCAGGGCTTTGTCCAAATGCCTCAAACACTGGCAGGAGTGGAGCATGGACCACCTCTCTGGGAATCCTGTTCCAGTGTTTGACCGCCCTTTCAGCCAAGAAATGCTGCCAAATGTCAGGGGAGGTTCAGACTTGACACAGCTGTGAACCCTTCCCACATGTTCTCTCACTGGGGATCAGCACCTCCCTCTCCTCTTCCCCTCCTCCTTTTCTTCAGATTGGACAAATCCAGAGTCCTGAGCTGCTCCTCACAGGGCCTTCCTTCAACCTGCTTTGTTGCCCTGCTCTGGACACATTTGAGTGCCTTTACACCTTACCTGTGATAACTCAGGAAGCAGAAGAGATAAGAGAGTATAAATGGCTGTGAACTGAGGCAGGTGCATGCCAGTTGACTAGATAAGGAAGCAGTGGACCGAATGTTTCAGTTGTGATAAAGCGGATTGAAAATAAATGTTTGTTTTGTGAAATTGAGGTGTATGAGAGTCTGTGAAAGAGTCACAGAACAGCATCAATCCTTGGCACTCCTGTAATTGTGGAAACACAGGGCCTTTTAATAGACCTTATTTTCATTTACTTAGTGTGGTCTTTCAATCTTCCATCCTTTCAGCTTGAAAAATTAATTCCATTGTATTAATCAATACCAAGTCATCTTAAATTAGTACCAAATAATCATTTTGCATTAATCAGTGCCTGAAGGACCTGGAAAGTTTTGGGCTTTTGTTGGTTGAATGACAGTGTTGCTGTCTCCCAAAGCATAATACCTTGTCAAGCAGAGAAGGGTTCTGTTAACACCTGCCTTCCAGTTCCATTTACAATACTTGTGCTATTGCAGTGCTTAGGGGAGAAATTAAAATGAATAATTACCATTTTTTGAAGAGGGTGTTGCTGGCTATGAATTCTTGTTGCCCTTGTTCTGTCTGGTAAGCTGTGGCATCTTAGAACAGGTCATTGAATTTATTATACCTTTCTGTAGGCTAGTTCCAGAATTCATAATGTATTGATCCTGTAATTACGTTGCAGAGTGGCTCGGGGAGGAAGAGTCCTCTGTCTGGCTGTTACTTCTTATCTTTAATTCAGGAGCTTCAGAGCTAGATAAATATCCATTCTTACATTTTAGGATCTTTTTTTTATAACTGTGAACTAAACTGGTGAATGAAGTAAGATCCTACTTATCAAAAAATTTAAAATGAGGAGAAAGCTTCCTATGCTATCTGCCAGAACTCATTTGGATGAGGCAGGAATGTTATTTGCATACATAAAGTGGATTTCCAAGCTAACATGATAGGATAGAGAACCTGGTCAGACTATCTGTCAGATTTACCACTCGGATAGCAAGCAGCAGAGAATTCCTGGTTGCTGAGAATGCACTCAGTCCTTCCAGTGAGCCTCAGCATCCTTATTTTTTTCAGGACAAATATGTTCTTTTCTAGGTCTGTCTGTAGAGCCTTTTTTAATTTCAATTCTTTGTAGTTCATGATTTAGCTTGTATTCAATGTGCTCATTTTCTGAAATCTTCTCTGTCTGCCTGAGTATCTTTCTGTGTTACTCAGCACTGAGGTTTTTATGTTGCTCCTGTTCATGGCTGTCACATCACATACTGGGTACGCACACAGCTGGTATCTTACTGAAGTATTCTGGTTTTCTCCTAGGTAACTTCTGACCATGGCTTTAAAGAGAATATGAAACTCGAGGCTGTGAACCCAGTTGATCCTGAAGAAGTTTGCATTGCTACAGTCACCAAGGTGAAAGATTCCTACCTCTGGCTTCAGCTGGAGGGTAAGCCTGATGTGGGAGGAGAAAGTAGCACTTGCATTGGTCCTTCTGTACTGCCATCATCATCAAACCTGAGGAGGATCTGGAGTAAACTCACTGTGTGCACAGTATGGGCAGCAAGTCAGTTTCCCCAGTGAAAACACAGCAAAACCCCACTTGCATTGTCTGTTTGCAGTTTGCCTTGGCTGGTACTGCTCTTTGAAGCCAAAAATGGCATTTGTGCATTGCAGTGTCATTGCTGGGCTGGTGCACTGTGCAAAGTGCTGATTGGGGTCTTCTAGAAAGCAAGGGCCTTGGAACAGTTCTACAAACCAGGGACTTGCATTCTGAGCAAGCTTTGACCAGACCTAGGAAGAAAACTTTGAGAGGTTCCCCATTAAGGCAGAGTAGATCTGTGTCAGCTCTTCTCCTTTATAATCCCATTTCTTGATTGGAAGTCCATCAGCATGCACTTACTATGCACTGTGCATCTCTGCTAAACTGTGCAGGGCAAATTCCCATGTCCTGCCTTTAGGAGGAAGTAAATAAGGTCAGGAAAGAATCTGGTCAGTGAAAGGGGATGAATAAACAATTGATCCTGTGTTCTGGATACACCATAAGTAAAAGCAGCTTCACTGGGAAACATATAGTGAGTGTCAACCAAGTTAGGTTTTTTATTACTTGTTTCAATTTTTCCTTTTCTGAACTGAACAGGTTCCAAGAAAGCCGTCCCTGACTGTATAGTGAGTGTGGAATCAATGAATATATTTCCAGTGGGTTGGTGTGAGACGAATGGATATCAGCTCAGGCCTCCTCGCAAAGCAATAGGTATCAGCTCTGCTCTCTTGGCACTGGTTACCTGGGTTGATAGAGATGGTCAGACCTTCCAGAGCTGAATTCTACTGCAGAATTATTGCTGGCTTCCCTGAATTTGGAAATATTCACCATGCACAGAGAATCTATGCCTTGCACAACTGTTCCCCTGGCTGTTGGGGACTCTTGGAAGCCATACAACACCTCCAGAACAGCAGTGTTGGCTGGAGCCTCTTGCATGCTCTAGAAGCATGGGAAGAATCCCTTGGTCATAACAAAGAAATCATATTTGTGTGTACATATACAGACGCCCCTGCTCTGCATTTTGCTTCTGTCTGAGCTGTTCTTGAAGTGTGTCTGACCCTGATAGTGATTTTACACTTGCACTTGTTCAAGTAAAATTAATGCCATAAGAAACCAGTGTGGAGTGTGTATACAGTTTGGGGTCTAAATAAAGGGGATTGACTTTCTAAATGAGCCAGAGGGTAAAGATCCCTTAATGACCAAGTGCTGAAAGGTAAATCCTACCTGTTTTAATTACACAACTGAGTAGCATAATACAGTGTCTTCTTTGAACTGGATAGTAAGTTCAATAGGAGCTGGAGAAACTGAAGAATTTCCTGAATTATGTAAGGTAATATGTAAGATAATAATGAATTATGTTCATTATGTAAGATAAGAAAATTTTAAGGTTGGAATGAGCTGTCATTTACTGCAAATCAAAGCAAGCGAAACTAATCTACGTGCACTGCCATGAACAGGAACAGTGTGGGGGATCCTAAGTAGAGAAAAGGTGCTTTAAAGAAAAATCCAGAAGGTTGTTGGGGAGAAAGCCTGGAATAGTGAAGAGACATAGTTTGCACTACCTTGTTTGACACTATTACCTGATTGTGAAAGCCAGAATTAGCAAGTGGACCAGTCACCCAAATGACCAGCTTGGTTGCAAGTGTTTTCCTCCCTAGCAACTGGCTGAAGTCTTAAGTGTTTCTAACGAGCTGGTTTCATTCCATGCTGAAGTTACACAGTGTTGAAGTTACTGTGCCAGTGAAGTGGTGAGTTAGGCCAAAGAACCTGACCTTTGGGTGCTGAAAAGGAAAGCATGTAATTCCTCTTTGGTGGGTATTACAGGTAGTTCAGGGGCTTCGGTACAAAGAAAAGATGCACAAAAGGTGAGATTTCCTGGGAGACTGGGGATGTCATGCCTGATTTAATGAATTTTTAGTGAACCTTTTGGGTTACTTCAAATTACTTGGGCCCAGGTGCCTCTGGTGCAGAGGGGTCAGCTGTCTGACGCTGCACTAACTTGGAACATGGATTCTTTTTGGTGTGTGACTTGGGAGAAAAGAGTTTACTGTACAAATTGTGCTAGGTGTTTTTGTTTGCTTCTCATCCTTTGCTGTTTGTTTTTTCTCCCTTTCAGTAAACAAGCAGAAAAAAATTGCAGTAGTTCAACCAGAAAAACAGTAAGTAACAGGTTTTTTTGCTTTTATTTTTTTGTTGGTGTTTGGTTTGGGGTTTTTTTTCTCTTTTTCTAACTGGAAAATCATGCTGTGTTAGGGAAGATTTAGCTTTACAAAAGTGCTCTACTGAGGGTTGAAGAATTTTGCAATCCATTTGTGCTAATGCTGGTAGTTTCTGTTGATGTTCAAAAAGACTTGCATTACAGCAGGAGGAGATGGAAAGCTTGGAATTTATTTTTTAACAATGCTGTTGCAACTGAGCTGAATTATTGAATAGGTGAAGCCATTGAAGTTCTGGGGTTGATGTTGGTCTTTCAGTTTTAGAAGATTGTATTGTGCATTTAAGAAAAACTGCTCTGTTCTTAAGACTGGTTATAAAGTTGTGCTTGAGCCTTTTTTAATGGTGAGTAATAGGAAAAATTGCTGTATCTCCTTTTGGATTGTATTCCTCTCTGAAATAATACAGTTTCTGTAACATAAACATGCTTTAAAAATATGTCTGCCTTAAAATGTGACTGATTTTGCACAGCTGATCAGAAAAATTCACTTTAGTGTGAGTGCTGTCATTTAGCAGATGAAGTTCTAATTGCTCCTTCCCAGATTAAATTTGGCCCAGACAGGCCAAAAATAAGAGTTCTGCTAATATCTGCAGTTCACCTATGAACTCTGTGTCATGCATATGAAATTTGCTCCTGTGAGCCTGCTCAGAAATGCTCTGTGGATGCCTCACAGCTGGCTTTATTGACTCCCACAGCTTTACAAACACCAGAGCTGTCACTAGTCCTGCCAGTGTTTTCATTGCTCCTAAAATACGGAGAAAACTGTTCTTCCATGTTTTGTGATTGGCATCCTTACCAGAGCACTTGAGTCACTTTGGTTGTATTTTGTTTTCTAAAACCCAACTTTTCCAAAATGCATAAGGTAAGACTGCACTACTGCCTTGTGCCATGAAAGGTGAGGTTAAAAGGAGTCAGGAAATGTCAACTCCTGTGGGTGGCTTTCGGTGTGGGTTGGACCATGGTAGCCCAGAGACTTGAAGCAAGGAGGGATTGCTGCTGGCTGGAGCAGTACAGGAGGCCTTCCCAAACTGAATTTGGTAGTTTTTGCTTGTTATTATTGTGAGACAGGGGAGGTATAAGAAGCAGATTAATAAGGATGGAGCTGGGGAAAAGAATGTAATGGTGTTTTAGTAGCTGAGTGGTGACTGTCTTTACCATCTGTCCCTTTTCCCAAACTCATTCTTTTCCTTTCAGAATTTTGTCTTCAAGGACAGTTCACGATGGGCTGAAGAACCAGGAACTGAACTCTTCTGAGTCAGGTATTGATCCGAGATCGGGCTGACAAAGGCAACGTCCTCTAACAATTCACCTGTTCAACACTGTTAGGAGAGGGAAGAGGAGGAAAAGAGTTTGCAGGGTTTCATCCCTTGTTGATTTGTTGAACTTCAAAAAAAGAATGAAACAAACAAAAACATGTAATTACTCATGCCCTGCAATTCATATGTGCATTAAACCTGGAAATGAGATATTTACAGCACAACATTGCCACCCCAGCAGAGGATATGGGGAGCTCAGTGTGTGCTGTGACCCATGCAGGTGACTTTATTGTCACCTGTTATGTTTAATAATGCTGGGAGAAACAGACATGCTGCATCTGTGCTCTTGAGCTGTTAGAATTGAGCTTTGGGAAGCAGGTCTGTCTGTTTTGTATGTTAACTTCATCATCATGACAAACAAAAGCAATTCAAACAGTAAACTGCTTTGTGTGCCAGATGGCGAAATTGGATAATTTTCTAAACTGTTGCAGGAACGACTGTGATGAATAAGTACATCTGCTGGTGAAACAGTCACACAGACCCATCCATTTGGCACCAAAGTGCCTCCTCTGCTGTTTTCTGTACAGTGAAGTGCACATCTGAAGCTTCACCAAAAGCAAGCATGATAGAAATGATGTGTGCTTGTTTAGCATTTTAATTGGCTTTTAATAGAGTCATAATGTAAATTTGACTTCACTTATTTATCTGTCAGTTTTCAATTACTGAATTTAAGATCTTTAAGTGATAGTGTTGATCAGTCAAGAAAAACTGTACCACCACTAGGTAAAACAATATTGGTTTTATACATAACTGTACTGCAATACTTATTACACTTTAATTTTGAGAAACACTGAAGCATTTAATAGGTTTAGAAAGCTTGATGTCACTTCATCAAAGGTCACTTCATCAGGTGCTGCATCTTTTGTTTGCTGATTGAGGGAAGAGTCTGAAAATGCAAAGCAACGTGATACTGCAGCTTGGGATAAACAATGGAGAATAAATTTGCCAGCTTCTCTGGTGACAGAAGTTTTGGGGGAGAGAGAATTGCTTGACTAGAAAATATATCTGTAGTTGCTGTGTAGGAACTGCTTCTGTTACTAAGAAGTTGGGATTGTCTTTGTCTTCCCTGTTTTCCCTGCTGTAACACCATGAAGGATCAGACTAGCCAGGAGGGAATGTTTCTTCCCTGATGGATGACCATCTTTATTTACTACAGTCTGACAATTTGCAAGCAGAGGTGTGAAGTATGAAAAATATTTTGGCAACATGGAATAACTCATGCTGTCATTGTGAACGTGACACAGAAACTACCCCAAATTCCTGTCATTGAAGACTTTCCCCCCTCCTTTTTCCCAACAAACTATTCCATGCTGCAGGATTCTTTCCTGGGGTGGTTATAGGGTGTGATTTAAACCTTTGCTTTCTCCTTTCTCAGTGGTGATTAATGGCAAGTACTGCTGCCCAAAGATCTACTTCAACCACCGCTGCTTCTCAGGGCCTTACCTGAACAAGGGCAGGATTGCAGAGCTGCCACAGTCCGTGGGACCTGGCAACTGTGTTCTTGTGCTGAAAGAGGTGAGGTGCTTGAGTACAGAGGGTCATAAACACTACAGTGGCTCTAATTACAGATGGGTAATTACTCATTATCAGCATAAATTTATTAAAGAGGGTCTTTTTGCATATAGGAAAGTATAAATCATGAAGGGTTTTATGAATGGCTGGGAAGAGGAAAAGCCTCTCATTTATCTGAGTTACAGTCAGCCTTCTACTGCTAAATTTTACTTTGGGTTAAAACAGTGTAACCTGTAATTACCACAGTCAAAGGAGTTAGTATCTTTTTATAGCTGTAATAAATGGTTCAAATTTAATTAACAGAATTCAGCTGGAGATACTCACAAAATTCCTTTACAGTTTGCACTGTTGATGTTGAAACAGAGAAAATACAGATTTTCCCAGTAGAAATGGCAAACTATTTTGAGTAATAGGTAAATTAAAACAATACTCTCTGTTTTGCAAGTTGGGTACAATTCACAAAGATCAGGTGAAATTGCAGTTTTGCTTTTTAATGTAATTGAGGAAGAGGCTTTCTTTAATGCCAAAGAGCCTTTTCTCCAGAAGGGGGTTCACAGGAAATTTACAGGTACTTTAATGCAATAATTATTTTTCTGAATTCTCCAAAAAGGTCATTATTATCTGACCTGAGAGGCTGGAAATTTCCTAAGACATGACTATATTGTGCATGCTTGACCTCTCATGAAATGATCACTTTAAATGTAGGAATTGGCTCTACACCTTTGGAATTTTTATCTTCCCTCCTAAGCAAGAGACCTTAAGAAAGAGTTTCTGGCAGACATGGTGTAAAGCAAGAGTCTGGTTGTCAAAAGTCAAGCTGATTATTGAAAAAGGTCCATTTTTGCATGCAGAAAAGCCCCTGGTCCTTTCTGCAAGTTTCAGCACTCTGATGTAAGAACTGCAAAAGAACAAGTGTGAAATTCTGTGGCAGCTTCGTTTAACCTAGAAGGTTTAATTTGCTTCATGGCCTGAAAGCAGCAAGTGTGCACAAATCCTGCTGATGTGCAGGTGCTGAGTGCTGCTAAGAGTTCAGGCAATACTCATTTCAGTCTTGAGTCATGCTCACTATATGAATCCTAGAGACACTTTGGTACTAGCATTATATTTCATGTTTTTCTTTTGAATGTTTTTCTTTAATTTCTGGCTTGATGCATTAGTAGCAACCAGTTAGAAGCTGCAAGTTTCTAATGTCAAGGTTCTGATGCATCCAGTTTTGGAATAATTTAGAGTAAGCCCATGCTGAACATAAGAAATACAATTTGAGTGCACATTTTGTACTATACCCTGCTAACCTCATCTTATTCACAACTTCAGGTTGCTTTACATTACCAGAGAAATTATGTGATTATAGTTCAGACCTTACCACAGTTCGTGAAAGCTAAACAGATGAGAGAGAGCTCAAGATTCTGCAGTGTGATTTTGTTTTAAATAGTGGGTTGGCAGGCAGCAAAATCCTGCAGCATTTTTTGGCACATCTTCACATGACATACAATCTCTAAGATAATCACTTAGATTTAGCCAAGGTTATGGAAGTTTTGTAGTATTCAGCCCCAGGCGTTAATTCAGTGCTGTGTAATTCAAGGGCAATGACTTGGAAATTGCCAGATACACCCGTGACTCTGCAGACGGATTGTGCAGGTTGGCAAGGCCCGCAGTGGCGGCTGCTCTCAGGGTTCAGTTTGGCAGTATCAGGAGGTATCTGTTATCCTGCTGTGAATGAGTGCTTTGATGCTAGATAATTTGGATGAATAGGAGTAATTTCCTATTCTACCCTGGCACTTTAAAACAGATTAATTGTACAAATAACTTACAGGTATTCTCTGCTCTTCCCTCTCGCTGCAGGTTCTCACTTTGCTGATCAATGCTGCCTACAAGCCCAGCCGTGTCCTGCGGGAGCTGCAGCTGGACGAGGAGGCTGCATGGCATGGACATGGAGAGACCCTGAAAGCCAAGTAAATTCCTGTCCTGTTCCCCATTTAGATGATCCCAGTAGCAATTCTCTGCAGTCTGTGGTTTAGCTTCTTACGTTTCAGAGGAGGAAAGATGGCTTAGAGCATATCAAGATGCCAACAGCCATTAAATGTTGAATTCTTTATAAATTGCTTGGTGAAGTACCTCTCATTTTAGTACTCCATAATATACCAGGCACACTCTGCTTACTGGCCTGCAAGCAGCCAGTAGTCAAGTGAGACTGGTGTGATACTGGTACAACATTGTGTATATACTGACAGATCTGCAGGTGAGGTTTAAGATTATTTAATTCACATGTCAGTGTTTTAAAGCAGACAGAAAAATTGTTTTATATTGCTTTGGAGACTTGTCAGGCTCCCAGGGCATTTCCACTCAAATTTCTCAGTGGAAGAAGATTCTTCAGAAATTAAGTGACAACAATGCTTTGAAATGGCCTGCCATGGAAGTTTTTCTACAGCAGTCTAGCCTAAAGCATTCCCTAGTTTTCCTGCTGAGATTTTTGGGTTGAAGCTTCTTGGCAAGATTATTTTGTGGTTAAGAAAAAAGCAGTGAGCATATTTGCATATATTTGATAAGTGCAGATACTCCTTTATAGTCTAGGGATGGTTTTGTAATTAGGTCACTGTGTTTGCATACCAGAGATTAGATTTTCCCAATGTGCCATAGCACACTTTCCTACACAATTTTGAACATGTCAGTAATTCTTTTGTTGGATCAGTTTCATGTATAAAAAGACACCTTTCCACGTAGGGAAGAGTTGCTCTGATTTGGGCAGTAGGAAGATGATATGAAAGATTGGCCTAAATAGAAGATGTAGCTGAAGAATAAAGAAAAAAGTATTTGTTTAGTTTCATCAAAGATGCTGTGCATTTTCTTTTGTCACAGTAATGACACCAGGGATATCTGGACTATGATGATACAGCTCTTTTTTTCAGGGCATTGGTGAGATACTTGGAGGCCTGAAACACTCCTAATAGATATCAGCATGTGCCTGTAGTTGTGCTGGGAGAACAAAGCTGAAATGATGAACAGCTCTGACATGTTGCAGTGTGGCTCTGTCAGTGTAATGGCAAGGCTGGTGACCAAAAAGAAATCTTAATTTAAATGAAACAGGAGCAATATGTCGAGTCATGGCAAGTGAGTGTCCTGGCAAACTGTTCTCCAGTTAGATGAAAGGTGGTTGGAAAGGTGGTAGTAATATATTTGTTTGCCATAGAATGTGCATAGAAGGCTTACCAAGGCATGCTGTTGCCTTTATTGGCTCAGTGGATGCTCTCAGCCTTTGCTTGAGGGACCAGTCCATGTCACCTTGGGCACTTCTGCAGTCCTATAAAGACCAAAGAAAGAACAAACCATTTGTGAGCAAAGAAAGCAAAACATCTGAACTCTGGGACAGCCCTCTCAGATGGTATTTTATAGGCAGGGCAGTGTTGCTGTGTTTAGTTCTGCAGCCATCCCTGGTGATGACTCTTTTTTTTATTTGGGGATCCGTCATAAGAGACAGAAGTACCTGTTTCCTGGACTTGGCTGTCCATAAAGCTCATCATTGCTCAGATTTTCTGTGTTTGATCTCAAAGCAATATTCTTGTACCCCTCTCAGTGAGGTATTGTTGTGCTGGTGAGCAGAAGATTCCTGAACTGTGACCATATTTTCCCTACTAGGTACAAAGGCAAGAGCTACCGTGCGACTGTGGAAGTGGTGAGGACGGCAGACCGGGTGGCAGATTTCTGTAGGAAAACGTGCATCAAGCTGGAGTGTTGTCCAAACCTCTTTGGCCCTCAGATGGTGCTGGATAAGTGTTCAGAGAACTGCTCTGTCCTGACAAAGACTAAATACAGTGAGTAGTTTGCTGATCTCGTAATGAGGTGGAGGTTGGGGAGTTACATTTTAGTTTCTTTGGGCTTTGGCTCCAGAAGGAATCGAAAATTCTTTGTTTACAGAAGGAACAGCTCAAGCTCTACATGCACAAACCTACAGAATATCCATGTGCCAGTGTGTAGGGAAGAAAAAAATTAGTTCTAAATTAAGTGGTAGAACCATGGCTTAATTTTCCTTATGTCTTTAAAGCTTTAACTTCTTAAGACAGCTTCTGGGACAAGAACTGACTCTGATATTGTAATATAACTCTGGTATCGTAATATAAGTGGCATTATAATTGCTTTTACCAATTTGTTGTGGAACAAAATGAAACACCTTCGAGCTCTTTTCTTAGTTTTTAGGGTTTTTGTAAACTGACCTTTCTCACTGTGAGAACGAACAGTGCATTGAGGCCATATTTAAAAAGCACAAAACGTTATAAAAAGTGCCATTAAATTGGAACAAATCTGTGACTGATGATTTCTGTATAAAATTGGATCATTTGGGGCTTTTCAGAGAACGAGGAAGTAAATCTTTACAGGGCAAACACAATTGCTGAGTAACTCTTGTTCCCTAAACCAAGTTGAAGAGGAAAGTATAGACATACTGATTTTGGAGTTTTGCAGATTTGGGTTTCCTTTTGGGAAATGTCCTTCTACTGGTTTTCCCAGTCCTGGTGATGGACAAGCATAACTAGTGACATTGAAGGTGCATTTCAACACGGTGCTCCTTTCTTCTGTCCTGGTAGCACACTATTATGGGAAGCGGAAAAACAAGCGGATAGGTAGGCCCCCGGGTGGCCACAGTAACCTGGAAGTAGCCATGAAGAAACCAAATAAAAGACGGAAGAGGCGAAAACATTTTTTTGTTCATAAGAAAAAACGTTCCTCTGCATCCGTGGATAACACTCCAGCTGGATCTCCCCAGGTATGACGCTGCCAACAGCATTAATGGCCACGGGCTGTGATCTTTGACCAGCTTCACTTGAAACAACAAATATTAGTTCCTTGTAACTTCAGGTTACAGCTCACAATTGGTGGCAATTGCAGCTTTTGTCCTAAACCTCCCATTGTTTTTCATTTCATTGCCTTTCTTTCCTCTTTTCCTGACTCTTCAGGGCAGTGGGGCGGAAGAGGAGGATGACCAGGATGAGGTGGATGAAGAATCTCTGACTGAGGACAGTACCTCAGAGCACCAAGACGAATTGCTTGAAGAATCCGAGGTATCGGAGAAGAAATCACTGTCGTCATCTCCTACACAGAGTGAACTGTCTCCTTCCCTGGCTCAAGACCGGGACAAGCGGAAGAGGAAGCTCAGGACCTTTTCCTTTTCTGATGATGAAAATAAACCTCCTTCGCCAAAGGTAACTGGGAATGTAGATTTGTGTAGCTTGCTCAGTACTGGGTAAATACAAACACCTTGGGACTATTAGCCGTTTTATGTGTGTTCTCATAGAATATTCTGTTACCCCATAAAGGGCATTGTGAAACTACAGAGTAATTAAAAATCATGATTTTTATTACAGGACAGGAGTGTAATAAAAACTAAGCAGAAAGCTGTAGGCAGAATGGTGAGCTTTCCCATTTCCCAGCTGTTAGCACTCCTCTTGGTTCACCCAGAGCACCAAAGCCTGGCTTTAGATCCCTGCTGTCTGTATCTAACACTGGTGGAGCTTCCCTCCTCAACACAGGGCTGTTCTGCCCATCTCTGGCCACAAAACCTCTGCACTTTGAGCTCTCATTGGAGCTCTGGTTGGCAGCTGAATGTTTGAGTGTGGGGGAGTAGAGGGGAGCGTTGGTCCACTGTGTCTGTAATATTTGGGGAATTCTTCTTGTGCTGGGTGGCTTGTCTAGGACATAAAGATGGAAGTTGCTGAAAAGCTGCAGCTGGACAGTAACCCTCTGGAATGGAGCGTGGCTGATGTGGTACGATTCCTCAAATCCACCGACTGTGCTCCACTGGCAAGAATTTTCCTTGATCAGGTATCTTTCTCTGTCTTTCAGTCTGTCCCTTTGCTTCTTATCCTCTAAGGCATCACAGAAAGAAGGTAGTTTAAATTCTTCAGCAGGGTTCTGAGGAAACAAACACTTGTGCAACCTACAGCAGTTTGGGAGAGGAGAGTTAAGGGAATGTCCAGAATGTTTCAGGTTTCTCAGCACTCAGTTGGAAGGCATTTTGGTCTGTGGAGCATCTGAATCCCAAAAATAGAAAAGAATGCCTACAAGCAAGCACTGTGAAGGCAGGAGCCTCTTTTCTAGGAGATGAAGTTTTGCCACTTGTGTTGACTTTTCCATATGATAAGTATTTTCTGTTTTACAGACTAACTGCAGGTATCACAGTGGTGTACAGCTGCAGGAGTGAATATTTTTGTGTTAGTATGACAACTGAAGTGCAAACCAGAGTCAGGTTAACATTTTGCTTGCATCTTCATTAAAATTTGCCATAAAAAGCATTGTGTATCAAAACTGTAGAACTAGAATTGATGATGGGTATGGTTTGTAGTGGTGGATGTACTTGACTTTGTTTCTCTAGAAAGATGCAGTTGCTTGGTAAAATGACTTTGTGCATGAAATTTCCTTGATTTCTTTTGCTAGGTTGATTTTTTTTGCAATAGCATCTCATGAGAGTCTGTCCCTCAGCCTGTGTATTTGAGCTGACATTTTAAGAAAGGAGTTAATTTGCTGTGAGAGAGATTTTTAAGCTGCCTTGAGTAACATGAAAGAAACATGTAATTCACAAACAGTCAGGAATCTGAAATTAGAGCAAGTCAAAGCTGAAGGAGCAGGGAGAATAACACTACAAAGTCACTATGGAATTTTGTTTCCTGACAGGAAATCGATGGCCAGGCACTGCTGCTGCTGACCCTGCCCACTGTTCAGGAGTGTATGGACTTGAAGCTTGGACCAGCTATTAAACTCTGCCATCACATTGAGAGGGTCAAACTTGCCTTCTACCAGCAGTTTGCTAACTGAGGAGTGGCTAAGTTGAAGTGGACCTTTGAAGCACAACTACAAAAAGATGCTCCTTCCTCCTCTAGCAAGTGAAGCCAAATGAAGTCAAACTGAGGCCCTGGTGACCTGAAAGTGTGTGTCAGCCTCAATTTTTCTATTTTGACAAAAGGAAGACAACATCTGGAGCAAAATGCCAATGCAAACACAGGGGCTACTCTACCAGCTGCCAGCTTGGGAACACAATAGTCTCTTGCTCTATGGTTCCCTTTTTCTAATGTATTTTTTAATGATTACAGAAAAGTCCCCTCTCATGGGAAATGACATTTCAATAGTTCTGTTGGCACGGAACTTTAAAGGAGAAACAGATCCTGTTTACGTTAGCATGTAGGCTGCCAGAAATAACCTTTCTCTGTCCCTGATGTTTCACAGCATCCCCTCCCCTCCCTGTGGACGAACACTTGCTTTACCACAGCACTGACTTTGGAATGTGCTCTTTGCACATTCGTGTGTTAATGTTGAGTTTTTTACTGAATTTGTTCATTGTTAGGACAACAATGTGGCCACAGGGTTCTGAATGTACAGTATAGCAAGAGTGTGGTTCCTTTTGAAGTTTTTTTGTTTATTTCGGGGTTTTTTGTTGTTTCATTGTTGTTGGGTTTTGGTTTTGTTTTTACTACCTCTGTAGCCTGAACAGTAGAAGTGATGAATGAAAAAGGGAGGGAACTGCTCTTTCTGGACAAATTGTTTGTAGCTGCACAGCAGTCTCGTTAATGTGGGCATGTCCAGAGGCCAAACCAATGTCAGCATACAGAGCTTCTGTTCCAAAGCTTTAGTGAAACCTGTGTAGGCGTGACCTGGATGTTTCCTTTTTTTCTTCAGATGTCAGAAAACATAATTATTTTGCACTTCTCTTACAGACAGGCTGTAGGAAATAAGGAAGGAAAGAGAAAGTGCCTCTGCATTTTCTGTATTTTGGTTGTCACATTATTTATATTTTTTAAGTGTGTGAAGTTATTTCCTTTTTCTTCTAGCAAACAATTGGGCCATGTACATGGAGCCTGTCAGCAGACTTTTGCTTTGCTACCTGAACATCTTTTTAGAGAATACACTAAGGAAACTGCAATCAATAGAGGACTGCAACAAAGCTCTGCCAGTGTTTGCATACTGGAAACTCTTGTGAGCTTGACTTTGTATTTTTAACTATCTACGGATGCTCAGGATCAGACTTGGTGGGTTGGAAAGGGATTTGTCTGCTTGTATTAGAAAAAAGGAAAATGACCAGAGGGACATCTTAGTTTCATCAGTAGACTCACAGTAGGATGAACTGCTGATTTTAATTTTCCAGGGTAATAAAACCCAATCAGCCACTTGCTGTAGACCTGTGCTTTACACTTTAACAGGGCTTACATTACTTTCCATTAAAGGTGTGGGGAAACTTGCATCAGGCTCAAGATCTGCATCAAATGAGCGTTAAGTTTCACATGGCTTGCATTCATTCACTCTGCCTTCAGAGCTTTTGGAGGAGCACAGGCAGGAGCTGGGTGTGTGCATCCATGGTCCTTTATCTGCTGTTCAAATCCATCGTTGCAGGAAGCTCCTGGCACACAGAGGTGATGGAGTTAGGAAGGTGCTCACTGCAGGAGTTGTGCCTTCTGAAGAACAGGGGTCACTCTGGTCAGATGGAGGGATTCAGTAACCCCTTGGGCCCAGTGAAATCCACTGTTTGATGCTGTGAGCTGTAGGATTTGGGAAGGAGGTATCTGTAAGCTGAGAGCCCCTGTCTACCTGCCACACTGGTGTGGAGGAGAGAGCTACCTCCAGGGAGAACTTTGGACTAAGCAAAGCTGAGTAATTGGAGTTTATTGCTTTTGCCCCTTAGAATAACTGCCTAGTCAAGGCAGAACTATTTACACAAGTGTTAAGATCAGATTTTTTTTCTCTATTCCAAAATCAAAACGTAAATGTCAGACAGACTGTTTATTAGCTTGAATATTCCTGAGGGAAGGAGGGAGGGCTGTGTGTAGCTCGGACAATTTTTCTCCTATGTTGTAAGCAGAGTCTGAAAACATAATTAAATTGAAATCAAAGCATCCCTTCTTCCTCCACACACCAGATATGTGGCCAATAAATGGATGTTTTAGCTCTTCATATTGTGCTTAGATCATCTGCCTGTACTCCATTCCCTTGGGACAAGCTCTGTGATAAGCCATTAGGCCTGAAAAAATTCTAAAAGATGCTTTGGTTTCAGCATCTTGTCTTGAGAAATTTGACCAGCAGAGAACTTTTGGGCTGGAAGATGATGCTTTTGGATCAGTGCAATATGATTTCCACAGCCCTGATGCCTCCTGCATAGCCAAGAGATGTTGCTTCCACCTTTTCCCATGGACAGATAGATATCTTTTTAAGTAGTTGTCAGGAGGGAACAGAGCTGAAAGTGTAATTTAGTGGACCTGTTAATATGGTGCCTAGGGTTTTAAATACAAATGTCATACTTCTTTTCCTCAGTAAATAAAGCAGTCAGCAGTTTCAGATGTTAGTGAGATACTTACTGGTCACCTTTGGCATGTTTTATAGGCTGGATTTTTCTGCCTTGTTTTGGGAGGCACTGACAGTCTGGTCCCAATGGGATCTATTTTTGTTGAGATTTTCAAAAGGGATGTTTTCATTATTTGTGAAATGTTTTTATGCTGCACACGGGTACTGTACACTCTGTTTCCTGGGAAAAAAAAATGCACTCTGTTTTATTGCTGGATTTTAAAGGGATAATTGGGGCTTTATCTTGATGGATGATGTTTCTACTTGACTGTGTTTCAAGTTCCTCTTCCTCTATGCGTGGCAGATGACACAACTGCACTTATTTTTTCAGCTTATTCCAACATGACTTGAAATCAGCTCACGCGCTGCTTCACTCTCTCTTTCTTCAAAACTGGATTTGCTTAGCTGGTGGCTGACTCTTGGCTTTGGGTGATAGCCCAGTGTTTCACCAGCAGGAATTGCTGGCATTGCAGTAATTTAGGTTTCGGGAATTTGTGCCATCATTTACCACATCAATCACCATATAATGAATACGACACAGCTGGAGTCCAGGAGGAAGGAAAGTGGTGTCTTGAAAATGTCTTCAGTACAAGAAAATGAACTCCCCACTGGGCCTTGTGTACTGTTTATGTGGCTGGTAAATGGAGTTTACTCTTGGCTTGGCCCACTGAGGGTTTGTATTCTTGCTTGTCATATTTTCACATGCATTGTGCAGTCTTGGGTTTGCACACCACAGCTTTAGAAACCTGGTGGTGACACTTGTACTGTGCTAAGCTTAGCCTGGTTAGGCAGATTTTGTTGGGTTACTGTAGGGTGCTTTCCACACCAACACAAGGATTCTGTAATAGAGAAGTACTCGACCTCCAAAAATGTCATGGAAGGTTAATGTGGTAGGGTTATCCCCCAAAGCACGAGCAGCTTGCAGTCCATCCTAAACTGAAAGCAGTCCTTCCAGAAGAGGAGAGGTACAGCACTGATTTTGGTGAATGAAGACTACTTTTTTTTTTTCTAACTCTAAACATTTCTGAAAGTTCCTCTTTGAGGAATGAAATAAAGGGCAGATTAATTTCTGTGTTGTATAGTACTCCAGGAGTGCTTACAGTCTCTCCTGGGATTAATGGAAACAGTACCTACAGAGTTCGGGAGTGGTTTTTAAGATTACTTTCTTTGTCACAACTTTTAGCAGTATTTTGTTGTTTTAGGATTTGCTAGTGTTTATTCCAGTGATGCTTTAAAGGAGGGAAGGAGTATTTAGCTGCTAGGTCCACAGAATTGTAAATATATTTACAGTTGATTGGACTGAGCACTCTGTTCCTCTGTAAAAAGTACAAAGACTCGGTACATAGTTAGCAAAGAGCCAAGTGGCTTGTAAGATTTTTGAATGTAATGGAATAGGCTTCAAAACTATCAAGCTCAATTTGGAGACTGGATACCTTTGGACCAAATCTGTTGTTACTAGATGAAGTAGCCTTACCAGAAAGCCAAAAACATGATCCTGTACAAAGCTACTCCTTAACCAGTCCTGTCACATAGTGGCAGACTGGTTACTGCCTACTGTGAGCTCAAATTACCTAAAAATAAGTAAGCACAAAGACATAGGCTCGGTCAGGAGACTTCAGGTGTAGGATGAAGGCTCCACTTTAAAGGGACTGTGTGCTGAACCCTCATTTCGAAGTGCTGCCACCATTCCCCAAACACACATGTAGCCTTTTTTTAAAGGCAGCCCTTTGGGTGAGAGATTGGAATGGGACTTGGGAACACCAGAGACAACAAACTTCTTTTCTTGTTAATGTGTTTTTCTGAAAGAAATAATCTGTATTAAACACAAAAAAATGAGTTAATGACACTTTGTCTCCACGGTCATTTCTAGCCTCCTTGACCTGGCATCTGTTGCTCAGAAATGCACTAGGCATGTAAATGGACTTCTGACAAGAGGACAGAGTTCCTCTCTTGGGTGCAAAGGCAACAGTGTTTGGCTCAGCTTTAAGCCATGGAAGCGAGCAGGTCTTGCACTGACAAAATCCAGAGGCAGTAGGTGTGGGTGGCTGAGCACAAACACGGTGTCTGTGGGAGCCCTGTGGCCTTGCACAGTCCAGGAGGAACAGACCTGACCGAGGCACCAGTTTCCAAGAAACCTCATGGCAAAAAAAAAAGAATAAATTTGGAGGTGTCATGTTTCTCCTCTCCTCTGTCATTTTTTTTAATTATTTCTGTTTAGAATAAATTTTAAATAATCTTTATAGACAATCAGAGGTCTTCTAGGAGACTCTACCCTAAAGGGTACCAGCTCCCCACCTGTGGGCCTCTTTCTTATACTAACTCATTGGAACTGATGCACTTTTCCTGTATTTTGCCTTTTTTAATTAGCTGCTTGTTCTTAAACAAAGATTTAAATGCATATTGTGTTGTGTCCCTTCTGCTTGTTGTTTTATCTTTCTTTAACTTTAAAAAGAATATATATATGCAGTGAGACTGAAGTACTACATGGAAGAGAAACATGCACAAGAAAAATATGCCTATTAAATCCCACCATTGTTTGAGCAGGTGTAACAATTTAATCAGAGGATTTTTTTAAAAAATATTTTGGATGGATATTTTGCTTGTTTTGTCTGTAAATAGTGTACAAAAGTTTGTGTTATATGACAGTTTTAAGTGGTTGTAAGAAAATTAAAAAAGATACTTAAACTGTTATTGGTGGCCTTGGTATTAATATCATGACAAATACTGTTGCTTACCATGAGAAATTTCCCATCTTACAAAAGTATGTGGAAAGCTATCTAGCATGGCCCATTACTTACATAACAGATAAATGCAAACCACATAAATACCATTTGCATGGGCTTCGTGGTGAAGAGCTTGCCTGGGTTGTATTTGAGTTCCCTCAAATGCAGGAGTCCTATTTATCAAAGCCTTCTCCTGAGGTCACAGGTTTTGCTTCACAGGGTGCTGAAGCTAGTTAATATACAGGAGCTGAGGACAGGACCTATGAATTGGGATATTTTATTGCTTTTTTGAGCATAATTTGCTGCTTGGTACAAGCCTAAGCAAACCTTGCAGGTGCTGCTGCTCCTTCTGCATGGTTTTGTAAAGGTTCACACTACCCCAGCAAATTGAAATTTTAAAAGGAGCTGGCTTTGCTTCCTTTGAATAACATGAGAGTCCACAGAATGTTTCAGAAACAGGTCAGCTCTGTAAAGTTCTTATTTCCTTACTTGGCGTTCAAACAGATTGTACTCGTGTGCTCCTCAGTACTTATTTCTTGGCTGCACTTCAGTTACCTTGAGCTGATTTTACACAGGGTGCAGAAAACACATAGGAGTGGGATTAAACTGATTTGCTTAACACTGTTTTTAAACATCTATAAAAATGTAGGATTTAACATAAATCTTCTACTTGCCTTCACAGAGCACAGTCTGCTTGAGGGAAATCTGAAGGCTTGTGAATAGCACACAGCAAGAGGCAGGGACTTGTCTGCCACAGGTTTCAGAGAGGTTTATGAGAGTCATGAGGAGATGAAACCCTTGAAGAGGTATTTTGGGGGAATGATCTACTTTAAAGCATGGAATATAGAGTTACATGAGGCACAAGCCTTTCAAGTTATGTTTCTGGGTTCGTGTCTGAAATGTAAGTTTTTTGTGTAAATAGCATTAGGTAAATCTTTAACTAGTATAAGCTTCCAGGTCAGGTATTGTGTGGGACATCTAATGTTTAGCAGCAGCTGTGAAAGCTTAAAAACTGTCCCTGGGCCACAAGTAAATAGGTCAAGTTCAGAAATGCAGTGCTTGGTGACTGTGACCCACAAGTGCAAGGGGGAGAACAAGGAGCCTCCTTTGGTCCTTGTCCTTTCTGTTGGGGTAACTTTGCCTTCCTGAACCCTTGCCTTTGGTGCAGCTCAGAGCAGAAGAGCACTGACCTGGGCCAGAGGCACTGGACAGAGCATTTGAGCTGTGTGCTCTGTAAGTCAGAGAACTGAGAGCATTTCTTATTCTAGCTGCAGCTTCCAGACATTTATGGCACAGCCTGAATATCAGAGGAATCACTGTCATGTGCCAGAAGTGTTGGTGCTGCCTGCCAGGAAGGACAGTCACGTAGGTGGGTTTGTGAGATGCATGCAACAAATGTTGTTATTTGAAGAACTATTGCTTCACATGCTCAGCTTAGTTTTCTGATAGACTTAAGCATGTTGTACTTTCTGGGTCATACTTATAAGTCAATTCATTCTTAAACTGGGATTTTAAATTATTTAAAATATTAAGGAAACAGTGTAAGAAAAAACCCACAATTCAACGTGACCTGGGTTGATCCTACACTAAAATTAAGAACCTAAACCTAAACAGTTATGCCTGGTTATGAGGCGGGTCAGTCACACTCACTGCCCAACAGGTGCAGTTTCACGGGCACAGTTCCTAAGTGAAAGTGCTGACGTGCTTTGTTTTATCCATTGTGATGTTGGTTGCCCTTTTAAAAGAACCAACATTCTTTGCTGAAGAACCCAGGCCATACTTTTATCTTTCTGGTTTGATGTCAGACTTGCCTGGCTTTGTGGGGTCAGGGCTAAGCAAACCCTCTGGTGCCGCAGTTCCAACCGAGGGCTGAGAACCTCCTCTGCTGGGGCTGTGGTGTGGAAATCGCTGTGGATGCTGGTGCCAGGTGCGGTTTGTATGCTGGAGCCAGAAAGGGGGGTGGATGAGGGAGCCAGGAGGGTTTGTGTGCCAGAGCCAGGCAGGGTTTGGATGTGGGAGCCAGACAGGGTTCGTGTGCCGGATCAGAAGGGTCTGGGAGCCAGAGCAGAAGGGTTTGGATGTGGGAGTCAGGCAGGGTTTGGGTGCTGGATCAGAAGGGTTCGTGCGCGGGAGCCGGGCAGGGTTTGTCTGGCCGGGGCAGCGGCCTGTCCCCCGCTCTNGGTCCCTCAGGAGGGAGAGGGGTCGGTGGAGGGGCCGCGGTGAAGGGCCGGGAAGGGAAGGGCCGGGCTGTCCCGGGAAAGGCCGGGCTGGGCTGGGTTATCCCGGGAAAGGCCGGGCGGCGCTCTGTGGTGCCGGGAGAGCCGTGAGGGGAGGCCTGGGAGACCGGGGAGCAAGTCCTTACGCTTTCCGAAACTTGCCTTCCTAATAGCGGCCCCCGCGCGGGTCTAATTTAACACTTGGGCGCTGGGTGGGTGGGTGTTGTGCTTTGGGTTCAGCCGGCAGGACGGGGCGGTGTGTGCGGAGTCGCTCGGGTTTGGGGTGCCAGAAGCCCCGGGTCTGGCCGCAGGGGTACCTTGTCGTGCGGCCTAAGGCGCGGTGGTCTCGGTGCCAGCTGGTCTGAGGGCCGTGGTGGGAGCGGGGGCAGCCCCAGGGCTCTGTGGGGCCGTGTGGGTGCTCCGGGCGCTGCTCCTGTGGGGTGGGAAGGCAGGGAAGGCTGGAGGCCCTGGGGACTCCAGCCCTGTGATGGGGGAGTGACAACAAGGTGGAACAGTCCCGTGGGTTTGTCTCCATCCCGTGCTCCAGTTAGTATCCTTTAGGGTGAGGAGTGGGAAAGCAGCCCAGAGCCATTACTCAGCTAACTGTGACCTTGCTGTTAAAGTGGGAGGGAAAAGGAAACACCAGCGACGTGTGCTGTACAGTGTGATCTATAGACCAAGATCCTGTTTACATTAGAACTGCACGGATGCCTTTTCGTGGTGGTGTCCCACTATTATGGTTAAGTCAGACGTTTGCTTCACGTTATGTTTGCATGCTTTAGTGTCCTAGTCACTGTTAACAATTGCATTGCTCTTGTAAAAGCTGTGTGTGTGGCTGTCATCCTTATGTGACTGAATGGCAACAGTATTCACTGGTGTAGCATTTGGTCAGCCACAGCAGCCTTATAATAGAAGCTTAAGCAGTTTCCAGACAAAAGTACCTCTCTGTGAGAATGTGATGTATACACAGTATTTGGTTTAGATATGAGATACAAATATGTAATTCTTGTGGCTTATGCAACAAAAGATGAAGAACTACAGATATTATTTGTCAAGATAGTGCCTTTTTCCCCCTCCAGATGGTATTATGTGTCTTTATGCATTTTTACAGTATCAGCAGAACACTCAGTGAAGACAAGAAAAAGTGAATACAGAAAAGAGCGATTAGGAAAATGAAAGCCTTGCTGTTGGCTGCACTTCCTGAGTTGGATTAGGTACTATTAAACCATGAACTCTCAGGAGACTGTCCATGCAGCACTTCCAGTTGTGGCAGAAGGGAGTGGAAGGAAGGCAGCCAGTCCTCACAATGTGCTGATGAGAAAAGGAATCTGTGTCTAATGGAGATTAGAGCAAACTCATAGCAACTTGTCATGCTGACACGGAAAAACAGAGGATTGATATATTTGTCCCAGGTGTGACAGCCACATTCCCTTTCACTTTCTTTTGTGCCTCTCCCCAGGCAGAAGCTGGTCACACCACGTGGACCTGTTACACTGGCCAGGAGCAGTTCTGTCTCAGTTACAGGCTATGCTGTGCAGGAGGGGCAGTTCTGTGCTGTCTCATAGCTCTGTCTGAATGTTTCTGTCCTTTTTATGTCATATGCAAACCACTTGGTGTGTTGTTTCAAACCCTTTAAAGTTTCCCCAACAAGTAGGACTTCTTGTGGCAGATCTGATATGACAGAAAAGGGAGAACTTGTGGCTGAAGATGTGACCTCTCCTCAGCCATCACCTGGGCAGATACACAGTTGTTCCTGTCCCTGAGCTGCTGGGGCTGGAGGGGTGACACAACTTGTGGTTGCTGGATCACAGAACTGATACTGCAAGGAAAATAAATGAGGGGACGTGGTTGTTTTTAAGCTGGAGTATCTGGTCCTGTGGTGGCAGGAGCAACTGAGGGAGGAACAAGTGAAATACTTGGAGAGACAACAATACTTGGAAATACAAGGCAGAAACAAATGTGAAATACAGACCTGAGTAAGAGCAACAAGCTTATTCTGCTATAGGCAGGGACTGCTTGAGAGTTGTCTCTGCTGTCAGGTCCCTTTTGAACAGCAGTAATTCTGTATCGTTTCTCCAGCTCTCCTCTGCTAGAAGGAAAAGAACAGAAGACACATGACTATCTGGTATTTAAATTTTACTTATAAAGAGTATGTCACTTGTCTTTTTTTTTTTTTCTTGAAAGGGAACACTGGAAGATGATGTTCTAATATTTTGCTTGTGGTTAATGGTGCTGAGCCCTGTGTAGTAAAAGAAATTAATGGCACCAGAAATACATTGTACAATAACTCTTTATGCACAGAAGCTGTTTTCCTTTGAAAAATATTGGATCTGACATGCAAAGAATAAGACTTTTTTGTAAGTGGCTAAATCAAAGGCTGACCCAGGCTTGCCCTTTCTGGATAAATCTTACCATGCTTGTGCTCAGTGGAAAAAGAAATATTTTTAAAAGTTTTTTTCTGATGGTAGTAACTAGCTGTAAGAGGAGGAAGACCTTTTCTGTGCCTCACTGGTAGATGTTGATTTACTAAAGGGCCATTCTTAAAGCAAAATTATTTAAGATCTGACTCTCCAGTGTGTCACCTTCTTGTACATGCTCCTGTTCAGTTGCTGTAAACTTGTGCTGTCAACTGACCTGCCAGACTTGATATTTTTAATTGCTAAAATGTGGTTAAGTATCAGGTTTTTAGTTTATGGAAGATGCGGTGGCTCTCTGCCAGAGGGAGCGTGGGAACTGCACTGCTGTGACTGTCTTCTGACACTTGTAAGAAAGGTTTTTGCCCCAGTCTCATTATCAGCCTACCTTGTATGTGCCCCCACTACTGAATTGGCACAACCAGGAAGTGGCAGGAAGAGAGAATTTCTCTCTTTGAGCTGACAAAAATGATTGTTTGAAGTTAATTCTGGAGTTTTCTTTTCTTTGTAGCTCTTGCCTTCCTGTTCTATCACACAGGGAATGAAGAACAGCCTAACTTGCTTACTTACACCACCTTACCTTTTAAATGAGTGACTTTGTTCTGTTATTTTCAGATTCAGATACAACCTGTTGCAACCCCCTAATCTTTTTCTTGTAGAAGGTGCTTTGCTAGTGATCATCTATCCTGAATTTATATGGGAGCCTCCTTAATCAAAGAGTAGAAGTTTATGTTTGGTTTTTATTGCTGTGAGTTGTTTAAGGCCTTCCAAATCCACTACTTAGTCTCTCTGATTTCAGATCTTGCCCTGCTGCTCTTGATGTGAAGCACATGCAGCAGGGAGGTCCTTCTCTGATGTCTGAACCAGCAGTGAATATACTTAATACCATCAGAACCCACCTGTGTGTTGTCTTTAATCACCGTGAATTAATCTTTACTGCTCAGAGTCCAGTCCTCTGCTGTGAAGCTAAAGATGTGTTGAGACAGTTTCACCCAGATGCTGCAGATGTTCCAGCACACCAAAAGCCCTACTGAAGAAGGGTGAGACAAGTTCTGTAGCTTCTCTCCTAACTATGGGCTTTAACCCCCTGTCCCAGGGAACTCTGATTAAAAACCACCTCATTTTGGCAAATCTGCTTGGACTGGCGACCCACTTGGACTCTGGTCACTGACTGTTAAGCCTGGGAACCTGCTTTTTTGAAGGTTGTTTCTTGATTTTGTTCTGGTCCCTCTTGCCTACATACACATTGTTTTCCACCCTAGTTTATTTATGCCAAACCACTTCATAACAGGAAGTCTTAATAAGTTTCCCTCAATGGAAGAGATGTATGTTTATACTGCAAGTCACTAAGCCAAAGATAATATTTTTTCACAGTTTGCCACTATAATATTTGTATCTTACTTCACAGGGAACTTGATTTAAAATGGTAGATTTGCTTCTTAACTGTTTGGGGCTCTTTGGTGCAATACTTATGTACTTATGTATTTGTTTACTGATGACACAGAGCTGGTTTTAAATATTTTTACATAATACCATGTGTTTTGTCAAGCACCTTCTGAGCATTCTCTGATTGGGCTTTTATTGGTAATGAATGATTAAAGAGTGGTGTTGGCACAGTATCCTACACATGTATGACATGGATGTAGTTATAGATTACCAGGTTTTGCTAATAAAAATTATATGAAGGTATGGGGGAAAATCCACTGCCTGTCCTTTAAAACACTTTGTGTCAGACAGGGTAAAGTAGTTTTGTTTACTAAGCTTGTTTGTCAGAAGATTGGTACCTTATCAGAGTGTGGCAGTGTTTGTTTTGGGATACTTAGGAATGGCTGAGAAATTAGATGTGAGTTGTATAGATGAATTATTGAAAAAGAGGAGTTGTTGGGTTTTCTGCAGGTAGAAGGTTTATGTCTGTGAGGAAATATAAATATGCTGTAAAGGAGACCAGAGTGTGTGAGTCTGTTCCCTCCTCCTGGCTCTATTACAGTGTGTGTCTGTTCTCATGCTGAGAAGGGTTTACAAAAGTGAAATGATTGGGTTCAAGTGCAGTGAATAAGTGAGTAGGTGCATTTGCTGCTGAGGATCACAGATTAAAAAAAAAGAAGAAATCATTCTATTAAAAGACTGCTGTGTGTATTTTAAGGTCCTCTCTTTACTTAGTGTCCTAAAGGAAATACTTTAAAAACTACATCCTTAATGTCAGTTAACTTTACAGCAGTGTTTTCCCACCTGATAAGCTGTGCAAGAAAAATTAATTTGTCTTCATATAATAAACTATTGTAGTAGCTAATTCAGTAGAATTTGAAATGCTTTAGCAAAAATATGCTTTTCAGAGGAAGGATTTCTTATTTTCAAGAAGGTAATATTATGTGGAATAACGTTCTGGGGAGAAAGAATTAAAAATAATTCCAGTTGCCTTTAATAAAAAAGGTGTAGATGAAACTGTTGGACAAAAGGACTAAACCATATGATTTTTGGTTGTTCTCTACAGCAATTTTCTTTCTGCTTGAGCAGATTTTAAAATGTGAAAATGGCACAGTTTTCTTTAATGCCCTGTAACATCAGCTGTGAAATACAGACCTCTGAGTAACAGCAGTAAGTATATTCTGTGTGGCATTTCCCAGGATGCAGGGCAGTGGCCTGACAGCAAGGTGGTGTGTTATTAATAAAGACATTACTTAGAAATATTTGATATTATCCTGACTGCACCCTTGAATGTATTCACTCTGAGTGAAGCAGTACATGTTCACGTGAATTCCTGAGGACCCCCTCAGAAATGCTCTCTGTGCATCTGATTTGAAAGTTGTACAGAAGTTTCAAATCACAAATAGGCTCTTTGATGGTTATGAAATTAGGAACACTGTTGTACTTACTACACATGGGATCACCTGTTATAGAATGCATTTTATTCTTTAGCCTAGAACTTGCCAGGCAGATGCAGGAGTGGCATTCCATTGTGTGGTTGGGAATTACCTAGTGTTAGGCATTTTGATATGAGTTTGACTGCTTTCAGGTATCACAGCAGGATGAATCCTTCTCCAGGTAAAAGAAAACTAGTAAGATGTGGTGCTGAACGATGATAAAAGCCGAGCTTTGGGAGAGAGCGAAGGGAGAGCGCATTTTTGAAGAGCAGGAGGTGAGAAGAGCTCCCTTGGGAGAGCAGCAGGACCGAGGGGTGTTGGGGTCGGCCCGGGGTCCGGGCAGGACCCTGGACAGCTCCGGCGGAGCCAGCGAGGAACCAGGATGGGGTGATGGGAGTGGAAATACGTGTTGTGCTTCCTCCTTGGGGCCCATTCCGTGCCAATTAGTAACGATCGGTATCTCAGCGCACTGTCATTGTGCAGGTTAAGTGTCTGCTTGTGGCTGCAGCACTCGGAAAAGCCCTGCGAGGTCACTTTGGGCATGGCTAAGTAAATTATGCCTTACAATGATCCAGTGTTTTCTTATCCCCAGATGGGGAGGTATCGCTTGCAGGCATGTAGTGTGGCTGCCTCTTGTTTGTTTTAAATAAATCATCAGCCCTTCCAGTGCCTCTGTGACATCCTGATCCGTGTTCGAGGCAGAAAGGAGAGAAGCACTACGAGCTGTAGCAGAAAAAAGAAATGCAAACACGTGGGTAAAATAGGAAGGTAAATTTTTTTCTTCTACCATGCTAATATTGTAGCACTCTTTAACATAAGAAATATCTAGTTGGGATTAATTCTGTCCATTGTGAGCTCTCCAGAAAAAGGCAAATCTTGCTGACATATTTCATGCTGTACAAAACCAAGTGGTAATAGTGTTTGGAACTTCTCAGCCGAGCCTTCCAAAGTGTAGGAACCTGAAATAAATTTAGGAATAATGATTTTGGAGTTGTTTGCAATACTGAGAACAGAAGACCAGTGTTGTAGCATAGTTAGGTATATGTCTTTCCGTAACAGGAGAAACATTTTTTCATGATATTTGGTCCCACTTAAGCTTCATTTTCCAGGTTTTTTTATTAAAACTACTTGCAAGATGTCTGATTCTTTGTTGGCCGTAGATTGTAATAGTACTTTATTGGTCCTGATCATCTCAGGTCATTAATATTTTAGTGTCACTAACTAAACCTTGAAATGCCATGCCAGTAAAAGTTAGGACAATAAAAATAAAGTACCAATTTAGACAACTAATCTGCAGTCTCAAAATTAGTTATACTTTTCATTAACAGTTGTCTGATGCCCTACTTTGTCTTGCTGGCTCAGGACATTTTACATTTTCTTATTACTCAGCTGCTTGCTAAATATAGTTGCAGGCCACGTAATAAAATTGCTAGAAGTATAATTACACATGTCATTCACATTATGAAGTGTTTAGGAAAGAGGATAAGTTATGCTGACATTTGTAAACTATTAAATTGATAAATTATCCAGAAACTCTGAAGCTGTGTTTAATTAGGGCTAACTTCTGGACTGTTAGCTGGACTGGTGTTTAACTGTTTAACATAGTGAATGTCTTCTTGACTAGTGTTTTATAATTAAATCTGTGTGGAGATGATTTGAACAGACACACAGCGTGCAATTTTACATTCTGTGGTGATATTAATTTCATGGTTAATGAAGTTTGCACTCTTAAAGTGGTATTTAACAAGGTCTTATCTGTGTGAATTTTGTTGATGAAATGAAAAATCAGGTCTGCTTTCTCATACCTGCTGGTAGGAGATGCTTTGCATTCTCAGATTTCTTGTTCACAGCAAAATTTATTCCCTGTGAAACTCATTTTGTTAAATCTCTCTGTCAGACTGACTGTAAGCTCAGAGCTTGCACGAGTCTGCCATTGCAGGTGGTGTGCTGTAGGGGAGAGGTTTTAGGACTTATCAGGAATAATTAAACCTGTGATGGCCAACCTACTGCAGACCTGATTTTCTACCACTGGCCCTGAATCACACATTTTATATATATTTGTTGTCACATGTGAGGAAGGGGATTTACAGTTCAAATTCCTCATAGCTCGAATTTCATAGTTCAGATTCATAGTTGTAGGGACAAGGTCATACATGTGAAGAGCTGGAGTAAGGGAAAGTCATCCCAAGGAAGGTATTAAATTTGTTCTTTCCGTTGTCCATGATGGGTTTTTCCTCTAGATGTTGCTGTGTTTTTGGTTGTTTGGGGGTTGTTTTGTGGTTTGTTTTGTTTTTAATAATCACACATTTCTGTAATTTGAAATGCTTTGACTTTGATCATCATCTCAGCTTCTGTGACATTTTAGGCTACCCCAAATTCTAAGTCCAGCCATTCCTCCTCTTGCAGTGATTACTGTGTGCTGGCTCACCTGAGAGAGGAGGAAAACTGTGCTGCATTTCCTGGTTTTATGTGGTGGGGGCAGTAACTGGGGCTCAGGAGGACTTGAAACCTCTGGCCTGTGAGCTGCAAAGTGCTCGGGACATGCAGGAACTACAAACAGGTTATCCTGTCAATTTTGGAGAGACTAGCTAGTCACTTCGAATAAGTTGTTTACTTTACAGAGTAACCTTTGCTTGCTTTTTACTTTTCCATTATAGTGGGGTTTTTTCCATTTCTCAAAAATACAGAATTTTTCCATGCAATAAAAATTACTTTAAAATTACAAACAACTATTCACAACTACCAGCATACATACTCTGTCTCTAATAATTTTTGAAGATACTGTGCTCTAAAATTTTAATGATTTTTTTAGAATATTTGCTTTTGCTTTCTTCCTTGTGCTGAAAAAGCTGCTATGCAACATCTTTCAACACACTGCTTTGAGGCAGTGGTGTGACTAACAGCCTATTATATGTTGTATACATAGGATTTAAATGTTTCCTTTGGAAGGTAATTGTAGTGTTAGAAGATGGAATACTCTAAGGAGCTTTAAAATTAGGGGGAAAAACCTACCCTCCTCCATCTGATCTTATAACCTTCAGCTTTCTTATGACTGTATGTTTTCAGTTCTGGCATTAGGTTTTAGTGTTGTTGAGAAGTAAGAAGCTTTTTGCAGGTGGAATTTTCATCTTGATTTCAGAAATTTGATTTATGCAGTGACTACTACATAGTTGTTAGATACCTTATATCAAAGAAGTCTGCATAATTGGCCTCTGACTCTCATGTTACTTGATCATGTGTAAAGAGAATGGATGAAAGGAGGTTGTGTATCTTTTGCTCTTTTTAAAACAGTTGGTGTTATATGAAATGTCTGTCTTGCAATTCAATGCTTTGATAATTTCAGCCTAGGAAGACTGTATCTGGTAAGCAAAGCTATTTAGAATTTAAAGGGGTTGAACATACAGTGTACATCTTCCTTTGGCCTCCCTGATTCAACATATTTGCTGTTTATAATTTTTTACAAATGGGAACACAGTTTTCCTTTTACATCCTTTTTGTGTGTATCTGTGTGAACTTATATTTCAGGTTTGCTTTCTGCTTTGAAAACTGCTACAGTTACTGCCTTGCTTAATATTTTAATGAATGGTGATTGAGTTTGGAGCTGTGCTTTGGCAATTCTGCCTGTTCCCAAGAGCTGGTTTAAAACAACCAGCTTGAATGGCTTAAATTTCATTGATATCTGTTGTCATACTAATAATGTTTTGAAAGCTTCATGTATTATTGAGTGATCTTGTGAATGCTGTACGTGAAAATGGTGTTGTGAATCGTAAATTGCTGCTTAGTGCACATTAATATGGATTGATTCTGTTTGTTTTGTGCTAAATAATTCATGTTTCCCAAATGGTTCTTATTTTTTAAGAGAAAAAAAAATCCATTGAAACACAGCAGGCTGTATTTCCCAGCTCTCACTGGGTGCTTGTATTGCATAGCAGGGATGGTACAGCTCTTTCTCTAGTAACCTACCTTTTTTTCTGCAGTTGTTTAATGACACCTGGTTCAGAGTGTAAAAGTGTTTGCAAGAGGGCTCTATTAACCTTCCAAAGCCAATCTCACAGGCATTTTTACTGGAAGCTTGGGTTCACTTTGCTTTAACTATCTCATATCTGTAAGACACAGTAGCAAATGCTTCTCTTAAAGTACTAGGAAACTGTGATTTATTATGACTTCCAAACAGACCCAGCAGTGCTGTGTATGCTCAATGCCACGGTAACAAATGCCCCTCTCTAAGACTGAATCGTGCCTTTTAAATTTAGTATTGAGATAAATATTTCCTAAGCTACTTGTACTGTTTACCTGAGAGTTCTTGAAGCAGTTGCTTGCAGCCCTTTATTTTTAGTATTGCAGTGGCATCAGCCTGTCTTTTGGGAAGCAAAGGGCTGGATGTTTCTGTTTACACAGTGCTCAATACATGCATTTGCTGACTTTTAAAGTGCTGCTCTCTCTGGGGAGACAGCAAATAGGTCAGCAACTGAGAATAAGAACTTGTGTGTATTCCTTGTCCACTAACTTAGTTTAGCTATTTTAAAAATAGGCTTTACCTTTAAAAAAAGGAAAGGAAAAAAGCTCCATGACAATGGCTATCGGTGTGGAATGTCTGGGCCACTGGCGCTGCTAAGACACATTTATTTCCTTTATTGACAGCCAAGTTAATGCCTCTGTCAGAGCCACACTATCAAGTGTTAGCAGGATGCACAAGATCAGCCTTGCTGAAGTTCTCTTAGACTGAGTTGTGTGCAGGTAGTGTGACTTACTTGTCTCCCACAGCCAACCTATACAAGCTAAGCATTTGGAAAAAAATTTTGAGCTTCAAGTATGTTCGTGTTAGGAATAAAGAGCTCAACAGCCTCATGTAATGCATTTGTCTGCCCTTCCTGAAGCAGCAACATTGTTGGATTTATTCCAAGCTCAGGTAGCAGGGTTTGTTCCCCTGATTTGTCCTCTCCTCCCCTGCGCTATGAAGGGGAGCTTCGCTTTGTCATAGCCATTCCCTATGGAATGGCTGTAAACGTTCAGCTATCACCAAGCCTTTGTGGGGATAAAATTTACAGGTAGGTTTTTAGCTGGTTGTGGAAGCAGAGGGGAAGTAAATGTTTTTATAGAGGAAACTTCCAGTAACTGTTATCCACCAATGTTTATCCAGCAAGCACTGGTGCCCACTTGATAAATTCTGTGATAACCATTGCTGATACATTGTTTTTAGTCATCTTATGTCATCTGTGCTGAGGCAAAAGAGGCCAGGTGAGATAGCTGGGCTTGACGGATGCTCAGCACTGGTGTATTTAACTTGGCAGTAAAACAGTCCCTTGTTCTCTGCTCTAATCAAAGTGCCACTCAGGCCCCTTTAACTGGCACAAAGGTTCTGCTGCCATCACCACAACATTATTGTAACTGCTGCCAGCCGAGCAGAGAGATAAGGGCTGCAGTTTGCAGGTACCTCAGGCTGTCCTGGCACTGAATCCTTAGTCTGATGTGTCCCTGAGTAACAAACTAGCTGGGTCATTAAACTTTATTGTGTCCAGTGTTTCTATAAAGTTTCTCCCAGCGTGACCATCTTTAATGGACCGGTTCTTAATTACACTACAGAACCATTGAGGCCAAGGACAGGGTGGAATTAAGAAAAGGCTTTGGTTACTTTCATGGCTAATACAGTTTTCTGTCCTACATAAGTTTCTAAAATCCTTTTTGCAGGGGAGCAAAGCAGTTGAGCTCATGCACTTCATAGTGTCAGTCTAATACCAAAAAGAACAAAATATTCCTTTGAGTTATTCCATAAATTCTTTCATCATGAAGAAACCATGGTGTCTTTCTCCAGTACAGATGTATCACTGAATGTAACTGGAAGTCAGTTGCTGTAGTCAGGTATAATTTCTGCTTCAGTATAATTGGTGTCTCAAGTATTGAGAAGTCTGGGTCATTAAGCAAAATATAATGACGAATTTCGGGGCTCTTATGTGGGGAAATAAGCAGCAGGCTTTCAGGGTATCCTGCATTTGAGCATCTCAGGTGTAGTTAATGGGGCGGAGGAAAACAAGAAGGAATTTGCAGAAGTGCAAAAATTGAATTACTAAGAGCATAGTGCATTTCCTGGCTGGAGAAATGAGCAGCACACCAAAACCACTGGTTCTTATGGTCTTTTTTGCAATCACATTTATTTCTTCTCTTTAAGCACACATGATCACAGAGTTCCTATTTCTTTTTAAACTATGAATAGAGGGAGTTGCTGAGCTCAGAGGTCTCACAAAAGCTTTTGGCAGTCAAGTGATGTGTGGTTTACACACCTGTATATCTTCTGTAAGGCATCACTGTAGCCTGTTCTCACTAGATATATTGTTTCTTGCAAAGTTAATTCTAAAAAGAAAAGATTTTGTTTTGGGGAAACCTTACATGTAATCTGACATAATTTCTTATTATTCTCTCTTTGCTGCTACCAAGAAAATAAGGGGAGGGGTAAAGTGAAATTGCAAGACAAAGCCTCTTAAAAGCTTTGCTCTAGTGGGAAAGGGAGGCGAGTCCAAACGTTTGATAAAGATTACAGGAAATGTGAAATCCAGTGATAGCTGTCATTACATGGCGGTGTGAGTTTTCAGGAATTATAAGTGTGCACATGTTTATTTGTAACAGATCTAGTTCCCACTGTTATGGGAAAAGTGTTGATACTAACAAGCAGAACGATGTTTCTGACACTCTTCCTAAACAGAACTTAAAAAAAAAAAAAGTCTGGCTTGCATATGTAGTTGACTTCACAAGTTTTTTACAGGGTTAGAAATTGCAGGTTCAAATTTGTGATGCATATGTTCTGATAATCAAATGTTCTAAAAATAGCTCAGTTGTCTGAGAGTAGCTGTATGAAATTGTGCATCCGATTCCGAGTTTGGTTGCTAATTAATGCTTGGTGGAGCTTCAGCTGTTACTCCATACACAGCATTCCATGGGAAGCTTGTCGTGAATGCTGGGAATCATGTGAATTAGTGTCAGAGTAACCCTGCAGATCCCAAGTCTTTGGCTAGCTCAGCTGTGGCTTTGCTGAGGTCTGAGGACAGAAATGTGATGAAACATGTTTTGTCTGTGACCCATCTTTGGAAAAATTTTGAGAAGCCCTGGAAATACAGGTGAAATTCCCAGCTCTTTTCTCAGAAGAGCAGTGTTGTCGTACTGCAGCTCCAGAGGACATCGAACATGTTGAATATTCTTTAGCTTATTTTACTTTTATGATTTCAAATTAATGACCCAGAGGCATCTTCTCAGATCCTTACTGGGGTCAGAAAGATTCTTGCTGTGAACTGCCAGGACCAACCAACATCTAAGAAGTGCAGCAATGCATGATAGGTGGAAACATTTCAAACATGTGAGATGGGCCAGTTTTGTGCAGCTACAAGAGCAACCATCCAGAAACTTGGAGTTCTTAAATCAATACTGAAGTTACTTCACATCAGCGGAATGTTTCCTGTGCAACTTCTTGAGAAGGTGAAGGAGGGAGAGAAGGAAAGGCTGAATTTCTAATACAGATTCAAGTGTTGCTTTTCATATTGACAAGTTGGAGATTATTTATCTTATTTCTTGTCTGTTCTGGCCTTTAGTCTTCCCCATGAGTGTTCTGAAAGTCTGATTGCAAAACTCCTATGTTAAAGAAAGTGTGAGAAACCCTTCCACAGTACTCTGGCATTAATTATTCCTAGAATTTCAATGAAGTGGGAAGACAATTCAATGAACTTGAATTTTGCATTAGCAATACTGTGCCTTATATGCTTATCTATTATCTGTCCATCTGGCAGCTCACATGCTCGTTGGCAGAAGTGCTTTTATTTCCTTTCCTGAAAAATTCTGGCACTGAGTGTATAAACAAGCAGCTTCTTTCCTCATTTATAATTCAGCATGAAATGCTGAACATTATTAGTTAATTAATATTAAATATGGTGGATTCTCACTGGTGCGAGCGCAGTGCTCCGAGCTGGAGCATATGGAGTGGTGAGGAGCTGGCAGATTGGGATCCATCTGTCAGCTGACACACGCACGGCTCGGGGTGTGTGCTGGGGCACAGGAACTGCCAGGAGCAACTGGGAGTGGGGCTCACAGCAGCTACAAGTCCTCCCAAGCTTTGGGGGTGGGCCACTGGCAGAACTGCTTGCCTCTCCCCACTTTGATGGGTGCTTAGACATTTACAGACACCTTATTGGAAAATATATGCTGGCTTTTGGTCCCAGAATTATTGTATTAATAGCAAACATGCCAAGGACCCTGAGCTCACCTACAGCCTGTTGGGGTTTTGCACAGAAGGCCCAGATCCTGCATCAGGGCTATGCTGGGAAGTACCTGACAACATCTGTGTTGTATGGCAGAAATACCTGATGCTCACAGACACACTCCTGCAAGGGGCTGGGCTGGGAAAGCAGCACTTCCAGATGGATCTAGCGGGTTTTCAAGTGTACAGGTAGATAGATATTCATCAGGTTGCACCCATTTGCGCAGATTATCTCATTTAATTGGGAGGATAGAAGGTTGGGGTGTGATCAGCCATTCAGTACATTCCCAAAAGGTAACCAAGAGGCTTTCCAAGTTAACTCTCCTGTTTAATGTTAACTCAAATGAAATGTTGTGTTTTCAGAATGGGCCAGAGAAACATAGACCTCCTCAAGTCTGTTTCTCAGTATGGATAAAATCTGAAATGCTATTAGTTGGCTTGGCTTTGAATATCCTCTCCCAAAATTATTTTTTGGGAATTCTTTAAAGAAATTAATGAATTCACGGGCTTATAGAACGTCACAGCAATAATAGCCAGAAACCTAAGCTTGGAATTCACCCCATCCCAAAATATGCCCATTTTACCAGTTTAGTTCCATTTTGTCTGCAGAAAAGCATCTTGTATGAAGTCCACAGTAAGCTGAAACTTCTGTTTCTTGTATTTGTTTTGTCATGCTTTGTGGCTTCCTGTTGTTATACAAAAGTGCCACTAATTACAGTAATCCATAGTGTGACTGGGGAGGACTTGTCATAAATAACAAACTGGTTAACTTGGCTGTGTGTTGCTCATTTTTAGCAGAAGTTTTATATTTATGTCATGCTGTTCACAGAGAAAACTGCTGGCAAATGTTGCTATTACAACTTTATCTTTGGTGTAAATGTACAGTCTTTTCCTCTTGTCACTGTTTAATTTCTCGTGTTTCTCTTTGCTGTCAGAAGCAGTGACAAACAGTGAGATGGCAGGTTGGTAGCTTGGTGCTCCCTGCAAGTTCTGCTCCTCCAACTTGGGGGGGATTTTTAATTTTCTTTTTATTTAAAGGCATTTAGGTAATTCTATTAATACTGTAAAGTATGAGGACGGTTGCCTTTGTGGAAAGTGCCCTACTTGAAAAATAGTTGTGATTGGTTCAGAAACCAGAATGCAGTTTAAAGGCTTGTAAACTAGGCAGGCATGGTTTACACACAACAGCCTCTGTTAAACTGAAATTCATCCCTAATAGCTGGAAAAGAAGGTGAAAATACTTGTTGGAGTTTTGCCTGGCTGTACCTGCTTATGGTTTGTGCCTTTTAAAGTCAGAATCTCTGTAGTTTGAAGGGTTGAAGGGGAGTTGGAGCTTAATTTTTTTATAAGAGATATTTTCTGAAACAAGAGCCTAAATAATTATTTTTCAAGACTTATGTTGAAGGAGCTGGTGAGTGACACTGAACCTTGGACAGAAGGAAATAAAACCCATCCCTAGTGGAAAGATTTCCTCTACCCTGTTATCTTTGGTCTGTCTTTGGGATAGGTAAGGAATTAGTATCTTGCAGCAGTGACAGAAAATAACTTTGTGGCCCAAACCACGGCAGGGCTGTGCGTGTGTTCCCTGAGGGGAATAAGGTTTCCTTGCCCAGGGCATAGAAATGGAATTCCCTCAGAAGACAGGACAACTGCAGATCAGACAGTACAAGTGGATGGACCTGCCACTGTTTATGAGCAATTGTTTTTATCCCCTTGTCCCTCTATTTTCCTTCCCTTGTTCTTTCCTGAGTTACCTGGATCCTTCCAGATGGCCCTGGGATGGGCTGATGGCTCCTGGCATGGGCCTGGACAGGGTGTTAGAAGAGCTTTTTGTCAGATACCCAAACAATTTGTATTATGAACTTTATCAAGATCTAAACAAGACAAACTTATCTATTTGTCCCTTTGTTAGAGTTGACATTAATTTTGGTACTGATTTTTTTGAGTTTTTAATACATAACAATTTTCAACCTTTTTTATGAAGGTGTTCTGACTAAAAAATATCACCTGCTTTCCTTTTGCAAATCAATTTGCCCAAAAAAGTCTTGTTGTACACAAAATAAAGATACTTTGTTGGAGAATGTATTTGTCCTTCTATTAATTGATATGATTTATTTCTGATATTATTACCCCATATTGCAAGAATCCTTTGCAATTTGACTTTTGTACTTCAGTGAGCAATAGAAAGAACTTCTCCCAATACCTGCTTTCCTATTGGAAATTGAACCTTTGGGATGGGCAGTTGTGAAAGCTCAGGCCAATGGAATGGTAGGTGGACATGGATTATTGTTCCATGGGAAGTCTATTGGCACTCAGACTATGGAGCTCCAGAAACTTGAGGTGATGAAGGGAGCCAGTTTCTTTAAAGATTGATCCTTAGAGATTGATAATTGCAGTAGTGAAAGAACTAATTTAGCAAAGAATGTAACATTTCTGCAATATTATTTGCTTTCACTTTTCTATATTTTTGTTGGTTTGAGAGTTTCTGATCGTCTTCAATCCATTTTCATTTTTTTCTTCTTAGTAAAACGCTTCAGAGAACCAAAGCATGAAAGACGTCCCTGGAGGATATGGTGAGTTTTTTGCAGGCTTTATTCTTAATTTTATTTTTCTTTCTTGCATGTTTCAGAAATTGAAGGGATGATCGTTTGCATATGATGATTAAAATAAAGAAAAGTGGTGACAAGAAATTGGTAATGACAGTGAGGAACCAAGAAAGTTACCAAAATATATGAGTCAATGAGACGTTCCCTTCTCTGTGTTTCCTGGCTAGTCCTTTCTTATTGTACACTTCCAGGAATCTCTACAGAGATGTTCATTTAGACTTAGAGCTTCAACTTGTGATTCCTCCTGAAGGTGGAAACTTAGAGTTGCCCTAAGGTTCATCTGAACATCTACAAACTTAAATAAGCTTACAAGAAGCTCTCAGCTGGGCTTAAACAAAATTCTGTGTTCTGTAGCTGTCTTAATATGTCTAAAATAGAAAACAGCGTGATAAAAGATATAAACGCATCAGCCATAAAATAATACAAGATATAAAAAGTGTATTTGTGTTTATTACATTTTAAAAGTTCCTGGATTGGAGCAATGCAACATAAGCTGTACTAGTTTTTAGACTGCTGGAAATATAAGGTTGTCATTCTGCTTATTGAAGACTTCAGTGGGTTAAATTCACCTCCTACAGTGCTGCTTTTCCAAACTAATCCTGACCTTTATTTTATTGAAAAAATAAATACAAAATCTGTGTGTACTACAGTCTACCTCAGGCTGAAATTCTGACAAGTGCAGTGATAGCCCTTAATTTTTAAGCAAAGAATCTCATTCTGGAACTCAAGTATTGTTATTTTTAGCTTGGCACACTGATTAGATAAGTAACTCCCTGGCTTCCTGCCTCATCTCCAGCACTCTGCTGTCTGTGCTGTGCCCTGAATGAAGAGAAGGGGCTTCAAGACAAAGTTATCAGGGAGAGTAGATGAATTCAGCCAGAAAATGTCATTTGGATCTGTTTGGGTGTTTCAGTCTTTTTAGGCATGGAAACAACAGGCAAAATAAGTGTTGCTCTGTATAAAGAACACACTTTTGCCTGCAGAATACTTTTGTTATGATTCCTATATTTAACATTTAATAAAACATACACTGAAAGTTTTGGTTTTGTGCAAAGGATGATGAAAAAAGAATGGGAAGGACCAGAGCCACTCCTGAATCAGTATCTAAATGGGGTACTTATATTTTCTCTTTAAGTAGCAAACTGTTTTCTCTTTGACTTTGTCATCTGCTTGGGAGATAATGCTGTCAAGGTCGGAATTCTTTTGCAGTGTATTCTAAGCTGTTGTACTTCAGATAAAATTCAGTGAAACCACTTCATCCTTTCAGATGAAAAATACTTTGGCTTTTAAATAAAATACTAAAGGTAAAGGACTCATTAGCCAGCTATTAAATTGTTCACCCACAAGCCTGTGATGAGGACTTTATTTTTGTCTGTGCCATAAACTTGCTAAAAATGTATAAACATGAAAGGCCCAAAATACCTAGCGAGGCCAGGATACTCATTGTTTCCAAGGGGCCATTAAAGACTTAGCTAGATTTAGTGAGGATTAGCTCTTGGATAATGCATATGATACCAAGAGGATATCCATAGACTTTAAATTTACAGGGGTAGGTTTCAAGTTAACGTGATTTGGGTTATTGTTAGCAATATTTAAAAAAAACCAAAAAAACAAAAAACAGAGAGAATTTGAAATGGAGCATTGTTAGATAAGGTAAATACCATGACACCTGTATCTTTCTGGTGTACTCATTTGAAGAAAAAAATGAAAAATGGATATGGAGGTTTAATGAACATAAATGTACCATATGTGGCTGTGTTGTAAACAGTTCTGTGCGTTTTAAAAGTTGTTTTTGCTCTCTCCAGGTTTTTAGATACTTCCAAGCAAGCCATAGGGATGTTGTTCATCCACTTTGCAAATGTCTATTTATCAGACCTTACAGAAGAAGACCCCTGTTCACTGTGAGTGTTTCATTTTAGAATAATTGGTCTTTATGGAAGTTTGATGCTGTATGTGGATCAATCACATGCAAAAACTGTCGTTTAAGTTAAGTCAAGAATCAGAGTTCTGCTCTTTAAATTGATGGTTGGTAGGATTCTGGGTTGGAGATAGATATTTTAGACCAAGGGCAAAGTCTTACTACTTCTCCCTCTCCAGTGAATGAATGAGGACTTGAGATGCCCATTGTAATAAGAGTTTTTTTACTGAAGAGTGCTGGAACCAAAGGAAATGAATATCCAGTGTACCTGCAATGCACTAGTCCCTGTATTAATGCAAGGACTTAGCAGAAAGTCAGGTTGTTTTCAGGGTTATTTAGCAAAAATTGTTCGTGCTTGTATTTTCTGCTAAAAGCTGCATTAGCTGCTGCAGTATAATTTTCATTTTGTTAAAGATGGGAAATCTTGCTCAGCAGCCAGGCAGTTAGAGCAAAAATTAATTTTGCAATGTCACGCTTGGAGTGCTGTGACTAAATAGATAAACATTTCACTGTAGTGTATGAAACCTGAGGATTTTGTGACTAAGACCCCATCAGGCTCTTTGCAGGAGCTCCTGAAGCAAACGGTAATTGTTTGGGTTTGTTCTTGATAAGGCTTATGCTCAAAGTAGCTACACAGTCCTGGTAATGGAAGCTGTGAAATTACTTTAAAAAGCTCAGTAATTTGCCTTTTAGAACCAAAGCAGTTCCTTCAATGGCATCTGCTCACTTGTTGTCCTTTGCTAAACAAAGGAGACACACAGCTCAAGGAATATCCTTGTGTTGCTGCACAAGCCTGTTTTATTTCCTATATTCCCCCTTGGTTTCTTTTGTGTTCCTACATCCTATAAATGTGCAAGGAAAACCCTGCTCTCCTCTTCCCACCACAAAGCATTTTGGTAGGGAAATTGCATCTATTTTAACACATTAACTGTAAAATTTGAGTTATAATTATGACAGTTTCAGTAATAGCAGGCATCATTTCCTTGCTTACAGGTTTAAGAATTTCCTGACAGATTTAAAAACTGGCAGGTGAAGATTGCTTTCATTCCATTTTTGTAACTTCAAGTATATATACAAGTGAGCTAACCAAAGCCTGCTGAAAATTGTCAGTATTTAGAGATAGAGCATGATAGTTTATTCCAGTATATTAAAAAATACCTTTGTGCTGTATACTGTTTTTTTTTAAATAAAGGGTTTACTGACAAGTGCATTCTCTTCTGCAGTCTACGTAATTTTATTTTCAAATGCCACTTTTGATGTAAGTGTAACATGACACAAAACAAGTGAGAGAGAGAAGTTGTTCACTGTTCTCAGGATAACAGAAATTACAATGTGCAGCTGTATAATTTCTGGGACAAGGGTGGAGGTTCTTGTTAGCAGAAAAAATACCACATATTATTAACCAAAGCCTTATTCTACCTTAGGAAAAATATATCTTAACTTTGAAAGTGGGTCAAAACTACAGTGAATAAAAAGAACATTTCTGTCTGTGACTTTAAATAATAATAATTTTACTCAGCAAATTCAAACTTGGGCAGTTCTGTGTTCTTTCCTGTTTTGTAGTTTATGGATTATTTTCAGAACAAACCCCGAAAACGTCATTTTAGAAAACCCTGTGGTTCAGAGCTTGGAGGGAACTACAAGTGGAAGCTGCCATTTGTTAGCTGGGGGATGCAGCGCTGTGTGTGATCATATCAGAGCTGGCAAACCATCTGTTAAAACACCTTGGTGGGTGGGCTGTTGTTTGAATTTCCGATAGAAAAAGCAGCTCGGGGTACTCAGCACTGAGTGGGAAGCTGGAAGGATCTCCCAGCCAGAGGCACTTCCCTGGGGGTAGGTTAAGGACACACCTGGCAGGAGGGGCCGGGAGCGAGCCTGATGTGCTGGGAGCATCGGGCATCCCTGGCCTGTGAGCGGGCGCTGATGTGAGAGGGTGCCGGCGCTGCCGTCCTGCTGCGGGCTTACAGCAGCCCCTTGTGGCCTCAGCGGCGCTTGTGCAGGCTCTGACTGCTGCTTTCCTCCTTCCTGAGCTTAATGCTTGTCTAGTATGAAGTTAAAACTCAGATTTGGCAGACAATCAGTAGAATAGCTCTCTTTAGGAAATTTATGGGTAAGTCTTGGCTGAAGCAAGGCATGCCCACTTCTTTTTTAATTTTGAGCTGCTTCTTGAACAGGATCTTGAGGGTCAGAGCAGCTCCTTTTACTATTTTGAATGCACATATTCTGTTTTTACTTTCCACTTTTGATACTGTTTGTCCATGTGGATTTGTCTATGCAGAATGCCACAGGTCCCTGCTTGCTATTTTTCCCTGCATATAAGTTCCTATAGACTCCAGAGTTTACCTTAAGTATTTGGAATTACCAAATAAGAACCTCAGTAACAGGGATTTACTGTGTGTCTTACAACTGACCCTGTCTTAGTTGCTGCTTTGTTCAGCTAAAATTGATGATAGTAAATAAACCAAACTCACTTAGAAAATGCTCTGAATTTCAGCTGCATTGTTGAACACACCTAAGAATTAATTTGAAATCTCTGGTTTTTGAAGCATAGGTAAGATCCCAGAAGCTGCTCTTGAAACAATAAAATTAGTGTTGCAGCAGTTGTGTGTCCACTGCGGGGGTGGTTTGATTTGGTTTGGATTTTCTTTTGGCAAAGCCTGTTCCAGATATTTCAAATGTTCATTGGACAAGAACTGAAGTGCAAGAAAGTAAATCACTTCCTAAAAAATTTGGGATTTGGCCTCAGTAGTGACTGTGCTCTCTGGGTATGGTGTTCACTGCTCATTGCCTCTTGTTGGGGCTGGGACAAAGTTCCCTGGAGCAAGAAAAGCTTTCTAGTTGTGTTACTTTTCCCCCTTGGCATGAAACTTTTGGGTTGGACTTTTTACCTTAAAATTCATTGAGATGTCTTTAAGATAACTTATGGATTTATTCCTTTTATTCATCTGGCTTCATTCAAGTATGGTTTCCACACCAAATGAACTGAGCAGTGGTAAGAAGGAAATCTGGTTTTAATTTAAAGGAATAATTTAATATTGCAGTTTACGTAGAGGATGCACATGCACAACATGTTCGTGAAAATAGAAGCTGGAACTTTAAGGACAGAAACAAAATATTGAGTCTGCTAAAGCTATTTAACATTTAGTCTTTGTAACTACAGAAGTGGGTAAATGATTGTTCTCAATACTCTGACTTCTCAACATATGTACAACGAATCTTTTATCACTCACGGTGTTAAAATACCCTGAACCTGTAGAAAATGCACCCTTCTCCTTGCATTTTACATTTTCCTCTCAGGTACCTTATCAACTTCTTGCTCGATGCCACGTTAGGAATGCTGCTCATCTACATCGGGATCCGGGCAGTCAGCAGCCTGGTGGAGTGGCAGCAGTGGGAGTCCCTTCGCTTCGGGGAGTATGGTAAATGCTTCTGTTCTTGTGCTCAAATGAGTGCCAGGGTAGAAACACAGACCTTTTCAGTATTTGAAGCCATTTAAAGATGTTTGAGCAGCTGTCAGGACATACAAAGCTGGATCTCCATTCACAGCAAAAAATTTAGTGTATCCATTACAGTTATAGGTCAGTACTTGTAGGCATGTCACGTATTAGGTTTTATGTCTTCCTAATAGCATTCTGGTTTTTCTTGTGTAATCTGTTGTCCTCTCCCATTTTAATGCCCTTTTGACAATGAACAGTCTGTGTGGATGGGGAGGTGTGGGGAGTGTATTCACTCTCCTGAAATTTGTCTTTATCTCTTACTGACTTCCAAAACGAACTTGGATTTATTTTAGTTATAAGGCATTTCTGACTGCAGTAACTAAGCTCTTAAAATCAACAAATGAACTTGTGTTCTGCACAGGCCACAGACTTGTGGTCTGTGCCTGATGCATTATTATCACTTTGAATTAGGAGATCTGAAACACCTAAACCTGTTTATTATTTCTCCTGTGTGTGTGTATTTATGAAATTATATGAATCCTTTTTACTTCTTCCAATATCAGATCATTTTATTGGTCACTAACTTTCTTTTCTGCATCTTAATTATTATGCTGTCCTGACATTAGTGTGTTGGTTTTTCAGTCAAGCTCTCTTAAGGACTATTATAAAGCATATTTCCATTAATCATGTGGGAGAGGCTTTCTGGTATAAAGAGAACTAGACAGCAGATAGAATGTTATCGCTAATACAGTGAGCGTAGACCCTGTGTGAGAAATCCTTCTCAAAGGACAAGTTACAGAATCACAGAATATTCTGAGTTGGAAGGGACCCACAAGGATCTTCAAGTTGCATTGGATTGTTTGCTGCCACCTTATTCTGCTAAGTGTTCCAGTTATTTCTGAAGTAAAAACCTTCATATCACCATCTGGTTTACAATTTCTCACTTTGGCCCCAAGAAAATTCTTTTTTTATTCTTCATAAAATTAATTAAAATAAATAAGTAGGGCAGAAGAGGGGACTAAAATGGCATCCTGTGGGGTCACAAGTGTGTGTTTAGACTTAGCGTTTTGAAGTTAAATGTGAATGTTTAGTATAGAATCCCAGAATGGTTTGGCTTGGAAGGGACCTTAGAGCTTGTCTCATTCCAAGGCCTTGCCATGGAGGCAGGGACACCTTCCACTAGCCCAGGTTGTTCCAAGCCCTGTCCAACCTCCCCTTCGACTCTTCCAGGGATGGGGCAGCCACAGCTTCTCTGGGCAAGCTGTGCCAGGGCTGCCCACCCTCACAGGGAAGGATTTCTTCCTGATACCCAGTCTAACCCTGCCCTCTGTCAGTGTGAATTCCCCCTTGTCCTGTCACTGCAAGCACTTGTCCAAAGTCCCTCTCTAGGTCTCTTGGAGCCCCCTCAGGTACTGAAATGCTGCAATAAGGTCACCCTGGAGCCTCCTCTTCTCCAGACTTCTGTTCTCCACCCCATGGGTGGCCAGGGGGCTGCTCACTGAAAGGTGTCAGATCTTGGGGCATTTTGTCTGGAGTAAAGTCAAGTTCTCGGCTTGGAGATCAATGTGATTTCAGTTTGTTTGCGAGTGTGGGAAAACAAACAAAAGCCTTTCCCCTGTCCCCAGACAAGTCTCTTCTTGTGATTGAGTGATGTTGTTTGTGTTTCTAGAGCCTAAATAATCATTTGTCTCAAGTTAGTTCTCACTGTGAGCTCATTTCCCTTCTTAGCTCTATTACTCGATCCCTGGTGATTCATTACTTGAAGCTGTCACAAAAATAGCAGTGTCCTGCTGGTTTTAAAAGCCTCTTCTTTATATGGAGGATAGTTTTTAAGCATAAATGCCTCAAGGAAGGGATGGATACCAAAATAACACCATTTATAAATGGTTGCTGTTTGAACAGCAAAACAGCACCACATACTGATTTATGAACAAAGTAGCATTATGCTCCCTTGAGGGCCTTTTTAATGCCAGAATTTTTAATTCTGTTAGATTTGTTTTCATATTTCCAGTTTTATATTTTCAGATTCATTACATCAGCAGTTGGATTTTAAGAGAAGTGTAGAATCAGATGATACATTTGAGTGTGTAAAGAGGAGAAAAGCAGTCATGAGCTGTACTGAAAAGAATGTTCCCTGTGTTCTCCTTCCCTTCTTGTCTTGGGCTACTTTAGCTGCTGCAAGTAGAAAACAGGTGATAAATCCCTCTTGGTGACTAAACTCTCTTGGCAACTGAATCATGCTGTGGTCTTTTGCTTGTCTTTGCTTCTCACATGGCAAAGCTCAGAAACTGTATCTGCTGCTGCCTCTCTTCCCTCCAGCTCTTTGTTTGCCACTTGCAGAGCAAGTGACTTGCAGCCATACAGGGTAGGTGGCACTGACTTTAATAAGACTATTAAAAATTTATTTTGGAGTAGTTCTGTGAGTTGGAGTTTTCTTAAGAAAATTTTTCACGATTTGAAGAACAGAGAGGAGGAACAGGATAGAGGAAATCCAGGTATTTTGTTCAAGAGCTGTCTGAAAACCTGCCTCTGAAAGCAGCTGATGGCAACAGCAGACACTGGTATAGACTTGTTCTGCATTGCCCAGCATTTTCCAAAAATGCAGCTACAGTTGTCATTGCAGAGGATTCAAAATGTTTCAGTTTCCTTCTTTATTTGCTTTTCTTTCAGTAACAAGATTTCTACTAATTTGCTGGATTAATCTATAAATGCAACTTGTACATGACAAGTATAAAATCAGAATTCGATAGACTGTGAGAATCTTTAGAAATGGATTTAGAGTTTTATGACTTCAACAGTAACTTTAAGTTCTACTTTGAGTTTGTGTACTGAATCTCTGAACATACAAATGTCCCAAATATTCTTGGGAGCAGCTTCTGGATGTGGTGATGTGCACAACACTCTTTAATACAGAGTTTCACAAGTTTTGGGCATAGAAAATCTCCTGAGAGTTGGAGTAGATGCAAAATTGCTATAGCTGTCTTTGCTTTTAGCAATTAAATACAGATTGGAAAAGAGCTTAGAATAAACTGGTAGTTTCAATTGTAAGGCTGTAGTTAAAACTAGATTATTTTTTAATATTTGCTAGTTAGTGAAGAAAACTAGAGAATGCTAATAAAAATGTGCAGCATAGGAACTAATGGCTAAAATTTAATTCTCAAATCTAATTCAGGCCTTGAATCTTCAGAAGAATCACAGTTGCTCAACTTTTAATTACTTATGAATTACTTTCAGCTTTTCTAACTTTTTTATAAAAGAAGCCATAAACTGCAGTATTTAGCTGGAAAACTTGAGATTTTTAATAATTTTCCTCTTGGACTGTTGAGTGTTGATCATTAGCTCATACTATAAAACATGGTTAGGAAGTTTTCTTTGGTTTGGACTCCAGTCTGATTTACCAGTTTCTCTGTGTAGCCATTTAAGCTTCAAACAGTAAGTCTCAAACTATTACCAAGTATTAATATTGAAAGCCTTTCAGAAATGTTCCAGAAAAGGAAGTAGCAACAGTCCATTATGCATTACAAACACATAAAGGCATCTGATTTTCCATTGACCATTATTCATCTCCAGGCTAAAAGTTTTGAGCTGTCTTTAAAGATGTTTCAGAGGCTACAGCAAAGATTAAAGTGCTGTCACTCCCCTCCAGACCTTCCTTTTGCTTTCCAGTGAAGTGCTGCTTTAAACTCACCTGCAAAGCTTGTTAGGTTTAACAGTCCTCTTTTTTCCCTTTTTGTTTTTCTTTATTTTTTTTTCTGCTGTCTTTCATAGAGTCTAAGAATCTGCCTAAGTTTTCCTGGTCAAATATTTGTGGTCTTCCTTCTGTCTTGGCAGATACCTTCATGCACTCAGGTTCTCTCTCTGCCACAGTGGGGTGCAGCAGACCTTTCGCATTGAAATTAAAATGTGATCTTAATTTTTTGTTCAATGAAGTTTTTCACAGCAGCTTTTGCACATGTTGCTTCAATTTTAGTTGGTTACTTATGGTAACTGACTTTGTAGAGAGGAAAGATATGTTTAAGGTTGCCTAGGGAGAGTGGCAAAATCATAGTTCTACTTAGACTGAAGGGAAATGTGTTTTCTCTCAGCTGTTTCCCTGAAGTTTTCCCTTTTAAGACATTTAATACTTCATGATAGAGGGTCAAAATTAACAAAATGTCCTGCATCTTTATCTGTCTTGCATTCACCAGATGATATGAGACAGTGATCATATTACAGGTACTGCTGAATTGGATAAAATCCTGTGAAATTCAGTTTCCAATTCATACTTTTTGAAAGTTGGGGTGAGACTGAGGGAGGGGAAGGAGCAACACTGAGGGAATTTGGAGAAGACACTTTAAGAGGATTTAGCTGCTCTGCTGCCTCCTCTAGTACTGCTTTTCTAAGATGTTTACTGTGAAGTAAAATCCAATCTATGCATATATTGAACCTTCCTTCTTTCTTGCAGGTGACCCCCTGCAGTGCAGTGCTTGGGTGGGCCAGTGTGCTCTGTACATAATGATTATGACATTTGAGAAAACCATCATCATCATAGTGCTGCTTATACCTCAGTGGAAAGAGGTTTGTGTTTCTACAGCATTTTACATACAAATGAATTTCAGGTGAAAGCTGTAAAGACTTCCAGTTGTGTTTATTGGTTTGGCTCAGGCATCATAACTGTCTACAGTCATTGCTGATTAAATCTGTGGTAGTGGTATGTTCTTTTAGTTTAATTGGGATACTGCTAATGAGGCTTCCTGGTATCCACTGCCAGGAACACCCTATCATATTTTGGAGGGTTTTTATATACTGTGATACCGAAAATTTTATTCTATCTCCTTGTCTAAAGTGCTCTCTTAATTCTTCTACTCTTTCTTGCGGCTATTGTATATTCTTGCAGTATTTTAAAGAATATTCTTTGCCTGACCTTGTTAATAGATTTAACTGTAAACTTTCAGAAATTTGCAGTGGATTAGTGAAGCCATTGCTGATGACTGGGTAAATATTTATTTTGATAGGCTTTGTGCAACCAAATATTCCAAGTGATGTTGTTATAGCCCATTAAAACCAGTTTAGCCCTATTGTATGCTCTGGACTGCTTTGGGAAGTGTCTTCTTACCGTGTGTTTTGTAAAACTGTTGTGTTTAAATTTCCTAAAGATGGAACCTAAGACATGTTCCTTAGGAGCATACAGCTCTAAATTTTTCAAGATGATTCTAACACAGCTCCTCAGACTTCTGTAAGCAAAAACGACAGAGAGAAGTTTCTTGTCAGCGCCACTTGCTTATCTGTGGTGATTTATGAGCTGCCCTAAGTACTTTGTGTTTCTCAAAGCTGTCCTTTTTTGGTTCATCTGCGTTATTTCTGTCTCCTTAGCTGGTGCATGAACATTGCACTCTGACCCAGCTGTGTGCACATGATCTGAACTTATCCTTTTCTTTTCACAGGTAGCTTTATTGAACCCCATAGAGAACCCCCAGTTGGAGCTGGCCATCGTCATGCTGATAGTCCCCTTCTTTGTTAATGTTAGTACATGTGAAATGTTTACTTGGGTGTCTTTCTGCCATGTCTTCGTCAATTAATGTTAGTCCTTGAAACACAGCATTATGTTGGTGCTTAAGTTAACTTTTGAAAAGAAGGGGTGTTAAAGAATGGATAAAATGCCTGGACATATGCAGATTTTACAAAACTGAAATCCATACTGAGCTAAAGCAGGCTCAGGAGAGGGGCAGAAATGTCTCACAGACCTCTTTGGCCTGATGACTTCAGTAGATTAAATGTAATACTGAAGTACTGCCACAGAGATTATAAAATTACACTGACATTGCTTCAGGAAGCTGTTGGTCTAAGGACAGATGTAATGTGAAGTATCCTGTGTCTGACCATAGCTAAGAGCGGAAGTCCTGTGGTGGAGCAGAGGAAAAGGGCAAGTGTGCAGTCATCCTTCCCAAAGTATACTCTTCCAGCAATCTGGGATTGAGGGATTAGAGCCAGTGATAGAGGGTGTCCTTGCATTCAGTAGCTGCTGGTAAAGTTTTGCTGCATGAAGAGTTAATATAAGATCACTGTGAATAGTTATTACTTTTTGTATTTTCTTCTCTTCCACAAAGGAATAAAGTAGCTGGGTTCTAGAGCACTCCTGCCAGGTGTAATAGGCTATGTGATACTGTGCCTATACAAGATTGTTGTGCTGATTCAGAATTACTGTCAGGTCCAAACCCTGACCACATGGGCTTATTCTACTCTGAAAAAAGCTGAACTGTCACTTTCCCCTTCTTTTTAACAGGCATTGATGTTCTGGGTGGTAGATAATTTTCTTATGAAGAAAGGGAAGACAAAAGCTAAACTTGAAGAAAAAGAAGGAGGACAAGGTTCAAGAAATGGAAGCAAAGTCCGATACAGGAGAGCAGCATCACATGAAGAGTCAGAATCAGAAGTATGTGGAGTTAACTATTGCAATTAATGCAATATCAGTCCAGTTCATCCCTCCTGCCATTGATTGAGGTTTGGTTTTCTGTGCATGCACCTCTAGCAGTAGTTTCTAGCATTTGCTGTTGAGAACCAGTTAAGGCAAATGTAGTTATTGCACCATTTATGGCAGTTAATTTCCTTCCAGATGGGCAGGACGACACAATAACATATGTAAATATCACAGGTGAGCTGTGTTGCAAGTACTTCTGAAAAAAAGCCCGCAGGGAATACAAAACTAACAGACAATTCCAATTCAAAGAAAGGTTAATAGCTTAAAGTGAGAGGGAGCTAGTGGAGGCAACTGACCTGATTTTGGAGAACTGTTTACATACTTGCCTTAGCATATTTTAATCTAAATTACACCAAGTGAGCAGTTCTTAGTTCAGCTGAAGGATCAGTGTCTTCTGTGAAGGTAAGTTGGTTTAGCTTTAGTAAGTTAATGTAACTCTTTTGTATGATGAACAGTGCTATTTATATGGGGTTTTCTTTAATAAAATGACTGCCGTGTTACCAGTGGAGAGAGAGAGAGCTTTGATATTCTCTCTCAAGCTGCCCCTGCTGTTCTGGAGGTGCAGGAATCAATTCTTTGGGTTTAGGTTCAGCAGCTGCAGGGAGATTAATATTCATGCATCCTTCTTTGAAATTTGTGGAGGTCCCAGATAGGATGTGTGATGGTGTTTGATGGTGCTGTCACTAAATCCTAATTGTGTTCTATAAGCTCTTCCCTGATCCATTAATGATATGCTTTGCAAACATTAAAAAAAAAAGGTTTAAAAGAAGCAAGAGTGACTAATCCAGGTTCTCAGAAGCATAATTTGTTTTTAGATCCTGATTTCAGCAGATGACGAGATGGAGGAGTCGGACGCCGAGGAGGATCTGCGCAGACTCACCAACTTGAAGCCCATTAAGAAAAAGAAGCACCGTTTTGGTCTGCCTGTATGACACATTCCTGGGCCTGTGTGTTTGCAGGTTCATGGCAAAAACTACCGTCAGTGGGGTTTAATGTTGCAATTGCATCTCCCTTTTCATACAAACTGACTTAAAAGCAAGGTCTACCAACAGAAGGCAAGCAGTTGGAAGACTTCCAGTTCAGTTGCACTACAGACACACTGACCAATTATGCAAGAATGTCTTCTCATCATGTGTGAAAAACTGCAGAGGTGTTAAGGATGAGTCTCTAAGGAGTGTTGAGTCAGAGAAGATCAGAGAGAACAGATCAGAATCTTTCACTTTTGGTTACTGCTGAGACAGTGTAAGTTCTCAAAAAGGCATGAGTTGACTCAGTTGAAGGAGTGTGTTTTATTACTAAAACTGGCTTTTGCAGCATAATTCCTAGAGCAGAATAGTTTATGGTTACAAGCTGTAACTTAACATTATTTTTTTAAGTACAAATGTTTACTTGCTACCAGGTACCTATGGAACTAATAGGTGGAACAAAGATTTTTTTTTTCCAAGTCTCCTCAAATCTATTTGACTATTTTATATTTAAGTTATATTTTCATACAGTTGTATTTAAAGATTCTCTTTGTCAGAGAAAAGGGTGCAGTTCCCTTGTTTTGTGCAGAACAGGTCAAAATATTTGTAGTGAAAATCTTATTTATCCTTATGTCCTGGTTTAAGACAAAGGGATTGCAAAGGGAACAGCTCTCTGTCACTGCTGAAGTCACCAAATATCACTAAAAATGCAGTCCTGTGTGTGCTTTCGACCACATAATTCGAACATACCTTTTTTAATAGGAGGTGGTGTTTGCATATTTGACAAACGTGCACTTTAGTGTATGACAAAAATCCATTGTGATGGTTATTTGTGAAATGAGTATCTATGGATGACTCATTATTTCTGTTTCTGCAAGTCTCTTGTTCATACCTCTCAAACGACCCAAAAGAGATGGAACGTTTCTGATCCTTTTCCTTTTGTAGGGCCTGCGGTACAGGACTGTGATCTGATTGTTGTGCTACAAGATTGCAAAAATAATTATGTCCCTTTTTTTTGTTGTTGTTGTTGGAAACACAGTCTGCTATTTAATGTGCTTAACAGCAACAACAAAAATTTCTCCTGTTTCATTTCCATAAAGTCTCATTATCCTTTAGTAGTTAAAAAAGCAAACAACCAACCCAAAGGGTACAGTGCAGTTGTTACTACAGAATTTCTGTGATTTTCAGTGTCTCTTCTGATAACTGGCAGCACATGCTCATCTGAAACCTAGCAGACATGTTTTCAGTGGCATCCTTTTGCTTTGCATATTTCCTAAATGATTGTTTCTGACAGCTTTCCTAGCTTAGTCAAACGTTGTACAGGACAAGGCGATGTGTCAAAGAGGTGACAACAGACCTTAAGTGCAAATCTGTTGTACTGTCTGGACACCAGGAAAGTCCCAAGCCTTAAACCAAACAGTTTCATTGGAAAACTGATCAGAATTTTTTAAGATTTTTTACATTTTTTAATAGAGTTACTAGGTCTTAATGTGATTTATTAGCCAGAGCACTTAAATGGGCCTTAGTAAATACTGAGCAGTGTGCTCCCGTGCTCACTGTCACTACTTCAGCATTCCTGCTCCCTGCAGAGCTGCCCAGCTGAACACGATGCTCTCAGACCTCAGCATGCCCAGCCTGCTCCAAGGGACATTTTACCAAACCTGAGGTTTTAGTTGAGCCACTGACCTTCGTTACTGTGCACTGAAATGTCAGAACTGCAATAAGTTACAGTAGTAATGTTTCTTTTAGACTAAATCTACAAACTAACAACATCGGGAGCTTAACTGAGTCCTTTTTGACGTCATGGGGAGGGGAGGGATAGGTAAATGTTCCTAATCAGTGTTGCCTCTGTTTTAGGTTTTTGGGGCTGTTTTATTGATTGTGTGACTTGCATCTTCTCCTGAGGATTTACCACTGGGTGGGTGTGGGTTTCCAGAAGCACAAGACTTCAAGGAATTCATTGTCCTCAACAGAATAGTCTCATACAGCTCACTTTTCCAAAGGGATTGAAGAGCTAGGACCGGCTCTTGTCACAAATGTCAGCATTTCTTTTTTTTTAGCATAGGATTTGTTCTATTTCAGATAGTGAGATAAAGCTACTGAACATGTGCTGTGTCCCCCTGCACAGCCCTCGCTGTCCTCGCCCACTGAGATGCCTGAGCAGCACACACAGATTTAACTGGATGAGCTTGCATTTGCTCTTCCTTTTCCCTCCAGTTACTTAAATTATCAAAATGATTCTAGTCTCATGTTTAGTCTGTGAAGTGTCAGTATAAAATTATGGCCTTAATCATGTAAAAATATTTATTTTGAGCAGACCTCAAACTTATTGACCAAGTACAAACCAGTGTAAAGCGCTATGGAGTAGTTTCTTGAAGATGGTTGCAGTAAAGGTTCTGAATGCCTAATTTTTCATGTCTTAAGTGCTTAAATGTCACTTGATGTGAGATTTTGATATGCCTAGCAAGACAATGTAGTAAAGCACTGTGAGCCAAAGACACAGAAGTATCTTAAATACCACAGTAGTAACAGGAGGGGCAACCTTCATAGGGGAAAGAACAGCTCTGGCTCTCTACTAAGATTAATTTTATTTGCAATTTTAGCTAAATAACAAAATCTGAGGTTTTTCTTATTCATTCTTTGCTATCATGGGAAAGAGATGGAAACTGTGAAACTGGTGGGTTTCCTCTTTGTAAGGTAAAAATTGGAATTCCTGCAGTAGGTACAAGTAGGGCAGGTGCTCTTGTCTGACAGACTTGCAAGTATGAGAGGGACTATGTGCCTGGTGCTTCACTATGTCTTACTGCTCGTTGAAACGTACTGGCAGGGCAGCCTGAAATGGGCCCTTCATAAAGAGTTGGTCCAGTAATGATATTGTAACATCTCAACATTTGCATTATCCTGCAACTGGCACTCAGATTTCTGCCTGTAAAGGTACTTCAGGACAACTCAGAGCAAAGGTTTAATTCAGGCTGTGCTTAGGAAATGGGGTTCTGTTTAGTGAAAATAAGCTATGTAGTATATGCCAAAGTAAGAGAAAGGGATTATAACTGAGAGAAGAGACACAGAAGTTTTGGTGAAGATTGAATTTACTACGAATGGTCAACCTAAATGTGTTAACTGTGGCATCTGCATAAACTTCAAACACTGGTGTTGTCTAATACGTGGTTTTCAAGTTTTGGCTTTAATACATTCAGGTCCCCTTGTCTTACTTCAAGTAGGTGAATACTGTCTGTTACTGTTGCTAACTAAAATGTACTATAGCTTTTCTTCAGGGAAAACTCAGAAACTGAGTTGCAAATTAGAGCAATGCAAAGTGATCCCCCCTGGCAGGTGTCTGCTCTGGTTCCTGCCAGCCCGGGGAGGGGGGCCTGGGCTCTCCCGCTCTGCTCACAGCTGAGCATCACAAGGAATCTCTGCCACTGTGCTTGACTAACCCGTGTTTGCAACTTTGCTGTGCTTTTTACAGGAGAAACCAGTAGTGAAAGCGAATAAATTCAGCCACATCAAGTTAGAATACATCTACAGCATAGGCGTGCAAACATTTTTTAGGTGAAGTTTCCAGTTCAATTACTGAAAATGACTACTATGGTTTTACAAAGTAAAACTGCAGTATCTTTAAAAAAGGGACTCTTTTGTAGGTGTTTTTGTCTTGCGTGGGTATCCGTCTCAAACTGAATGTGGGGTTTGTTTGTAAGTAAATTCAGAGTATAGCCAATGTGAGCAAAACCAACAGCTGTATTCTGCTGCCCTCTGTTTGGACCATATTGTTTAATCAGTGGTGTTACCTTAAACTTTTAAGGGTATCTGATGTAATTACATTGTATAATGGTTTACAATAAAGTTTGACTTATTACAGATTGGTACACTTGTTCTGTACTTGTTCTGGTTCAAAGTCCATGTGCTTCAGTGTTTATAGTGTGCTCTTATGGGAAGAAGGTTTTGCCACTCGAGTTTAACTTCAGGTCAAATTTTGCACACTCTTATGTTGATTTTCATTTCAGTACCTTCATTTACCGTAATGGCAAGCCCTATCTGAGCTGGGAGAACCACTTTTCTTAAGCTGCAAATTTGCTTAGAATCCTTGCAGGCTCCTCTGGGGTTTTTTCCCTGTGGAAGGCTTTTCCAGGGCTGGAGCTGCAGAGTATCAATCCAGTCCAGCCTCTGTAACTCCTCAGTAACATTTGCCCATTACTTTCATTGCTTTCCACTTAGCACACCCGAGCAGCCCCATACTCACTGCATCCCTACAGGGGTTCAGAGGATAATCCTCACTCTGCCAAGCTTGTCAGTCCCCTGAGGACTGTTAGCACTTTCCTGGAGGAGAAATCTCTGGAGAGCACAGGGGCAGCTGTGTATATATTCACCAAATTCTCAATGGTCATTGCCATATTTCATCTGCAACCATTTCTCAGCAAAGAAGTTTTCCACACTGCTTGTTGCAGTGGAAGATTAAAGAGGGTCAACTTTCCTTTTTTAACAACCACTGTCGAATAAATGAGCCTATCCTGGATGATCATCATTCATATCCCATTTAACGGATCTGAGGACCTCAACCATGTGGACAGTATTTCTATTCTGAAATGTAAGTAACTGTAGATTTAGGTTGTGTTTTTTGTAAGAAAAAAATACCCCATGATCTGTGCCAGGAAATGGTTGTGGCTGTTGTTAAGCATTGGTTTAGGAAATGTGTAATCAAAGAACAGAACTGTCCAGGCTATGGGGATGTCCTAGAAACTTCATGATATGCCACCTATCTCTGTAAGTTCCTCACCTCCTGCCCCAAACAGCAGGCAAGGTTGAAGTGGTTTAATTTTGTTTGTATAATTATTTTGTTTGCATAGATTAAATTGCCATGAAAGCACAACTCTGTTGGTTTCAAGTGAGGAATATGTAGTACCAATTAACTGAGGCAATTTTGAAAGCTGAAGGGAAAAATAGTTCAGTGTCTTGAATTCTAAATATTTGCTTTAAACATGCAGAATGTTATTTTCCTGTCAACAGATAGTGTTGAAATAGTGATGCTTGTGGGACTGTGGAAAAGCACCTTAGTAGAGAAGAAGTGTTGCTTAGTAGAATAGAAAAAAAAATCTGTTTTTTAGAAAGTCAGTGTTTTAGTTTTGCTTTGTTGACCTGCTAAAGGCACTGCTGTTCTGCAGAAATGCTTCCTCTGGTTTGCTAAGCCAGGGGTTTAAAACAGAAATTCAACAAGGGAATGGCTGAGGACATAACACCCAAACTGCTTCTTAACCCACAAATAATTTCTCCAGTAAAGGAAAACATCTCGGGCTTGGAAGTTCAGCTGAAAGGCAGAATGGGCACCTGGAGGCCTGGGGGGATAATTCACAGCTAACAAATCTCACCATCCCAATTGCACAGCACTAGAGCTGTTTGATGTCATGTTTTCATAATGAAAAATATCAGTTTTATTTGACCTTGCAGTCTTTTTTTCTGTAGCCTAAACAAACCATGTTCAGAGCTCAAGGAAAGGCCAGGGAAAGTGCCTACCACAGCAGTGAGTCTCTGCAGTAGAAGGTGTTTGGAGGTCTGCCATGGCTGCCTTTTCACATTAACCCACCTGGCTGGAGCCTTCGATCTTTGTAGGTGTTGAGTGCAGTCACAGAAGATGATTCTGTTGCATCATGCAAAGATTTAATGTAAAAAAAACACCAGAAGGGAAACAATCCCTCACCCATACCTCTCCTGCTAATGAGAAATAGAATTTATGCTTAGAGGTGGGGTTTTTTTAAAATTTAATTTAAAAAAATGTTTTGAGAACAAATGTTTAAAGTCCTGGGCAGGATTTTAGTACTCTCAGTATGTGCAGTTTATCTGTGTCTGAGTAAGCTGTTCCTATACAGCTGACAGGTGAAATGGTTACACTCACTAATTGTGCTGGAAGGGGACAGTGATTTTACCCTCAGTTGTGTAAGATGAGTGAGAACTGTAAGGGTAAAACTAGTTAATAAAACTAGTTTTAACTAGTTTTTAACTCTCCAAAGCACACAAAATACTCTTCTGCTAAAGATCCCAGTGCAAAAGTATTCAGGGCACAATGTTATGCTTTGGACATGAGGTTTATATAATCTTTAGAGAACACTTGTTTTGTTATGCTGGGAAAGAAATACTCTTTTTTTATCTCATCCTCCCTCCCCCAAGAAGACTCAGAGTCAATTCTGTGCCCCTAACAAAGTTTTGCCTTTTAAAGTTATAAATAGAGCCCCAGCAGGCTCCCCGGGCAGCCTGGGCTTCCCCACATCCCCTGCCGCAGCTGTGTGCTCCCGTCAGCACGGCCCGAGTCATCGCCAGGAATAAACCAAACAACAACAGGCTCCTCGACCTGAATCATCCCGGGCTCTGCTCTGGGAGGATGGCCCAGCCCGTGACTTCACGCTGGATGCTCTATATAAGTCCAGGAAAACAACAGGCGCTCGCAGAGCTCATGGGCTGGATTTAATCAAAGCCGGGAAAGCACCTCGGAGGGATTTGGGACGAGGGAGCAGTGCAGTTATGTCACAGGTACGGGGTAGCTGTGCCACTGGCTGCCCTCGGAGCAGGGGGCTGGCAAACCTGCTTTGGATGCTTTGCTTGCAAGAGCTCGTTAGCAAGTTCCTCTCATTAACCAGCGAGTTCAGCTTCTCTGCTCCATGACTTGTGTGATTACACTGAAGTAGTTTTAACAAGTACGTTGTTAGGAGGGATCATTTGATGAAGAAGGAAAACAACTGCCCTCTACGTGGTTAATTAATTTAGTTTTAAAGTGTTCTGGTTTACCTTAAATATTTTTCTTTCTGTAGGAAGGGAAAAACTATTTCCCCTGCTCTGGTTTGGGGTGTTTCAGGGAAGGAGGAATCTGCCTTTCCAACAGTTTCTCAGGCAACGATTTGAAATTCTGGCAGTAGTTTTGAAAGGAGGTGGCTACGCTTCATTGTGCTGCTGTGTTAAGCTTAATGTGTTAACATGCAGGAAAAGAGTGTGACTGAAAATTGTAACTGTTAAGATACGGTGTTTACAACTGAAATTCTGTATTACACAGTTTTATGTTCATTTTGTAGCTAATGGTTTGTCTTTACTGCGTTCCCCAATAATCAGGGTTTCAAAGTGCTCTCAAAATCAGTTCAGAAATGCTGAGGTTTATAAATGTTACATTTGCAACACGAGCTGCAGGTGCCTGGCAGAGCTCTCCCCAGCATGAGAGTTTTATCGGATGGGTGGGAGAGCACATGGGGAGAGTAGAGGAGCACAGTTCTTCAGCCACATAGAGTAACTCGGTTCAGCTGACTTTCTTTATTCCAAAGATAAAGGAACTTAAAAACCAGTTGTGTCTCATAAACCAGGGCTTTTTGACCTGTGACAGGAGGAGATAAAGCACAGGCTGCACTCCTGTGCCAGCTGGGAGTGGCTCCTGGCAAACCCTGCTCCCAAATTCTGGAAGCGATTAGTGGTGGTGGGGACAGTGGCAGCTGCTGGCCGGGGCTCCCCGTAACCTCCGTGCAGCAGCCTTGCTCCTCAGCTAGGGACCAGCTAATCCTCAGCAACTGTCCTGCTGGAAAATCCTGTGATCAAAGCATGGCTGGGGTTATCTTAAAATAACTGGGTGAAATTCGACAGTTCTGCTCAGCCTGGCTGTATCTTGGTGCATCTCAAGTGCTGCCTTTCCGCATTGTCCCCAAGAATTCCCTGTCCCAGTGGGATGAAGCCTCACAGTTACTGTCCCTTGCAAGTAATAGGTGAAGGATCTTTGCATGTTTCCCATTTCTGCTAACAAAACAAGGGGCTTTGGTTGCCTGGGGACCGAGCCGTGAGTGTGAGGGGCTGTTCCCGTCACATGCCAATTGTCATTGCAGAGGGACAACTGAAACCCTGGATATGGGATATCCATTACCCTGCAAACTGACCAACAGCTGCTGTGGATTTTGGAGGGTTTGCTACCACCTTGTTCCCTCTCTTGCTGTGGCTACTGGTGGAGTGTTTTCCCCAGAGATCCCATGCATGTTTTGTTTCCCACAACACACACAAATGGGATGGACAGTGAGCTATTCTGAGAGCTCCCGGGAATTTACAGCCAGCAGAAAACATACCAAAGGCCCCAGTGGAGCCAGTGGGCCCAACCAAGATCTGGGCATGCATGCACTGACTCTGCAAGCTCCATGGGACTCACTGCTCCAACCATTTGTAGGCCCTGAGGGATTTGTTTTGCTCCACAACTCTTCTTAGCCTCACAGGCAGTGCCTGGAAATGCCTGAGTGGGTTCCAGCACTGCCAGAACCCAAATCTCAGAAGTTTTGTGTCTGTAGCAAAGGTCAGAGAAGTTGTTGCTGATGGTTCAGTGTGCAGACCTGTTCAAGTTGGAGTGTGTGGGTCTCCTTTTTAACCATGTCCCCATGTCCCTGCATCCTGCCACAAGGGCTGCTTGGTGGGTCCCCAGAGATTTGTCCATGAAATAGCAAACTGAGGGGGAATGCTCGTGGTGTTGGCTGCTGCTGAGTGGAGTTGTGTCTGACTGTGCAGTGCTAATTTAAAGGTAGGGATAGGCTGCTAGGAAGTAATGTTATCTCGATTTTCTTCTAGTGGGAGAAACTGTAAACAGATTAGCACTTGGCCATTGCAGTGCACCACCTGATGATGCGTCTGTTTCTGTATTAGATTTTCTTCTCCTTCTTTGGGTTCCAAGCCCAGTGTTTCAGATGTGTTCAGTACAAGTTTGTGGACAGCCCTGTTGAGTGCTCAGATACTTTGGTTCCCTAAATTTAAGATCAATAACTATGGGTCAAGTGTTTATTCCAGCTCAATCAAGTCTGGCTTCAGAATCTCCCTGACCAGTTTCCCAAAGAAGTGAGTAGACTGAGGCACAGGCCAAAGTTAATCATGAAGTGTTTTTTCCTTCCCAAATATTGGACAGATTCTTGAATTACTATTCAGTACTTGCAGAGTGATCAGACAGAGCTGGACAGAGAAAATCCAAGAATAAAATATTTTAAAAGAAAAAAAATCCATCCACTGCTCTTTCAAAGGCTGTGCAATCAGAAGACAATTTCAGAACAGCAGGACAGTAACAGATTTTGGGAAGGGCAGTGAAATTTTGGTCATGCAAAGATCTGGAATAGCTGAGTGTGTAGGCTCAGAACTGGAATAGGTGGAATATTGTGTTAGCACCTCTGTGTTGTAACCTTTGCGTTGAGGCACCTTTATTCCCTGTGCTTCAAACCCAAAATGCTGATGTGTGGGCAACATTTGTTTCTTAGCCAGCCCCTGTGAAAAAGAAGCGTCCTCCAGTGAAGGAAGAAGACCTCAAAGGAGCTAGAGGAAACCTTACCAAAAACCAGGAAATCAAATCTAAAACCTACCAAGTGATGAGGCAGTGTGGTAAGTCTGTGATGCAGATGATTAAGCAAAGTAAGACGAGTGAAAGAGTCCCCTCTGGAGCAGCAGCGTGCAGTGTGCTCATCACCCAGCCCCTCTGGGCAGGAATTTGGGTCCCTCATGTCAGTGGGACCGAGAGCAGCCAGCCAGGCTCTGCTTGGTGTTACTGTTCCCCTTACCTGGATGAGGTGGGAGGGAGAGCCCTGACTTTGCCTTCTGACCAGGGTTCAAACCAAGCCCTGGGACCATCATCAGTGTCAAAGACTGCCCAAGCTGAGGATCAGAGGCTTGGTCTGTGGTTTAGGGGATTTCTGGCCTCTCAACTGATGAATTTGATGTGTTTGAGATTCAGCAGAAATTGGGAAGGATAAAGGGCAGGGGGTCAGATAGAAGAGAGTGACTGCTTGCACTGAACACCCCTGGTGCTCTGGGTTTGTGTTGCTTTTCCACCACCAGTATAGAGAAAAATGATGAATTTTAACCTCTTTTCAGCATAATAGCCTGGACCTGAGTAGTTCCTAAATTTCTAAAGCACCTGCAGGGATTTGGGGCCAGTCAGTGGTGGTGACCTACAGGTGCTGTCAGCTGCCTTGTGCTCGGGATGGGTGCAAGGTTTGGGAAACTGCTGCACAGATGAAGTATTCATCAAATGTATATATATGTATTTCAGCAGCACTAGTTTTACTCACCAAATCTGGGTGCTACTTCACTGACTTGTCTCTCCTGGTTTTCTTTCCCCAGAACAAATGGGCTCTGCAGCCCCGTCCGTGTTCAGCCGGGCTCGGACAGGGACCGAAACAGTCTTTGAGAAACCCAAAGATGAGCCGGCCAAAAGTGTCTTTGGCTGATGGTGCAGCTGGATGTGTCTCACCCAGATGATTGTTGCAACATTTCCCCAAATTTCTGTAACGTTTCCCCAAATTCCTGTCCCTTACACGAGAGCCACTAGAGATTCAAGCAGCTGTTTTCCACTGTAAATCATTAAGGAGGGGAATAAAGTCAAAGGGTAAAACCCCTCCATGCTCATTTTTACTACCTGCTTTCTTTCTACATATTGGACGGTGTTTGCTACAATGATTTAATAAAAAAAAGGTTGTTGGACACGGCTTGGCAGACTGTGGTGACTCATTTGGGTGCAGGCTCAGGTGAATTCGGGCTGTCCCCTCACATGTCCCCCTCATGCCCCAGCAGAGCTGTGGTGTCCCCTCACAGCAGATGCTGCACCCTCAGGGTGCACCAGCACCAACACAGCCACCTGGATTTAGTGGGAAATGTGGTGACTGGCCATGCCCAGGGACCCCACCTGGAGGGTTTCCCCTCAGCTGGATCTTTGTGCTCCAACAGGAGCATCCCCTGCTTTGGGGATCGCCCTCCCCACACCCCTCGAGTCCCTGCAGCCTGTCTGGGATGGTAAGGTGGGTGACTCCTTTATTTGGGGAATTACCTGAACTTTACACAGGGTAGAGCTGCTTAAGAGCTAAAAGTGATGTCAAGGGTCACTGTGCACTATGAAAAATATTAAATTTGCCTTTTGTGTCCCGAACACTTGCCAGATAAAATGACAAGGCCCACACGGCTCCAGAGGGGCTGCGGAGCAGAACTCACGTGAGGCAGCAGCAAAATCCTTTGGCTTTCAGGGAAAAGCTTCCCTAAGGATATTGCTGGGGTGTTGCCTTGCCCTTGTTTTTTTCACTTGCAAAGGTTATTGTTTGCAGCCCAAACCTCGCTGGGCACAATTGCTCTGCGGGGCCCAGGCTCCCCACAGATACCTTGGCACAGCCTTTTCCCCTGGGAAAGATCCTTCCAGAGCACAAAGTCATGGGGGGAAAAGTCCCTCATAATGCTGGAGCTGCCCCTGCAAGGGGCTTAACAAACCCTGCTTAATTAATCTGCCATGAGAAGTTGGTGGGAGGTTGTTTAATAGTTATAAAAATGATGGGGAGGGACAATCGGGGCAAAATGTTGTGCTTTTTTTGTGCAATACACCAAAGATTTGCAGGTGGGGTGGCAGGAGAGGGGGGTGCTGTATTTCAGACTCTGCTCTGGGGGTGTTGCTGCTGGTTTCCCAAAGCACAGGAACCTCTGTGTCCCACAGACTGGTACCACAAGTGCAAAGTGACCTGCCAGACACTTGGGGTTTGGTGACCAGCTTTATTTCCACAATGTCACTGTGGTGCTTCCCAGTGGGACAGGAAATTCTCAGGACTGCTGTCTTTCTTAGTTTTTCTTTCTTTTAGGATGGAGCTCATCTAAAAATACACACTGGGGGTAAAACCATATTCCTGGGACAAAGTCATTCCCCATTTTGGGACAGCAAGGTCTGTGCTCTCCTCTGTGGATTGCAGGGATCCTCCCCTGTCTCCAGCTGGAAGAGTTGCTGGCTGCTGCTGCAGGACAGGAGACACTTGTAGATGAGAGGGACAAATAGAAAGCTGTCTGGAGATATTTTTGTCAATTTTTTTCCATCCTTGCTAATCTAATCAGCCCAGTCATGGAAAATGTGATAGTGGACATGGAACATCATGGAAAATGGATAGAGAGATGTCTGAACAAAGCCCCAGAATTTGAGTTTTTAGGTAATTTTGCACTCAAAACTATCTCCTGTTGTGATGGTGAGTTTAAATCCTTCCTTCAAGCTGTGGGGTAGAGCTGACCCTGCAGCCTTAAATGGTGCTGTGGAAGCAGCTCTTTAACATCCGTGTGATTTTACATGTGGGCATTAGAAAACTAATGACAGATCCACTTAATTAAAGCTAAAGCTTTGGCTCTTGCAGCTCTTAGGCCACTAAGTGTATAATCCTGTGTATTTTAAGGGATTAAAGCATTACACAAGTTTTACAAGTTAATCAAATGTATAGCAGTTTAATTTTTTCTCTCTGAAAATGTATATATTTACATGTCCTGCTATAAAGAATACAGTATTTGCCAGTAGTATAAACAGCCTGCCTGGGAGAAATGAAGTTTATTTTTTAAAAGAGTTACTTAGAGCACAAGCCTTGTAAAAGCAGCCTGTGGTCAGCACATACTTTATAGTGAACTTGTAGATGTCTGGTGACTAATAAATTATCAAGCCCTGCATTAGTGTCTCCTCACAAATCCAACCAGAAGCTGGCTGTCCATCTGGGCACTTCATAAAACAGCCATGAAGTAAATACAGATGCTTGTATTTCCACAGGATTTTTGTGTTAGTTTGGGACAATGAATGGCACCCCCTACCAAAGATCATGGCTTGTCAAGGGAAGCCAGAGAGGATGTTTCTGCACCTCTCTGGGCAGAGAGGCACGAAGGCTGAGGAAGCTGTAAAATCTCACATGCATGTTATGTCTCCTGGCAATCTTCAAATCTCTGAAGTGCTGCTTGAGGTAACATAAATGATTTGCTCTTTCAAATTATTGCTGTGGCATATGGTAGAGATTCCTGCATCCTGTTGCACAGACCAGTTCATCTGCCTGTGAGATTTCACATGACAGATCTAAGTTTAAAAAGAAAACACAAGGATTTCTTAACTTTGTGTTATGAATCATTAAAATTATAATAACAGCAAAGATCTCTTGGGAAAATAAGTGTTAACCAAATCTGAGTTTTACCTGTGTTTGACAGGTAAATATTAAATTTCCTCAAAGTCTACATAATATTCCCAAAAACAGGTTACTCATTAACTGATTAAGACAAACAGAGATTTCATCTGAAAATTTGTTTTTTCCAAAATGGAGCAGAGAACATTGCTTGCATTCTTGGTCTTTTCCTCACTCGTAGTATTAGCAGAAGCTCAGAAGGTATTTGCTCTGTTTTTATTATCAATATCTAATTTGCTGATCTGGTGATATCGCAATAAGTGGTCAGGTAACTCCTCTGGTAACAACCATCTGGGGAGCCTGGGGTGGATTGTGTTGGGATTGCAGAGCTTTGGATCCCTTTAAAACCTTTTTGGTTGGTTGTTTGGGCTGTTTTAGTACAAATGTGGCAGGAGGCATTTACAGGTGTGTCTGATTGTGCTCTTCCTCAGGGATGTAAGATATCAAATCTGAGGGATCTGTGGCTCTGCCTTGGTCACCAGATGAGGTTTGGATCTTGACACAGGACCAAACAAGGACTGTTGCAGTGCCAGGAGGTCTCTGACATGTGTTCAAAAACTTATATGGAATGGAAAAGATGGTTATTTTTACCCTCTGGAGGAGCAAACTGTGTTTTGTACCACCTCAGGGTGCATGTGGCAGGTCTCATTTTAAAAAGCATCAATATAGAGAGGCAGAGGAAGCCTTACATCAGAAGGGGGTTATTTCTATCGTGCCTATTCAGCAAATTGTGAAATGCAGCCAAAATGCAGGCAGGTTTTGGGAGGCAGGGACAGGATGCTGTGGGGCAACTGAGGGCTCTGCAGGGAGCTGTGAATGTGGTGGAAGGGCTGCAGTGCTTTTGGTTTTCGGGTACATACCTGGGGCTGGTCTTCTCCTGCTTCCTTCCCCAAGGGCACAGTGATGCTCCCCACCTTGCTGCATCCCACTGTGCCCTGCTGAGTGCTTTTCAGTTCTGGCCACAGCCTGAAATGCTGCTGGGGCTGGGGAAGTGCAGGAGATGCAGGTCCTCACCCCTGCAGCATCCCTTTGGCAGGTGCCAGAGGAGTAGATTTCCACAGGGTAAGTTTTGCCCAGGGCAAACTTCTCCTGTGCCAGAAGGATCCTCCATGGGCAGTTGTGGCCACCATGTGCCTGCACTGCCCCAGTGAGCAACAACTCGGGGCTTGGGGCTCCTCGTGGCTGAACTTCCCTGTGAACGTGGGCAAGTTTGAGTGTGGCAGGGCAGCAAATGTGAGAAGAGGTGCTTGAAAATGCTCAGAAAGCCTTTGGGAAGAGACGTTCCTGGGAGACACAGCCCCAGCCTGGGCAGGGACAGGCACCTGAACTGCCAGGATCAGGAGATTGTTCTCTCAGTGGGTATTTCTGGGGTTTATCCCATTGTCCTGGATTGTCAGCAGGCATCAGGACGTGGAGCACACCCTGGCCACATGCAATGAAAGCAGAAACAGCCATCCATCACTCGCTCAGCACTGGCTGTGGCACCTCCTGCCCTGATGCCTGAGCCCAGAAATGTGGGCACAGCTTTGTGTGGAATGGCCATGTAGAGCTTGGGTAGAGTTTTGGATTTTGGCCAGTGCCATAACTAAGAGGAGGCCACTGGATGTCATTAATTGGCAAGCAAAGTACAGGAGATGAATAATCAAAACTACTTAAGATCAATTAGCCATTCAAAGACTTGGAGGCTGGAAAAATTACAATAGATGTGCAGCGATGTGTTCTGATGCTGAGTTTTTTTGTTTTAATGAACTATTGGACTGCTGTGAGGCTGGTGATTCCCAGATCCACCCTTCTTGGTGTCACTGCTGACATATGGATAGGACCTCAAGAGAGACATTCCAAATGCAAGAGGAAGGTGTTCATGGAGGCAGATGCTCCAGGCAATTCTCAGTCCAGCCTCCCCCTGGGGTGTTCCCAGGCAGCTCCAGAGTGGGGCCCTCCTCCCTTGGGCATCAGAGGCCCTGGAAGCACCAGACCAGGAGAAACACAAGTGCTCAAAGGGCATCTCTGCTTGTGCAACCAGTGAGGGGCTAGAGGCCCATGCAGGGTGTCAGACCTGCTAAGTGCTGTAGAGAACACAAGGTTCTGAGCTGGAAAACACACAGCAAAGTCAACAGCTGGGAGAGAAAATAAACAGTCACACAAAAAGCAGGGCCCTTCCTGTGGCCCAAAGAGGCTTCTGCTCTTTGAGGTTAATCTTGAGTGATGTATTGGGGTGATGCAGCAGCTGTTTCACTGGGGTGATGCAGCAGCTGTTTCACTGAACCCCAGGGAGAGAAGACCACAGAAAAGGGCTCTACAGAACCTTACATGGACCAACAATGCACAGTTGTGGCTGCAGAGATGGGAATAAGCAGCTTGCCAGTCTGGCCATGAACAATCCCCTCCCCAGCTCCAGCCAGACTTTCTAACAGTCCATTTCTTCATCAGACTTTCCCAACAACATCCCAGTTAAGGAATGCTTAGGAGCAAAAACAGAGCATTCCTGTTCTATCCTGTTTCCTTTTTTCCAGCCTGCTATTGACATCTACAGCCTCCATGTGGACTGCAGGGTCACGTCACGATTCGCTCACACCGTCATCATCAGCAGGATTGTCAACAGAGCCAATGAGTCCCAAGAGGCCACCTTCGAAGTGGAGTTACCCAAGACAGCCTTCATCACCAACTTCTCCATGTAGGACCAGTCCTTACCTGTGGTGTGAAGGAGGCAGCTCTGAGGGCAGGGGGGGTTCATCTTTCTGCTCAGGAGGTGCCGAGCAAAGAGCACAAAAAGGGTCCTGCACCAAGTGTTCTGTGGGGCAAACTAGCACACAGCCAAATAGAAAGGTGCTGCCCAGGGCTGTGCTGCCTCCTGCACAGGGTGGGTGGTAGGTGGCTTGGTGGTGGTGGTTCTACTGCTCCAGCCTCACTGAGACTCTGCAAGGAGAAGAGTTGCATTGTGTGGTGACTACTGCCACCCTCCTGGCTAGGGAGGGATGTGGGAGCTAAACAGTGTCCCCTGCCCATGCCCCAACTCCTGCTGAGTTTCTTTCCCCAGCTCATTCCTTCTAATATTAATTAATTTTTATGGAAACCAAACAGGTCCATAGATGGTAAAGTATATCCAGGAATAATAAAGGAGAAAGCTGCTGCTCAAAAGGAATATGACACTGCAGTCTCACGCGGGCAGAGCGCCGGCCTCGTCAAGTACGTTGCCATTCCGTGTAAGGCTGCTCCAGCACTCTTCTTGGCTCCTTGTTTGGCTGGGGGCAGGTTAAACCCTGGAGCCAGTCATGTCTCAGTGGGAACAAACAGGAAAATCCATCTTGGGTTCTCGGTGGGAGGGACAGTGTGTGCGTATATGTATTTTCACATATATATATATTCACATATGAATGTGTGATTTGTGATTTAAATCTGGTCCTGCAATGGGCTCCAGTGGGAAGTGTCACTGTTTAGCATTGCCCTGGATCTTGCTGTTACAGAATGGTTTGGGTTGGAAGGGTCCTTAAAGATCATCTCATTTCAACCCCTGCCATGGGCAGGAACACCTTCCACTAGACCAGGTTGCTCAGAGCTCCAGTCATGTCATGTGAGAGCACCTTGCCATGCTGGGATGATGCTCAGTGCTGAGTCTGCTTCCCCACAGACCCAAAGGACCACAGCACTTGAGCAGATATCACAGTCTCAGGGTATATTTAATCTGTGCTTCCCAGGTATTCAGTCCCAGCTCTGTTTGACCCCAGTCTGAAGCATGTAGGGTTTTCTGCTCCATTTCTCAGCCTGCACCCATGGCACATTAATGGAATATGTGTGATGTATATAATAGTGCCTGCAATGTAAAAAGTCTTCTTTATGGTGAACAAGGTTCACCATTTCTCTACTCTTTTCTCATTCATCCCATGTGGCCCCTCAGCCATTATTTCACACACCTCATAAACTCTGTCTGCCACAAGGAAACCTTCCCTGCAGGAGGTAAATCCCTGCTCTCCACCCCCAGGATCACGGACAGAAAACTGGAGCTGTTCCAGGTGTCCGTGAGCATCGCGGCCGCCAGCAAAGTCACCTTCGAGCTGACCTACGAGGAGCTGCTGAAGCGGCAGCTGGGCAAGTTCGAGCTGCTCATCAAGGTGCGGCCGAAGCAGCTGGTGAAGCACTTCCAGGTGAGCTCGGACCTGCGAGGGACAGCGGGGTCCCTCTGAGAGGGGACCTCTCTGAGAGGGGAGCTCTGTGCACAGGGCTGCGCTCCCTCTGAGATGCTGATGGTGGTTCCTCCCCTGCCAGATCGATGTGCACATCTTCGAGCCGCAGGGCATTCGCTTCCTGGAGACAGACAGCACCTTCATGACAAACGAGTTAGCGGAGGCACTCACCAAAGTGCAGAATGAGACCAAGGTAAAGCAGCAGCTGTCAGTGTTACTGCCCGTGGCTGCTCTAAGTAGCATTGCTCTAAATCTTTTCTTCTGGTTGCTTTGCAGGCTCATATTCTGTTTAAGCCAACTGTGGGTCAGCAGAAGGTAAATCCTGAACTCGATGAAACGCTCCTCAATGGTGATTTTGTCGTGCGTTATGATGTTAAGAGAGAAGCCACTGCAGGTGATATACAGGTAAAAAAAGAAATGGAAATAAAAATGCTTTCAGGTCATAGATAGGTTTGAATGTGAAGTACAATCAGCAAAACAGTAGCATTTGCTTTGAAACACCAAGAATGACAGGAAAAGCACTTTCCAATAATCCAGGGCCAGCAGGAGCTGAGGATGAAATTCAGTAAATCCCCACAGACACCAGACACATTGCAAGAACAGATCACCCAAGAAAAACAATCAATCTTTCAAATTTTGCTTCAGTTCCAAATCTATATTGGTACTTCATAGCTGTCTCTTTACATCCTTTTCATTATTATTATTTTGGTTGATCTAAGAAGTATTTGTGGCTTCTTGTAAATGGAGTTTAGAGGAATGGGATTTACATAACTATTAAAATGAGTGCCTGGTTTCCTTATGGTTTTTGTGATAACTGAAGCATAACTAAAGACAGCAGGAACTTAACAGGTATTTATGGACCGATGCATATTCTAGGGAATAAAGTATAGTATTTTCCATAGCATTTAACTAATGAAGCATACATAGATGTGCTAAAGGATGGCAGCCAGAGCCAGTGAGCAGAGATGTGCTCGTGGGCATGATAAAGAGGTAACATGATGTACAGTGATAATATGGATATATCATACATATGGCACTGTGGTGTCTAATATATGTATGTATGTAAAGTGTTCTCTTGTAATCTGCTCTCTACAGACAGTCTTGTTTTCCAACTAGGAAATACATTTTAATTTCTTTAATTTATGTTCTCTGACTTAAGTTTATCAAGAAGAGCAGAATGCTGGGCATGATGACCCTCCCTCCCTCTCCACCTGCCTTTTTTGCTGTGCCTGAATGTTAAGAAGCAGTATTTATTTCTCTAGATGTAGTTTAATAAGTGATTTCACATTCTGTATTTCAGATTGTCAATGGGTACTTTGTGCATTACTTTGCACCCAGTGAAATGCCGGTGTTTCCCAAAAATGTCATCTTTGTTATAGATCGAAGTGGCTCCATGTCAGGCAGGAAAATCGAGCAGGTAACTCCCCTCAGAGCACGACCCCTGCTTGCACCAGGGGCACACATGCACCCACCTTCTGAGGGAGAAAGGGAATTTCTCTTTTGAAACATACACACTGTTCTTGTGCACAGCAAAATGTTCAGACTTACAGAAACTCTTGAAAACACATATGGATGGACAGAAGCCTCCTGCAGCCCTCAGAGGAGGTTTTTTTGGTGTCTATAAGTTAAGTGAACTGGCCATTCCTGATAGTCTCAACCTGAGAACACCATTAGTGTTTAATAAAGGCATTGGGCTGTGTCTGGAATAACACTGCAGAAATACCACCTTACCACACTGCAATTCCAATCCCAGTTCTGGCAAAGAAGAAGGAATACTCAAAGTTGTTGTTTTCTCCTTGGAACAGACAAGGGATGCCCTGTTGAAGATTTTACAGGACCTCCGTCCGGAAGACCATTTTGGTTTTATCACCTTCAGCAGCAAAGTAGCAGAGTGGAAGAGCTCCCTCCTGCCAGCCACTGAGGAGAACGTGGCCAGTGCTGCTGCCTTCGTGCAGACCCTGTCTGCCAGAGGAGGTACACCTGCTGGGCACCACGAATATGTCCCCAATATAATGAGTGGATTAGAAAATAAGTGGGTTTGTTAGTTACATGGTGCCCTGAGATACCATCAGTGCTTACAAAGTCAGGCAGCTTTTGATACTTACGAGTGATGAGTGGGATAGAAAGGCTGAGAGTGGCTGTATTATTATTATTACATATATATAAAAAGAGGTGTTTACATCACACCTATGAACTATACAAGCCATAAAGTTTTATTTCAATTTTTTATCACAGAGATAACTATTCCCTGATAGTGCTTTATTTTTTTTCCAGAGAAATGGCAATTCTTTCAACATTTGACAGAGTTCCCTTGTTAGAAAAAAAAAAAAAGAAAAAAAAAAGAAAACCAGAACCACATCCAAAGTTCCACTCTCTTGTAAGCCACACCGCAGAAACAAAACAGGCAAAACAGGCATGTGGCATTTCAATTGCTGCATCAGTCGGTGTTCTTGCAGTTGGAAGCACATCTCTAGGGCTGTATCTCCCTTGACTCTTATGCTGTTACTACTAACTTTTTTTCTCCCAACGCTAACAAATCCATCAGTGCCCAGCTCTTTCCTCTGACTTCTCAAACAAGATAGGGAAACTTTTCTTAAACGCAGGTTAACAGACGACAGCGTGTTTATTTAAGCAGTTTTTAATGGCTCTAGACACGTTTGCATTTCCCATGACATGTGCGTGGAAAACGCTCCCAAAAGAGTACGCCTGGCATTGCCACTGCAATGTAATACACTGTCCTTGAGCCGAGTGGGCTAAATCCCTAAATCCCCGCCTCTCAGAGGGATGGCTTCCTGCAGAAAACTTTGCCAGCCCTGCCGATGAAGCGCAGCGGTTCCTGCAGGGGATTAGGCTGTGGGGTGAGGTGCCTGCTGTCTCCCTGCAGGCACAGACATCAGCAGAGCCCTGCTGAGAGCTGTGAGTGTGCTGGACCAAGCCGAGAGCCTGCCCGAGCGCAGCGTCTCCATGGTCATCCTGCTGACAGACGGCCAGCCCACCTCTGGTGAGTGAACACCGCCCTCCGGCCCCTCTGCCCGGGATTTTATTCTCTTTCTCACTCGCATCCCAGATGCTGATCGGTTCAGCCTGCGTTTCCGAGGAGCTTTGGAATGCACAGGCTGAGGATCCGGAGAGGGGGATTGTGAGAGGGCTTTGCCAGGGCTGAAAGGAGGGATGGCAGACTGGCAAATGTTTTGCTAAATACCACTGGTTTCCCAGTTTATAAACTCAGGGGAACTCTTGGAGCTACTCCAGGCACAGCTGAAATATGAAAGTAAAATACCTAGAGACAAAGCCTGGAGAATTTGCATATACAGTCCCATTTGAGAGGTATTGGTTTATTGTTTCTTTGCCTTCCTTGCCCCAAACTTGAGATATATTTTTGTTTTGTATTCTTTTCCATGTCTTAACTGGTGAACATCTGTGACAGCACAAACCAGAGGGTTGAGTTAGAAATATTGGGTGAAATGAGCAATAATTCCCAATGCTCAATAATTCCCAGGGCTCTAACATCCCTTGTTCTGAACAGGGGTTTGTCTAAGTTTTGTGTGGCACCAGCATCTCTCCAAGACCACCAACACTAATCCAGCTCTAAGCCCCCTAATAAGATCAGTCTGCCTTTTGGATCCTGTGAGCCATTCTACCTTGGGGTTGGTTTATTTGCTTAGGTTTTAAATAAAATTCAGCTCCCAGTGCTGCCTCCTCAGCACAGCCACGGAGAGTCCCCAGTAGTCCTGAGTGCCCTGCACATCCAGCAGCTGGTCAGAAACCAGGCCAGGTTGGGGTGCCAGGTGTCATTGCAGACACTGCCTTCCTTGGCAGAGAGCTCAGAGGGGGAAATCTGAGCTGCTCCCACGATGTTGCTACAGGCAGTGACAGCTCCTGCGTGGAAATGCTGATGGAGAAGGTCTCCACACATGGCCATCAGCAGCTCTTCAAATGAGATAAGATGATGGTGTGCAAATGTTTTCCCTTTGTCACCAAAGGGGCTGGGAGAACAGCACGGCTGAGCTTACTGGCAGTTTGTTGGAATTCCACCATTAACCAATCCTCCTCCTCTGAACTGACACACATAACTTTTATGGATGGTATTTGTCTTCCCAGTGCTTGATGAAGTGTATCCACCCCTCATATTGTTAACTTATAGTGTGTGTCCCTCCTGTCCTAAAATCCTCCTCTGGCCCCCCATAATCTTGTAAATCACTTTGCACTTAGCCACAACATCAGGGGAAATTTAGTAAAAGTCATTAAGGGGAAGAATCACATGTCGGCATTCCATATGCAGAGTGATGCTTTCATCTCCATTTAACATCCATTTAATCTCCATCCTGTCCCATGCCTTTTTAATATTTTAATCTGAATTATTCTTAAAAACTTCAGGCAGAATTTTCCATTAAACCTGCTGCTGTCTTTTGGTACTTGAAAAAGGCCAATCCAACGATATGTTTTTGTTTTGATTGTAGGTGAGAGAAATGTGGAAGTGATTCAAGAAAACATTCAGAAAGCAATCAACGGGAAATATGCTCTTTTCTGCCTTGGCTTCGGGTTTGATGTCAGTTATAAATTCCTGGAGAAAATGGCCCTAAGCAATGGGGGAATAGCACGTCGTATATATGAAAAGGCTGATGCAGCCTTGCAGCTCCAGGTCAGGAGGAAGGAATATGCCAGAAAAACCATCTATCAGCTACAGTTTATGTCTAGTACAAGCAGCAAAATCACAAATTTCCTGAGATGCAATGTTGGGTTTATCTTTACCTGTTAATTTTGGAGAGGGAAGAAGGCTACTCTGGGGTATCTAAGGGTTTGTACCCTAATCATGACTCAGAGCACAAGTTCCCCTCAAATCAGCTGCATTCAGACAGACCAGGAATTCACAGGTTTCTGTACTTTTGCAAAAAGACCAGTTGTCCAGGGGAAGTGATGGTGGGAGAACTGTTCTTGGGTTTGGTTTCAAAGCACTAGAAGTACTACCACTGGAAGCTGTTTGTCATGGTTCCCCTAAAAATCAGGAGGTGGTTTGAGGCACCTGCAAGCAAACCATGCAGTTCCACCACTCTGGCTCCTCCCTGTCCATCTAGAGAGGCATTATCACTTTTGAGAAGCCAATTCTACCTGTTTTGGATGGGTGTGCAGAGACTGAATTTGCTTAATGCCAGCCCCAGACCAGAAAGAGAAAGATTAAAAATCAGGTGTGAAAAGGGGATAAAGCAAAACACCTGACTGGGGTGGGATGATGATAATGGGGACACTGCCTGGGTACTTGAATTTCCATGGGGCATACAGTTTCTATGGCATGGCCAGCCTGGCTGGAGAAAGTGTGCTGGACTTTGGGAAGAAACATTTATTTTCTTTCTAAGTGTGCTAGCCTTGCACTACCGAAGACAAAGCTTTTTAAGGGGGTTTTAGACATTCAGCATATTGCTCTGCATTATTTTCCACTCATTTGTGTGTGTTCTCTCTCTCTGCTTCTCTTTAGGACTTTTATCAAGAGGTGGCTACACCAATATTAACAAAAATTGAAATGCAGTATCCAGAAAATGCCATTGAGGGATTAACCAAGAGCAATTTCAAGCTGTTTTTTGAAGGATCTGAAATTGTAGTGTCTGGGAAAATTAGCAATGGCCTAGATCTTTTACCAGTAGAAATTAAAGCTCAGTCAGTAAGTGCATAGTTTTCTAATTGTGAAAAATACCTCTCCCTTCTGTCTTCTGGGGCACAACAGGAGACTTCCAGAAGTGTTTTGTGTACACTATATGTTCTCTGTTTGGGCAATCAGCTGTTTTCCCATTTTAGGGATCATGTGAGAATTCAAACAATTTTCCCTTCCTGAATGTGCTACAAAAGAAAAACTCGAGTAACATCCATAAATAAGCAAATGGCAATTTTAATCCTTCCAAACCCATATTATTTTGTCCTTCAGCACACTAGTGACTTGACTCTTAAAGAAGAAGCAAATGTCAAAGAGAAGGAGAAAATATTCCAAGATCAAAGATACATCTTTGGAAATTACATAGAGAGACTGTGGGCCTACCTAACCATCCAACAGCTTCTGGAAAAAGCGTAAGCTATTTTAATGTTTCATGGAACAAATTTCTAACTTCTTACTATACAAATTCCTTATTTACAAAGTATATGATCAGAAAACACAAAGGAACTGAAATATTTCTCCAGTTAGTATCAAAACCATGAGATACTGGAAGAATACTGCATTATTGTATGATGAACATGAGCAGCCTTTCCGTTTGTGATAGCTCTGTATCATTAAATGTGTGTGTGTATATATATATACACAAACGTATGTAAAATATTCTTCATGCCATGACTGTGAAATAGATTTTAACTGTATGGATTGGGTGGAGCTGTTTTTACACATCCAGAAATACTGTCTGTAGACGAGGAAAGGGCAATAGCTGGTGAAAAGAACAGTATGGATGCCCATAAGATATTTCATAGAGCAGGTATCTAATATTTTTATGTATGTGGATGACACGTAGGCTCCAGAGTCACAAAGAGTTAAGCACCTCCATAATTTCAAGCATATGAACAGCTGAGTTATCCCAATGAGACTGCTGACCCTTCAATAATAGTAAGACACAGCTGATACGTAAAGGAATCTGAAGACAACTTGTTCATAGTCTCCACATGTTATTTCTTCATCATTAACACAGACTTTAGTATTTCAGCCCCAGAAGAGGACCAGAAGGCCCTGGAGGCAAAAGCCTTGGAGCTGTCCCTGGAGTACAGCTTTGTTACACCCCTCACTTCCATGGTGGTCACCAAACCCAGGGACCAGCAGCAGGGAGAGCTGGCAAACAAACCCACTGAAGCTGGTAAATGGCATTGAACAGCCCCCTGGAAGGGGGTTATGCTGTGCTTCCTTTGTTGTGGACCTCCAGCCAGGTTCATTTGACAGCAATGTGATGTGGTAAGGAGGCACACCTGAGGCAGTAGCTCAGGGACTGGCTTCCTTCCAAAATAAAACATACAGGACTTTTTTTTTGGAAGAGTGAAGTGGTGAAATGGGCACTCTTGATGAAATGGAAATTAATTTGTTTAAATATTAACCAAAGGTAATTTAGTAGTTGTTACTATTACACTCCTGCCAATGCAAAGGGGTTTCACACTTTTCTCTGTAATCAAAAAATGGATGTGTGGGGAAATCATGGCCTTGCCAGGGGCCTTGCAGGTGTTCCTCTCCCTGTCCTTTAACACAAAAAACCCTCATCATCTGAAGCCCAACACCCTCTCGTCTCAGTTTGCTGGTTTGTACATGGGTAAAGTCATTTAATGTTGACTGTGTGACACTAATCTGTCCCTCTTCCTTGTGTTAGATAATGAGAAGACCAGCAGGCATCCAGCAAGAGGTAAGTGTTTGCTTCTTTTCCTGTAGCATATTTCCGCAGTAGTCTCTAATGAAAAAACAAACAAGCATTTGTTCTATAGAGGGAAGAGATCTGGAAAAATGTATGAAGCAAAACATAGGCAATGCCTGCCACGGTCTCTGGCAGGATCTGGGTGGATGAGATGGTCAAAGGGAAAAACTATTCCATTTAGAAAGTCTCAAAGGTCAAAATTGCCTTTGCTCTTGTGGAAAAGTAGTTCTTCAAGTGAATGGTGTTAGTGATGCTTTCTGCTTCTTCCTACCACATGTGATGCACCTCAAGAATTTTTGAAATGCATTCTGAGGATGTTTCTGGGCATTTCTTTCTCTCTCTTTGAGGAAATAGCATTTATTTGAATATTAATTTTATAGGTCAAGAGCCTTGGTTTTGCCCTAGTTCCTTCACAGAAATGCACTGAGGGAACCACAATGCTGCCCTGTTCTCTGGAGGTTTCCTCTTCCAAAGTGGTGCTGGGGAGTTCAACAGCAGAGAACTCCCTGAGCAGAAGCTCAGCCCAGTGACCATCCTGCCCTGCTCAGGCTCACACAGAGCTTGGGGCTGCCCTTCCCTCCAAGCTCTCTTTGGCTGCAAGAAAAGAGTTTGCCACCAGCTCTGCAGCATGACCTGTTCCTGTAGTGTGTGTGTGGTGGCTGGACAGGCACTGTAGGAAAGGAAGGCAGAGTTACAGATTTGATGTTTGAAACACTCCTGTGTGTGAGGTATGTGAGACAGTCACGAATAAATCACAGATACTCTTTTTTCTTTCTCCAGATGCCTTTAGAATGAGGACTGGGGTTGCTGGTCCTCCTGGTCCTCCTGGTAAGTGCTCCTCCTCTGTTTTTATTCGGAATAATTCTGTGCAGTTCATTTCATACATAGGGTCATAGCAACACTAATAAATACATTTTGATAGGGAATGCCCACTTGACATACAACTTAGTTTTTACTAGATGTATTTCAGGTCATGAATGAACTATAAACTTCTGAAACAATCTTGCTACCTTTTCAGAAATAAAAAAAATACTGTACTTCCTGAAAATAAACATATAAGGTGTGAGAGAGTATATATTAGTAAACTGGAGGAAATGGGTGTAATTTACCAGTCCTGTGGTATCCAAAAACACCAGCAGGCAACAAGCAGGAGGGACTCCCTATTTCAAAGGGTGAGGAGGGAGATGCATGGCATGACCCCAAGCCAACAAGACACTGGGAAAACCTTTTGTTTCAGGTCGATGGGTTGAGTACCACGTTGGCAGCAACCTGAAGTTTTTCCCAGCAGGTAACTGGTGATGAGCGGGAGGAGCTGGGGTTGGGTGTGGTGGGGATCAACAGCCCCCAAAAGCACAGCTCCAAACCACCTCCAGCTCTGGCTGAGCGTGTCCCCCTCCTAAGAGAAACAGGCACTGGACATGGTGCTTCCCCTCCCCCCCACCATGGCAACATCTTGTTTAAGCAATGTTCTCTGTAGAAATTAGTGCAGAGCTCTGCTAGAAAGGCTTCTATCACACCATTCTTCCTGGTTAATTAGCTGAATTAGGAGAAAATGTTTCATTGAACTCTTCCTACTAATTTTAATTATTTCAGCTGTCAAGCTAGATGGCAGAATGAGAGAAGACCCTATTGGTAAGTGATACATACCCTAGTCCCATTTCAATTATTAGTATAACTGTAATGTACACTTTTTCATACAGCAATGTTTTTTCTAACTTCATCGACTTTATGAAAGCCTTTTTCCTGTTCTTGCAAACCTTAACTGGTTCTTTCCACTGAGGTAGAAAATATCCCCATATCCCACGAGAAAACCTCTCTGGCTCAAGGATATAACCACCAAAAAAAATGAAGTACAACAGATCTCCAGCCTCAGCTTTTTTTATGGGCTCGTTGTCCTTAGTAAAATCTAAGTTTAAAAATCTGTTGGTTTCATTTGTATCAAAATGTCATGTCTGGGTGTGCTTCTCAATAATTATTACTGTGGTTCTAATAATTCCATTCTATAAAATCTATAACTGATATTTTAGGTATAAATTTATTAAGTGTTTTTGCTGTGCCTATCCAAAGGGCATAGGCTAGAGGTTTTTTGTATGTTTGTATTGTTCTTCTGTCTTTTCAGCCAATGAACATCCACAACTTCTTTTGCAATTACCCAAACAAAATGAAACATTCTGTTTAAATATTGATGGGAAAGCACAACATTCTGTCCATCTTCTGTCAGATCCAGAGCAAGGTGCGTGAGCCAGGTTACCCCTGATGCCAAGGACAAGGAGAGTCACTTGGTGTGTGAGAGCAGCCTTTGGGAATAACCCCCTTCTCACAAAGGGCCGTGTCATACCTGCTGCTTTGCAACGACCACAGAGCCTGTGGTTAATTTTGCCTCTCTCTTGGGCAATATTAATGGTGGAACAGCTGAGGAAACTTCTCACAGGTTTGGTTGTGGGTCACCTCCTCTTCCTCTTGGTGTCACATCCACAGTCTTTAGTGATTTCCACTGCCCAGCCCTTGGGGGCTTTGAAGGGTGCAGAGACCTTAAACCCCACAGTCCCTGTGTGTGGATGCACAGCAGTTTTTCCATGTGTGCCATGGCCACAGGCACCAGTTACCTGCTCTGACCATGGAGCAGAGATCTCCATGCAGGAGGAGGCAACACAGGGTTAAACAGGCTCTGGTGACCCCACCTTAGAGAGCCTTGGGGCACGAAATCCACGGGTACTGTGCCTCACAAAAATAGATTTGAGACTCTGAAGTAGCTTCAGCAACAAAACTGGAGCAGTTTTATTAAACTCACTTATACCTTAAAAGCACAGTCACCTGAAAAATTTGTATCAATGGTATTAAAGGACTCGCCGTGATGGGGAAACTTGGAGATGGAACAAATAGGTTTGTGCAGTTTGGAATTAACTACGTGAACCCTCCCGTGCAAATCCAAGTCTCCACTGATGGGGTCGTCGTGAGCCACGATAACAAGAGCACTCAGCTGCCATGGACAAAGTCAGCCACCTCCACCATCCAGGGGTAAGAAACCACACCCTGTCCTTTCCTAAACTTGAAAATGTGTCAGATCTTTGTTCATCCGGGCCTCCACTTTGCCGCTTACCTAAAGTAAGTGCTTCCAAACGTCCCCATCCAGTGAGGATTTTGGTGTGAGCAGCAGCAGGGTACACCCACAATCCCCCAATTGGAATATGGAGAACAAAGTAAGTTTAATTCTCCATGCCTGTGTGAAGAGAATCAAAACAACTGCACCACCAGCCTGCTTTTCTGCTTTGACATCAGAGGTAGAACATGTATTTGTCTTCCAAGGGAAAGGACCCTCAGTGATATGTGGCAGCCCTGGTGCCACCACCAGGCACTTCGTGTTCCTCCAGCAGCAGAGCGAGTGCTGTGAAGTGATGGCTTTGACATTTACTGTCCCTTTTATACAGCAGTTGGCTCCACACAGGCTGCAGTTTTCCTTCCCCTCACTTTTAGCAATAACTTCCATCTGGGTGGCTGGCGTTTTTTATGGGAAGGCATAAAGTCTTGGAATAGTTGTCTGTGCCTAAATGTCCACTGCTGGAGAAGGGGCACACTAAAAGTAGGCTTTATTTGTCAGACTAATTAGAGCAGAACCCTTCTCCACCACGAAGAAGAGCTGAGAGTAGCTGATTCCACCAGCTTTTTTATATTGCTGGAATAAACCTCCTCTCTTGGCCTGGGGCAGGCAGGACACACACTGCTCCCCCCCTTGCAGGCAGTGCTAGACAATAAATACTCCCACAACTGATTTCAATTATTTTTGTAGTCCAAACAGAGCCTGTATAATTTGTCTGCCAAGCACAATGATCCTCCTGCTTCAATCCCAGCCCTTGCACCCACTGGGGGGCCTAAATGACAGTGATGTTTGTGTTCTGCAAGCCCACCTGGGACCACAATAACATTAATGGGTCAGAAGAAAGGCAGGGGCTGAAAAAACTTGTGAAATATCCAAGAAAAAAGTATTTGACTTGTTCATTATTTACACTGAATTATTTTATCTAGTCTACCTTTTCCCTTGTTAAAATAGCAAAAAAAAATTCCTTTTTTCTTGTCTAAGCTGTTTTTTTTTGTCATTATGGATAATAAGGTATATTCATCAGCAAAAAGTTCTTCTCTGTTGCTGTAACTACAAGACCTATTGTGCAGCACAGAGGGAAATATTTTCCAGCTTAAAAATAACCACCAACAGATCATGAAAAATGTAATTGCAAAAAGACAAAAGGCAAAAGTTAAATTATTTTGATTAATTGATGTCAGCTAGTTAAATACATATTCTTTCTTCATATTCTTCTTGGCAATAATGTCATAATTTGCTTCCCAGGCTTAGAGTCTCCATTGAAAAGGAAAGAAGCTTTACAGCATCCCTGCCTGATACGGTCACAGTGAAAATTTCCTTTTCCAAGTTTCCTGAGGCCTTCCTTGGGCTGTATTTCTTGGACACCAACCATTTTTCTGACCAAGTCAGTGGAGTTCTGGGTACGTGTCATTACAGATATATGTGGCCAAGAGGGATGGTCTTGTAACTAAGCTCTTGAAATGAGAATACAGGGTAGGGGGAGAAGGGTGTTGTTCCAGGGAGTTCTAGAAAAACTTTGCAACCAATGAATTTTTTTCAGACACATTTTCTGCCCAGCAATCCAGACTCTGCTCTGCAAAGAGGGGAGGTCTTACCCTGGAAGCATAACACAGTGCTTTTCTGCTCACCACTGTCACAACCCTAAACAGCCCATTATGGGTTTAGGAATGGTTAAAATGAGACTAAAATAATGAGACTAAAATAATAACCTCAACAGTGCTGTGGAATGACATGATTTAGGCAGCAAATTCATTTGTTGTCAAATAATGGACTACAAATAACAGACAAAATTGTAAACAATCATGGGTAGAAAATGAAAGGCAGCTGGTCCTGAACTTCTCAGCTCCAAAAATCCTGATGGGTATAAAGCTGAAGTTGTTTCAGAAACTTTGCAAATGGAGAGGCTGCATATTCCAAAACATAAAAAAAAATAAATTGTGAAAACCCATCTGAACCTTCCTGTGGAGAGTGTTAGGGATAAAGGAGATCACAGCTGAAACACAGGATTTTTCTTAGCTTACTAAGGGATCTTTGATTTGCTTGTTTCCTGACATGAAGAGCTGCTTTCCTGCTGTTAGAGCTGCCATCTGGGTTAAATGACCAGCAATTTTGTATTTTTAAATAATCTGTGTGTCTGTTGCTTAGGTCAATTTTATTCAAAGACACAATTTGAGGATAACTCCAACATCAATCAGAGAGCTGACCAAAGACTCCTAAGGGTGTCTGGAGCTGAGCACAAAGTTTCCAGGTAACAGACATGGGGGATGAGTGTACTTTGAGATGTATTTTACCAGCAAATACAGAAGATCAAAAGAAATGAAAATGAGGGAGTGTTTGTCTGTAAGAACACACCTCTCTGGTGCAAATAATTTGCACTTGAATTTTTCCTCAACAGCCTGAATTTGTTGCTTGTGAAGTGATGCTACAGGGCTTAAGGCTCCTATTTCTTGGGGAAAATAATCATGTCCTGGGAGTGCTGGGGTGCAGCTCTGACTGCTGGTGCCACGTGCACACACCAGAGCAATTCTGAGCCTGTCCTTTGAGTGTGTTATCACAGCTTTTCTTGTTTTGATTTTGTTTCAGGTTGTACAAGAAAGATTACAGGCTTGAGTCAGTCCGTGATGTTGTTCACTGCTGGTCAATAGATCTAACTGTCTAGAAAAAAAATTTCTGGGAAAGAAAACAACGCAAATAAAGTTCCTCTCAAGTATTTTTGATACTTTGATGAAGAAAACCACACAGTTCAAGCCTTATTGTTACTATATATATATAAATGTCACAAATATATTACCTTGAAGTAATTCTACCTTTAAGATGAGGTTGTCCTTGCTTGTTTGCCATTTGAAAATGGTTTCTAATCCATTGTTGTTGAAGATTTATGTGAATGAACTAAATAAAATCAATATTATCAGCTCACGGTCTGATACTGACACATGGACTTAGATTTCCAAACAAAAATCAGTAGTGGCATCATCCAAGCCAAAAAATGCATCATACGAACCGTAACAGATTTCTAAAATGTACACCCTCTAATCAGCTATAAATGGTGGTGTTCTCTAATAATGTGTTTTGGGGAAAGAGTGTGAAGTTTAAGGCAGTCTTAGTTTATCATGTCTCTCTTTTGGTTTTATTGTTGTGTTAAGGTTCTCTTGGAGGTCATTCTGTAAGGCAGCTCAAAGCTGATGAAATCAGCAATAAGGAGGACTGTGCATGGGGACCACAAACCTGCACTGGCTGCGGTTCCATTAATTGTTGCAAAGGCTCTGAGGTTCCCCTTTAAAAACCCCTGCAAAACAGCCATTCCCTGATTGCAAAAGACAGCATTTCAACCCAAAAACTGAGCAGCCTTTCTTGGCAGCATTTCATACAATGTTTCGCACACACTGGAAGATGTTTTACAAATAATGAATAACTGAAGCTCAACTTGCCATGCCCAGAAGTAACATTGCAGAGTCAACATGCACAGAGAGGCCTCTGCCCTTGGAATCCAAGTTATAGTTTCAGTCTGCAGCTTGTTAATAACTTTTAATTCCAAATTATTTTGAGTTTCAGAATTTCAGTTCCTGTGTATCTTTGAACCCATAAAAATATCAGGACTGTAGACAATTTAACAGAAGTTGCTTTCTCTCCTGCCAATAATATATAGCTGGAAAAATCTTACTATATTAGAGCAATGTACTAAAAGGGAAGCAATTTCTTGCCAAAGTCAATAAGCTAAAACAAACTATGTAATTAGAAGCCTGTTTTTATAAAAGAGTTGTGCAGACACGATGCCAAGATATGTTTGAGCAAACTGCTTGTACTTTCAAAATGTAGATTTGCAGGTGCTGATTTTACTGGACAAATTACATGACAAATAATGTGGAATTTGGAAACTGGAAACACCAGATTGCACCAAAAAACAGGCTTGCCCATTTGAAAGGCAGAAGATTGTTTCCATTGTCAATGGACTTGAATCATGTGCTGTTGATCCTTGGTTCTACCACTGGACTCAGAGCAAACTAACATATGCTGTCCATTCCATAAGTATGTGCCACTCCACTCCTCTTCAATTGTGTCTTAATTTGTTGTTTGGTCACTCTCCTCCTGCCCTTTCCAAGCCCCAGAGTTCTGATGGGCTTGCTTTCCTCCCCTCCTTGCTCGAGAAGCTGAAGGTAGACACAGTAATGAGTATTTTGCCTTCTGTATTTTCTAATTAGGATACAAAATAGTCTGTATCAGTGTATATATAACAGATATATATATATCTCACAGTAGATCTCTCTCACACTTTCCACCAGCATTGTACCAGCTGGCAGTAGGACTGTTTTATTTAACTGAAAGCATCTCTGCTGTTTCTCTCTGCCCTCCTTATGACCTTTAGCTCCGTTATCTCCTCCCTTGCAGGAGCCTTGGAGTGCATACTGAACAGGAGCCATGCAAAAGCAGAGCAGAGCCCCTGGGGTCAACTTCTGGCTCAGAGTTCTGTCCCAGCTGACAAAGCTTCTGCTGCCTCTGGAGATTTGTCTCATCCCCATAAATCACCCAGGAAAGCTCTGGCTGTGTCCAGCGCTGCCTCGAGCCCAAGCTCTGCCAGCCAGGCAGGCCAAGGTCTGCTGTCCACTGCTCTGGTTTGTTGTGTTAATGGAGTGAGTATGGGACCTGCCCTCATTCCCCCTAATTAATTATCTTAGACTAAAAATCTTAGAATCTTAGAATAAAAGTTTAGAACCATGTAAACTTAACCTTACTAGTTCCAGTGTTCTTGTCTTCTCTCATTCCTTTCTGTTCCTCCCCCGCCTTCCCCATTTTTCAGTAACTTACAACCTTCTGTAGAAACCATTGTTTTCTTTCATCACTTTTGTCTGAATTTAGCAGGCAGAGATACTTAGTCACTGTGACACCCTCTCCCCAAGTTTTTTTCATCCACAAAACTTTGGCTTTCAGTAAATATTTTGCTCCTGGAAAGGGCCTGTATCTCCCATAAATTTAATAGTAAGTACATTTTTCCTTTATTTTTTTCCTCTTTAATTCTTCCTTTGCATTTTTGTTCATCTCTACTTTTGTTCTTTCAATTTAACTCATCACATCTTATGTCATCTCTGTTTTTCCCACCACACTCCTCTTTACCCATGTATCTGCATTCCAATTTTCCCTACATTGGCTTTTTCTCCTTGTCTCAAAGGAATAGAGGAATTTTCTGCTTTGCCATGTGAGAGCACAATTACCTTCGTGTGGTTGATTTGATTGAAAGAAATATTGAAGTAAATAAGAAATAAGCTTTTTTTCTTCTCTAGAAGTAGTAGCTTACAATTTCTTGCAGTACAAAATGAATATATAAATAAATTGGACACTTCTTGCCCTGAATATGTTCATAAATTCTGTTATGTAAAGAGAGAGGGGTTTTACACAAAAAAGATACAGTTCAAAAGAGCTGTAAGTACTTAAATTATTGAGTTCCGCTTGCAATTGCAGCATTGAATTAATTTATAAAGATCCGAGCATTCAGAAGTTAGGTTCAAATTAAAATACTAAAATCCAGCAGTCCCGGATGCCACCAGACATCTCGTGCTGGCGCCAGCCCTCAGCCCCGCACAGTCAGTGTGGCTCAAGGACTGTGGGCTGATCCCAAACCCGGGGCTGGGCTCTCAGCTGCCCTCTCGTGCTCAACTGCAGAACGCACCCTGGGCTTTGGGGAACCGCAGCGAGACCATCGACAGCTGCTGCAATAACAGACCCAGGCACTGAGTACTGATGCTTTTATTTAAATCGCTCTCGACGCTCTGTTACTGATTTAAAATTGGGTCGAAGGTTTCTCTTATATTTTACAAAGGAACATTTTAAGCCAGGATTTTGAGCCTAATAAAGAGGACATTCCCGAGGATGGGGGATATCTGTGCACACGAGCAGAACAGCTGCCTTGCACTTCAGATTTGATCAATACACAGTAAAACTGCATGAGAATCCATCACACCTTGGTATGCTCATATATTTTTAATAGTTCTTAAACATGGAAAAATATTGTTCTTTCAGGCAAATATTCTATCTGCCGATGAATTTGGAGGAAGTTGCAGTTGCTTAAAACAGACTGGAAACAATATAGTCTGTGTGAACACCATCTATCAGCCCAGCTCCATTGTCATGGACAAACCAGCAAGGAATATCAATGCCATGGTTAGGATCCATTCTGTAATCCTTCTGCCAGCCCCTGCAAGGGAAAACACAGCCATGGGAGTTCCCAGCTAGGACCAGGCAATCTTGCCTAAGTCTTTGCTAAGGACTTCATTATTTTTACCTTGTTACTATCAGTTCATTGTTTTTAACAATCATTGTGGCATCTGGTTTCTTGGGATCAGACCCAGGATGAACTTCAAGTATGGTGAAATCAATGGGGTGGAAGAACTGTCCTAAAAATAGAAGCTAAAATTAACATTTCAGGGCACGTTGCACATATTAAAACAGAAACCAAACAGAAGTCTCAGAATTTCTACATCCCTATGTTGGTTTCCATGTCGCTTCAGGGTTTTGAATGGATAAGCAAACACCAAATTTCATCTAAAGTTGAACATAAGCCTATGGTATTATTTTGTTTTTATAACCTAGAATTGTATCCATATCATCTGGATCTAAGTTCCAGCTTCTGAGTGCACAGTGCAATCAGCCTTTTCTATATCCTTCAAGATATCCTCACTTGGTGTCTTGTGTATTTGGTTGTATTTATGCTATACTCCTCAAGTTTTTAGCTTCTTCTGAATCAAATAATGTGTGTGTTGACCTCTGGAATTTCTGTGTGTGATTATGCTCAGCACAAGGCTGACAGCTCAGGAATTTTTGCACTCCTGCCAGGATTAGCTTTCACACACTTTTGCTCTGTCTAGCCTGGTGCAGGATGCTGCCAGTGCTTGGGGTGCTACAGGGAGCACAGATTTCAGATTAGCCAGTGAAGATCAGAGCAAGAGTGCAGAGCTAGAGCAAAGGCCAAGCTGCTGGAAGTATTGATGAGATGTGGGAGACAGTGACCCGCAACGTGGCCTTGTGCAATTTTCTTGCTACTTGCGCTTCACACCACAGCAGAATAAATTCTGTGTGGGTAAGTCCTTTAGCCTGAGGAGACTGGAGCAGGGAAGCATAAATAACATTTCATCCTTACTCTGCTCTTTTTGTTTTGCAACAGCCTTTCCCTTGGCACATGGATCTAACACGTCCCTGCCACTGACACCCTGGCCCACTTCTCAAGCCCCAAAGTGTGCACCAAGGCTGAGAAGAGTAGTTAACAGCAGCTCATTATTTTCCACAGTGAGTAAACTTATTGACTCAAAAGGAATGTTTGCTGCCCTTACCAGACTTTGTAAGTGACAACTGAAAGGCAAATGTCTGTTTTCTCTGGGTTTTTTTGCAGCAGAGAATGCCCACCACCAAACCCACTGCACTGGCAGAAAATAGTGTCAAAGTTTTGATCCCTGAATTACCAACTTCACTTTCCTCTAGAACAAAGAACGTTGGCTAACATGAGGAAAATCTTAGATGATACAAGGCATTCTGTGGTTTAATATATGCTAATAAATCAAGATATACCTTAACAACTTATTTTCTTACAAGGATGCACTGAGGTTTGGCAAATTTTGATTGAGCAAACACAAGCATTTTTTCAGAGTGCCTGTGCTTAGGGAAAAAGTGATAAAATGAAAAGAGAGATTAAACAATCCAAGAGCCTCGAAGAACAGTGTAGTAAGAAAAAAATTATGTAGGTGAGATCTAGCAAGATAGAGAAGTTTAAAGATACCAGTGAGGACAATGGATGCCAGTGATTTCAGCAGCAGAGGAATTTGTGGAAAGATAATTCACAAAGTCTGAGCACAGAATATTTTGTTACAAATCTAATACTGCCAGTCAATGTCATTTCAGTTTCCTCCATTCTCAGTTCAGAAAGGTTAAGTACAAGCTTGTGTCTACAAATTATTCAGCCTCATAGGGAAAGACCAGCACAAAAACACTAAATGAAGTCATACCTAATAATCCATGGGTCTGTTCAGACAGTTTATCCTCTTCCAGTGTATACAGTCCTAGGAAATCTTGGTGGAGAGGGTGTTTTTTCCACACTTGGTGCAAGACAACAACAAATGAGGCACCACTGCCCATTGAGAGCATCAGATTTTTTTTTCTGTTAATAATTAAAGTTAAACTGAGGGGAAAAAAGAAAAACATGAGCTAGAACATTGCACTTCCCAGAGCTAACAGCAATGAGAAGAAATGTCGGAAGAATAAATCTGTCCAAGAAATAAATAAACATGACTTTATAAACTGCTCAGTGTTTTTGAAAAGAGAGGATTTGCTGCCTAGTTTGGTCCATGGGAGTATCTGTATGTGTGTTCTCAGAGAGTCACAGAATCATATTAAATGGCACTGGAAAAGGCTACCTGGCCTATAAACTTTTCAGGAAGATGTTTCTACCAAAACTTGTCCTCTAGCAGTGCAATTAATCACTGATAGGTAAGTGATTATGTAGATGCAGCACCTCATCCATGGATAAAACCATCACTTCCTTGGCTGAATGCTACAGGACACTTTTTCCTCTGGTTTTTCAGAGAAGTCAACTCCCAACCTGCCTAGGTTAGTGCCAGGATAAAGAAGTTTTGCTTCTGATTGCACTCACATCTGATATCTGTTACTGATATTCTTACTCATACCATCCCTGTGTTCTTGTGTTCTATCATAATTTAAAAAAGCATGCTGTGTGAGTAAATTTTGCTCTCTCTGCTGCAGTGCCAGGCCTTGAGAAGGCAGGAATTTTATTATATACATTGAAATGTAAAACAGGAGGAGAAGGTGATGATGCCAGTTCCTTTTCTAAACTTCCTTTTGCATAGGTATAAATGATTCTGTAGAAGAGAAATACCATGAAAAAGTACCTGCTGACAGGGCAAAATGTACCTATTGTATAAATGCCAGAATTTCCATCTCTTAAAAAGGAGATTGTTTATGGCACATTATTATGCCTTTGAAAGACTGCACACTATGTCTAATGTTAAGCTTTAAGTATTTGCAAGATAGTGCTGCATTAAACACAATACCAAATCTAGTTTTACCCTAGTCATAGTAATAGAACATCAGGGGAAAATTTTCATTTACTTATTCCAAGCAGAGAAATTTGTGAATAATTCAGCAGTTACACAACAAAGTATAAAGCAGAATCCAGCAGGGCCTGAATCAATTTCTTTTGTAGATTCAGACAACAAATCTTAGAAGTATATTAATGATCAGTGTTTAAAGAAGTGTAGAAAGTAGCCTCATGTTCTTTCTTTAAACCTTACCCTTCTTGTTGCAAGGTGACTGAGTCAAGCCAGGTGAAACCTGTTTTTTCATTGCCATTCTGAACTGTGATCTTCTCAGGAGTTACTGTCAGTTTTAAATCCAGGTGCTTATTGGCAATGCCAAATTTTCCAAAATATGAGTTTTGGATCTTTGCATCACTATTTGCTCTCTTATCACCAATGAGTTCTCCACTGACTGTGATACCTAATACAGAAATGAAACACCAAGTATTGTGTTACAGACAGGACTTACTGAACTAATTACAAGGAATTATATATGAGTTGAAAAAATATATCAGAATTACTTGTGCATGTTTGTGCCAAATTAAAATAAAGCTCTGGGGGCTATTCTGTGAATTTCCACAAAGCCAACAACCATTTTCTTGAGAAAAGTTCAATATTTCCTAGAGCCAAAAGTTTGTGATGGGCACAGATAGCCCACGTGACATCAGTCTCTCTTTACCAGATATTGCACGAACTGGCAACCTAAGGATTACTTTATTGCTTGTACTACAACTCACTGAGACAAATTACTACTCTCAACCCTCACAGTGGTTTTCAAACAAAGTTTAAAAGTTCATTTTGCTCCAAGAAGTGAAAACAGTCATGGTAATGGTGCCCTATCATAGCTACAGGACCTCTGACTAACTTTGCTGGGGGAAAAAGCTTATGCATTATAAAGAGAGAAACAGCCTTTAAACACAGGACATTTTGTTAGAAGTATCCTGATTTACTGTATTTAAAAAAAAGCAACAACAAATAACTCACCTGTAACTGGATCATTTATTAAATTTAACACAGTCCCCGGATTTTCATTGATATTGAAACAAATGGCATCTTTTTTTTGTGGCACTGATATAATGAAGTGTGGATCCCCATCAACTGCAAAGGCAAATGACTGGTGTTTGTACAGTGATACACAGGGTCAAACTGCACATGAGCATTCAATACTGTGCCAGTGGAACTGGGCCCTTCACAAGCCGTATGCCCAGTTTATCCAGTCCATCCTCCACAGGAGTGGTGGCATCCCAAGGAAGCTGCTCCCATCTCCTCAGAGTGAAGTACATCCTTTTCCCCTTATCTTTCCCAGGTACATGACATGCATCCTGTGCCTCTTGGCCACTGCAAAATCTGGCACATGGATGTTTCTTCAGGAGGGCCACCTCTTACTGCTTATCCCTGAGGGCCATGAAAGTATTACTGAGAGCAGGAGGTGACCTCAAGAGAGAACAGGCAGTTACCAAGACAAAGCCTGCTCATGGGAAGGAGAGCTGAGAAAATGACCATATATGATTTCACTCACCTGGTCTTTAAAAGACATTGAGAGATGTTTAAAATTAATTAAAATTCTAGCCCCTTGAAAAATGACAACTTTTATGGAAGGGAATTATTGAAAAGACACTTCAGAATTGTGTAATTTAGCCTTAAATACCCTCTTCTGTTCTCCTTCTAAACAGACACTACTCAAACTACTCACCACTAGTGAACCATGTGGGTTGTGGCACAGGTCCTCGATATGTTTGTGAACCTGCAGAGGGAAAAAAAGGTTGTTAGAAAAACTCACATCAAAATGGAAAATGTACACACTCTCTGCATGGGACAGGTAAGATGTCAGGAGGCTGATATGACTGGCAAATCACTAATTCCATCCTTGGTTTCAAAGCACATTCCATGGAATGACAGTTTGTGCTTGTTTTGAATCAAACAAAGCTTCACAACAGACAGATTTCACTTGTAGTCTAAATTGTTTTGGGGGTCTCCACTTAGCCCAAGTAATGTATCTGTAGCACACAGATACTTCAGACTTTAGGATTAAGCTATCAGCAAGGTAATGCAACATCATCCATTGAAAACTTTTGATATTTTGATATTTTTCCCCTCAGAATTAATTTAAGTCTTTTCAATGAAGACTTGAGAAAAGTAGATAGAGAGAAAGAGAGAGAGACTAAGACTAATCTCCAGAGCAAGAAGACAAACCTAACTCCCATTTCCATGATTTCCCAGCCAGCCATTTGATGGGTCATTGCTGTCTCTCTCTCTCTCTCGTAAAACAATTGCTTTTTGCACAAGTAACTGAAGACATTAATTTAACCAGGGATGCTGCACATCACAGTCCCTTTGCTTTATATAATTTCAAAGGAGGATCAAATTGAAGTTAATCCTATGTTCTTGGGAAACTCCTTTCAGAAAAAAATGGTGGTTTGATGAATTGGCATTTACTCCTTAAAAACCATTTAGCTGAAACTTTTTCACCTTGCATTGTTCAACCTTTAAGTGTTTTTTTAGCAGCGAGCAGAATTTGGTAGTATTTATTAAAGTGCAGTTGTAAACTCAGACAAGGCAGTCTCTATCTGTCTGATAATTTCAGTTGACAGACCCTGCTCCATTTAGAAACTGAAATTAAATTACTTACTCCACACAGGAGATATGGGAGTCAGCCCTGTGAATGAAACAAATGTTACTTTAGAGGCTACAAAGAACAAACCCCAATCTTTCCTGCTTCCCTCCACCAAAACCAACTCAAAAATCTTGTAATTATGTATAAATTTCTACATTACTACAAAGGAAAAGCTCAGTAAAAACAGTTTATTTGATGCTGCTACAGATTAAGTGTGATGAAATTGCTGAAAGCACACCCTGCTTTTCAGAGAAAATGTTACTTCTCCACGGGCGTGGGGGTTGCCCTGTGTGGGACTGGGACAACCTGCTCTCCTCTGATTCCTCTGTGCCACATTCTCCTAACCTGTACTTCCACAGAAGGGAAGTCAGCAAGATTTGCCCACCTGCTTCCATATTTTTGTAGTCTTCTGCTCTTCTTACTTGTGAAACTATGCTGGGGTATCTGAAGACAGGGCTTGGTCCTGAAGGAGTGGCAGTCACAGCATGAACAGAGCCAGCTCTGTATGAGATTGCCTCACACAGTACCTGGGAGTCCCCAGTGCCAGCCCTGCAGAGCAGCTTAGTTTACTGGGCCTGAATTTTGTGGTGGTGGGATGCTGCAATTATCACTGACAGGAAGAACTGCACTGAAAATACTACAAACTTACCCACCTGAAAAGTTTTAAATCTATTTATAAAACTACCTTTATTTATTCACAAAGAATTCTATGAAAATATTACATCTTAGATCAAATAATTAATTTGGCAAATCCATCTCTAACAGTTAAAAGTATTACATAAATTTAATAAATTTAATAAGAAATGTACATACCTTCAGCTGTTACCACAGGGAGGTAAGAAGTAAAAGGAAGAAAAAGAGAAATTTACAGTTTCAGTGGTATAATTAAACAGGAGGGATTCTGACCCTGTTAAGACATACTCTAAGGAAAAAACCATTTAAAACTGTTTGAAGATTGAACCAGGTATCTTCAGTATTTCACAATTCCATTTCTTCCCAATGATACAACTCAATAATTGTAGATCAAACAGAAACACACTGAAAGTAAAAAAGCTTTCATGTGGGGCAGCAAAACTGCAATTTATTATGCCTGGGACAAGACTTCTATTTGTAATTGTTTTATTGTTCTGTGACACCTATATTGCAAAACGTTCCTTATTGGAACTGCCTTTTCTGCAGTTTTTGAGGCATTTGAATGATTCTATTAATACTGACTGTCTACCTTCAATATAATTGCTTCTCTTTCTGCAATATATACAAATCCTGTGGTTTACATACATAATCTCAAATCTTTCTACAACTCCATACATCCTGCATGAAGAGGACCTCATGCAAATTTTCCCTTTTCATGTAGAAAGAGGTTACTATGTCTACCCCTTGGCTGAGGTATGTAGAAAAAAAAAGGAGAAAGTCATGAGAACTCATCTCAATATAGCTAGATTATCAGATTAGAAATGTTTCTTGACTTTTTCATTTGATTGCTATTTTCCCCCTGTAATAGTTTATATATTTAGCTTAAAATACAGTAATTTTAAATTTATAGTACTTTGCCTGCATGATTTAGTAATGAAGGATGGTTCAATGGAAATGAGATTTACAATGAGAAGTAATTTTGCATAAACCACACACATGCCAGGCTTGGAAAGTAGATTCTTCAGATACATGCTTAAAACTGTGCCCAGATGAAAGCCTTTCTTAAGGAGAACATCAAAGGAACACTTGGCTTCTCAAATACAGTAAAATTGTGAACATGTCTGTACCTCTAGTGGGTTTGTCTGCAATCATATCTTCACTGTCATCTTCTTCTGGTTTTGTTACCACCATGGAAGTCAGTGGTGTTACAAATTTGTACTTCAGTGAGAGAGCCAGGGCTTCAGCTGTAAGGTTTTCCTTTTCTTCCCCTGTAGCTGCAATACTGAATACAGGTAGAGACTCCCAGCATCAATAATTGCTAAATTAAATTACCAAACTTTGGATTAAATATTTACTTTAAAGTGAAGTCATTTCTCTGCAGCTAATTTATAAACAAGACATATTTGTTGCAGTCTAAGAACACTTCTGATTCCATGGCTATCCAAGAAAAAGGCAAAACTGTGCTTTACATTGGCAATAATTTAAAATTGTTTAATTTGCAACCTGAAACAGCAATACTGAGGCTGGAGAGGAGAACAGGTTGTGGGGGAGTTTCCTTACTGGTTTTTATGCTTTGCCTTTGGCACCTCAGGGTGATCTGAATGTCAGCGTCACATCCTAGGACTTGCAGGAGTCAGAGGGGTTAAGGGGTTCACAGCTAAGGTGTTATTGTAGATATAATTACCGCTTTTCCAGGAGTTGTTCAATAGTAAGATAGGCCCAGAGCCTTTCAATGTACTCTCCAAATATGTATTCTTGTTCTTGGAAAGCTTGAGCCATTTGCTCAGCATCTTGTTGGGTAGTGTATGACAGGGCATCATTAGCCTGTTGGGAGTAAGGAAGCTTCTCTGTATCATAAGTAGCCAGGCACTGCCAGAACCTCCCAAAAATTAACCCCTTTTCATCTGAAAGTCTTAAAAAATTGAAAACTGGTCTGGTTCTACACGGGACTTGCCCAGGAAAATGCCAGTGTTGCACCAGGAATTTTGTCCCATTGTTTCTGTGAAGGTTAGAGGTGCACACTACAGGACATAACAGTTTCCAATTTCACATGGTGTTTCTGGGCATCAGAATTTGCCTATTCAGGATTTAAAGAACTTTGACTTTCATATTGATTTACGAGAGGAATATGTTCAAGCAGATATGCTTGAACTAAGTTAATAGCAATACATTATTTGTATTTTAAATACACCTAATTTCTTATAATATATTTAACACACCACAGTCCATAGGGCATGTATGCAATCCATTATATATGATAACATGGTCTAGAATATCTTTGTGTTCTGTTTCTTGAATATCAGGGGTAAATATTTTTGCTGAATTCAGATGGGGAGAGCTATTAGAAGTAGAATTCTATTTTAAGGGGAAGATATTTCCGATATTCAGCTGGCTTATTAATCAGTTTTCTTTACCCACTGAAGAGAAGTATCTGTGAACACAACATTTGTCTCCTAAGAGAAGGAGGTGGGGTATTTAGAGACTAAATACATATAATACTTATATATTTATATTAGTATATTCATAAATACATGAGTGTATTTGTATATATCTGTTAGCAAAACTACTCCAGTCACACTGCACAGGGTCGTTCCAAACTGACCCCAGTACATCTAACCAAGTAATTTGCAACTTTAAAAGCAATCACTTTGGCATGCTTAGTTTCTCACAGGTTTCACACATTCTGTCACTGAGGTAAAGAAATACTATTAAGTATTTTAAATATTGGCAGCTTTGAACATTCAGAGATTTTATGTGCCTTACATAAGTCAAAGAAATCCATACTTACACCTTCACCTCTCACATCTACAGTCAAATGGTTTTGGTTGCTGTCCACAAAGCGCCCAGCCACCACAATCTCAGAGCCATCATAGAAATGCTTAAAACTATTTGTAGTTAAGTCTGATATTTCATTTTCTGGGTAGTTTAACTCCACATCTGTGAGCATGGGATTTGACACCTCATCATAAAACCCCTATAGGATAAAAAAAAAAAAAAGGAAAACGTTTAACTATCATTGTTTCTTTAATTCATATGTAGATCTGTATCCAGAAACATCCTGCTATTTTGGCAAAAAACTGAACATGTATTTTGGAAGAAATATTTAAATATTTAGTTAAATCTCAGAGCACAAGGCCTAAAAATCTACAAATAAAGAAAATGAGAAAGGACATACAACTTTTCAGTCTTGCTAAGAGAGAGAAAAAAATATCTGAGAACAACATGCTGTGAATGATGAGTTCCATCAATATGAATCAAAAGGGATCCCAAGCTTCCCACTCTTTGATAGAGATAAGTTTCTACATCTGCAGAGACTGCCATGACAATATAATCAAAGGAGACTAGGTGCTTGATTTTGGTAGAGCTTGCAATGAAATCCAGGATCTAATTATTTGGTGAATTTTTTGAATGGCTGCTATTGGAACGTGAGAAGTAAAATAGGTCAACCCTATATGGCCTATACATGTTCTCATGTCTTATACAACTCTGAAATGCCTCAAAAGTAGGGTAAGATACACCTGCTTCCAGTAAGCTTCTACAGGCAGAATATGTAGAGCTTTCTGACCTGTTACCCTTCCCATCCCTTGACACGACATTAACCACATGATCTGTGAGGTATGGGATATACAACAACTGCAGCAATTTTGCTGCACACCAGGGTTCTTCAGAAGCATGACTTGTGTCACCCTGTGGCAGGTTTTGAACTCTCTGCCACAGCCCACAGTATCTCCCTTTTACTGTCCTTCCACTTCCTGCTTATATGAGGGACGGGAAAAATTACATGCAACTAAAGGTCCCTTCCAACTCAAACTATTCTGTGATTCTAATATTCTGACTACAGCAGACTCTGGAGTATCTCAGTATCAGATGACACACTGGGATTTTGATTCCTTGAAAATAAGACTGTCTGTATAGTTATCAGAACTAATGTACTTCTCCTCTAACTTAAGTGGTAATTACTGTACCTGAAGCTGTAAAGCTGCATCAGAGTCAGGATAAATCTGACGGGCCAACCCTTTGTTCTCCAGTGCCATCTTCTCCAAGAAGCCATAGTCAACACCATAACCAAAACCAAGATTGTATAAGGGGTATCTTCCATCAATGGCATTTTTTACATCTCTCTCAATGGTCTGAATATCTGATACACCTGAATCAAACCAGGAAATGTTTGAGTTGTCTTCAAAAATAGATAAAATGATCACAAAGTTAAATATGACTTGTTGCATTCAGATTTCTTAAGAGGCATTATCAAAAACTTGTTTTGTGTTATGATGCTGGTATAGTAGCATTTAAATCATGAAAACATCAAGAAGTCAAAGATGAAGGCAGGTTTAACTAGCATTTTTTATTAGTTAATTAACTCTCTTTATTATTTCATGCAACACAACTTACCTTGGTTTGGATGGCCATCTGTTAACATGATAATTACAGAAGCACTTCTCTTGGGCACAAGGTTTCCTTTATGAGCAGCATTCAGAATATCAATTCCCTTCATCAAACCACCATGTAAATTTGTCACTATGGGGTAGACAGAGAAATTTGGGTTCAGAAGAGACCATCAAAATAAAGGCCCATTTTTCACTGGAATCTGAAGAGATTTCATTGCAGCAGAAAATGAAAGATTTGGGTTTATAAGCAGGGGGATGTTTAGATAGAAAAATACCTGGGCTTTGGAAACATAAAGATGAACATAAACAAACAGATATCATGTTCTGAGTAAAATTCAACTTCAGGAGTGGCTCATCAGTAATCTAAAAACCAACAAGCTGTAGCATTGTGTCCACAGAATGAATAGATAAACTAACTTACACAAAGACCTATTGGCAAGTCCAGTAAAGTACTTACTGCCAGCAACACCAATGTTCCGAACAAACATCCTTGCTTCATCCAAATTCTCAGGAGTGGCCTTGACTAATGTTTCTTTCCAAGTGGACACATCAGTATTGAACAATACGAAATTGAAGAAGTCATCTTCTTTAATGTCATCTAAGATTTTTAGTAGTGCTTCTTTTGTCTATAAGGCAAAGAGATTTAAATACACAATTCAACATTTAACAGAACAGGTGCTTACAGATTTGACATTATGGGTCTCTGAGCATTGAGATATTTTTAACTTCTACACAGTATGTAGTGCAAAAATCCTGAGCTTGTTCTGTTCTTGCCAGTCCCTGTGTCCATTTCAGAGTAACTCTAGGGAAGTCAGTCAGCTGCATTAACAACTGGTAAATCTTTGTAGCTGAGAGGAAAATCAGGTCTCTGGATTGTTGCTTACCCTGGGATAAGCTGGCATGGCAAATTGAAAGTGATGGGAAGTGGGTAGCTACAGGCTGGTGGAGAAAATCATCTACAAGCAAGCCTGGATATTTTGATGAAGCACTAAACCCTGAAAATTCTGAGAATGAGGAGTCCTAACTACGAAAAGAGCTGCTGCTTCCTAGAGGCAGAATGAACAACAGAGACAATGCACATAATACTGTGTGCACAGTTTAGAAACTGTCAAGTACATATGACAGTGCTCTCTGGATATGATATTTAGAGTTTTGAACTAATAACATTTATAAATAAGTAAATACAGCTTAAATGTATAGATTTTTGCTATACAGTAACACTTCAAACTAATACATACAGTACTGAGCATTGGAGAGGTTCACAGCGTTCAGTCACTCAGTACAGCTCAAGCAGTGCATGTGCACTCTAAGGCATCATGTCCCTTCCAGCACTTTTTCACAGCTCTTTCATTGAAACTCTACAGTAATGTAATAACTTACCTGTTGTATTGCTTTTCCAGACATTGAGCCACTATTATCCATTACAAAAATAACATTCTTTGGCAACTTTGGAAGATTTGTTGGTGCAAAGAAGTGTACAAAGTAGCCATTGACAATCTGAAAAATAAAATGTTAAAAAAACCCATACCACCACCAAAAACTTTGGTATGTTACAAAGACAAAACAGATGAAGGAGAGGTAAGTCTCATTTAGTGTATAGCCTCTGAGTGGACTAAAAGGTTTTAATGGTCCCACTCGGTCTCACCTCTGTCTGTGGGCCCAATAGCATCATTTAAACACAAGACTGAACCTTTAGTCCCTGCCTGAGCTAAACTGTCAGAACATCTGCCTCCAGCTATATCACAGCCATACTTGCTCCTATCAATGGACTCCACTGTTTTGGATCCCACTCTGAAGACTGACTGCCCACCTTGACCTTGGGCTCATCACCACAGACTTGCCTGATGACCTGTACTCTCAGCTAAATTTGAATGCCATCTCTGGGTCTGCCTTGCTCAGGTACTGTGAGGAGTGGGCCTGTGGCTGGTGAAGTCCCTGTGCTGGCAGCTGGGTTGTCACCCTCAGCTCCCTGTCCTTTAGGAAGCAGTTGGCTCTCACTGCTCCCTGACTGTTACTATGAAAGTTAGGCTGTTTAACAGTTCAGAATTCCAAGTTGTCAGATTTACCTGCAAATTATCTGGAGTTACTCTCTTCACATCATACCTTACAGTAAGATCCCCATCCAAGGCAGACTGTGAGCAATTTGCACAGGTTCGCTGCTGAGCAAGAGTTGGCTTGAAAGAGATACACCCCTGCAAAGAAATGCCTTCCTTAGATCTGAACCTTCATAACTGAAAATTTTCTACAGAACATATTTGCGTTTTTAAAAGCTAGTATATTTATATTCACAGGCATGAGAATAACCTATTAGTTTGTACATATCTGTATGTATTTATCTATTTATTGGTGGGTAACTGATGCATGAAAGCTGCTGTCTAGGGCTTTCTCCATGTGCTCACTTCCCCATCTACCTTGGGTCAGCCCTCCACTCTGCATGACACCTTTGATCAGGCTGTTGGGCAGTCTGTGTTTTAGGAATTCTACCATCCCCATAAAAGAGAGAGCTACATGTTACTGACTCAGTTCTTCTATAAGAGATAGTGGTATCTTCTTGGTATCCAGGTTTCCAAACACTGCTGTGGGACAAGGCCTACTAGTTTTGGTACTGTACCTGCTAACAGCTACATGGCTTCTGAACTCGGTGGAGATGGCCTTCAACTTGCTGCCTTGGAATTCAGAGCTCATTTTCACAGAGAAGCCTTTGCTGCCTTTTCTCTATTTTATTTCTCTCCCACTTCCATTGGTAGAACTGACATTATTATTTCAAAATTATAGCCATAGTAGATAAAGTATGGAACTCAGTAGTTAACGTACCTTTTTCTCTGAAACAGTTTTTTTAATGACATTTTGTAGCTCATTGGTGATGAATGTTCCTTCTGCTTCCAGCTCAGTGATACCCTGGGGCTCAAAAATATTTACTTCAATCTGAAATATTAATAGAAAATACATCGTCATTGATTAATCCATCAACTCAGGCATTTACAGGAGGATCATCAGGCAACTACTGATGTGAGAGAGAGATTTTCATAAAAGCAAAAGAAATTTACTTTTGTAATGTATAATGGCAGTCCAAATCTACACTTGTGTGGACACATCTTCAGCGAAACAGGCCTTTTTACACGCTGAGGTTGAAAACAAAGCTACCAATAAACAAACCTTAATAGAAATATAACTCATTTGAAAGATACTGGAATTCTGCCAAGGCAGATAGGAGTGATCAAAGACCAGTTTTAACACACAAAAACTGCAGTATTCTAGAAAGCAATATGCATCAATGTGATTTAAGATGATGTTGTTTCATGGTGGTGTGAGAAAGGTGTAGTTTATGCTATAAAGACATATACAAAAATATTAGTCTTCCATTCTACCCCAAGGCATTGTAATAGCTTTTCCAGGTTTTCATACATGATTTCTTTTGGAATGTTCAGTAAATAAGCAAATTAGTGAGGTTTACAAATAAAAGCTGAACTACAGCATGATGGTGTGGACTCCCCATGAGACTCATTAGAAATATTATCACAAGCCTTTAGCTCACTTGTGAGCCAATGGGAATTACCACAGTACTTCACTTTCAGCAGATGTACAGAATTTCATCATCTCTTAAATTACAGTCAAATTTGATCAGTTTACCACTTACCTCAAAGTCTTTGACAAGCTGCTTTGGTTTTACTTTGATGAACATCTCGTATTTTCCAAAGCGTCGCTTCAGCAGTTCCTCGTATGTGAGTTCAAAAGTGACTTTACTGGCTGCTTTAACATTGACTGAGACAGTGAATTTTTCTGTTTTTCTTCCTGAAGCTCTGTATTAAGTGGGTAGGAAAATGAGCATCTTTATCTTCTTTCACAATATTTGTCATTTGGGTTGGTGGCATATGATTTGCAAAAAGAAGTAAAACAAAGATGGGAGTTTTTTCTGTTCTAAATAGGATCTATTGCTAAAATCATACTCAAACTGTAGAATTTATTCAAGTTCCCCAGGAACAGGTCAGTGAAAGCTGCAGAAACAGCCTTTCCATAAGTGCAGATACTGCCTGCATAGTAAGAAGTTGTATTTCCTTTTTATAATTTGTGTTACATTAACTCTTAGTGATTGTTCTTTGGTCCCATAATGTCAGTAACATGCCAGAATATGGTATTTCCAATCTCACAGTATGCTATGGGATGACACTGTGGAAGCCACACAAGACATCATTCTTACTTGACAAGACCAGCAGTCTGTCCTCTTGAAACAGCCTTCTCATATTGCTTTTTTGCAGCTTCTTTTTCCTTTATAGTTCCAGGATAAGTGACACCATCAATTGTCCTGCAGATGAAAAAGTCCTAGTTTAGTTGACCGATATATGAGAAGTTATTATAGAAATTCTCCCTTTATTGATTGGTTCGCTACAAACCACTTTCAGAGACCTGCTTTTGCCAAGATCTGAACCCTTTCACTGAGGCCAGTCCCCAGAGTGAATCTAGCTGGAATGAAGAGCTCTGTGCTCAGTATCATAAGAGAATCTAAAACTGGGCTGATGGCAACACAACTTACCCCTGCCATATTCCTGTTTCATCAGCTTCACCATCTTGTCTCACCTGATGGCAAACCCACCCTCTGGATGAGACTCACCTGTCCGAGTACCACTGTCTGCAGCTGAGCATTTATTCAAATTTAAGCCTTTCATTCAAATATGATTTTCAAATTTAGAGATAAATTAAGCTATAATGCCATCAGGGAAACTAAGTAATGCAACTTTCCTGGTTTAATAACACCAGAATAAGTAAGCAGTATTTCTGAAAAGGTGGATGGATCTCCAGGGAAGGTCCCCCATTCCCTAAGATCCATGGTAATGAATAGAAATAATTGAAAATTAGACATTTTTCTGTAGAGGTACCAGTGTTTGCCTTCCTCCACATATCTTATATTTTGCCTTCCTCCACATATCTTATATTTTAAGTTAACAGTACCAGAAAATTACCCAGGAGGCATTTAGAAATCTCTCAGATGGCAAAGTAAAAATGAGCAGTTGAGTTCAGTTTCTCCCAGTTGAATTTGCACAAATATTTAGCCTTCTCTAATAATATTGTAAAGATTACACACATGCTGAAGTTGGTAATGAAGGCTGTCTTAGGGAGTTCAACATCAAAGAAGACTTCTTTGGACACTTGTCCACGATTGACAGCTCGACTGGTGATGACATTGTGAGCAAATCGGGAAGTTACTTTACTATCAATCTTCATGTTATAGATTTCTATCCCATTGACAACCTGTAGATTGAGAAATGAAACAAGGTGAAAAAAGAGCACTGTTACACTGATGTGTGTGTTAGTCATAATCATACTTTGAAAAAGAAACCCTGACTGGACATCAAACACCCCAAAGCAAAACAGAAAACCCCTAATCATGAGAATTGGAGCATAGCTGTGTTTCCTTGGATATTATCACAGTGCCATCATGGCACTATTCCACAAGTTATAACTACAGCCTCATTAACAAAATACTACCACAGCAAAGATACTGCCACTATAAAAACTGGGGGTTTTCTCTACAGAGAGAGTGACTTTTTATGGTTACTCAAAGAGCACAGCCATTTACTTCTGCCTCCCTGTACTAGTGACTGTAACTTATCAGTGGAGTGGATGACTCCTAGAGCAGGGATGTAAGTAATTATCTTGTTTAAAAATAGATCAAAACAATTCCACATGGCTCCAAATTCCATTTTATGTTATTCTCAACTTCCTCACAACTGGGGCTTGTTCTGATTTAAACACAGAAATGGGCTATACTTCTGTTCTTTGAATGCTCAGGTATAAGGAAGGTGGAGACTATGTGAAAGCACAGGTAACAACAGATGTGATTAATTAGGCAACTCAAGAGCTCCTTGCAGCAAAACCAGCACTGGAAAGAACATGGAATTTCTATGGTGGGACTGATCTCTGGCTGATTGATTAAGAAGGTCCCCAAACAATCAAAGCATTTAAAAGTTGCTGAAGGAGAATCCAGGTGCCAAGTGGAATCAGCCTCAGAGATGAGGTCTCTTGCCTTTCTTAGCAAGACCTTCAATATAAAATAAAAGTAAAAATAAAACCAATCATGGATGTCTGTCAAGAGGTACAGAGGTGGTTTCAAACAACTTTGCTATTCATTCAAATACATGAAGTTAAAAATCGTTTCTTCATTCTCTTTCCTTGTCCATGAGTTTCCATCAGAGCTTGTGAAGGAATTGTCTAGTTAGTCCTTTTGTCTAAAACAGGTAGCTCTGGGCTATTTCCCTTGTCATACACACTCAGAAATATCCACTTGCTCAGACTGGACTTACAGAAATATTTTGTGAACACAGAAAGTCACTATAAATCTTTCTAGGTAGCCTGGACAAATGCAAGTCTTACTCACCAAGTCATTATCAGCATTTCGCTTCTGTAAAGAGACAAAAAAAGGAAAAAATCATGAGTAAAGTAGGAAAGCTGCATTTAGAAATTAATCACTTAGCACTTGTGTAGTTGTCACAAGTCAAAAGAAGTTGTCCAGGAGAAGGAAGGCTTGAGAAAGGCTTTCATTAGGAAACTTGACATAGATTTGAGGGAAGAGCAAGTAAGGCATGTTGCTCATTTTGTATCTTGCTCAAGTGACACAAGAAGTGTCTTCTTCCTGCTGAAAACAATCTGAGAGATGAGGGGAGAGTGAGAGGAAAAGAATGCTCCATGCCATTTATGGTTAGATGTCTTTGAGAATAAAATTTGCTTAACAGGACTCCTTGAGTATAGTTTGGATATGTAGTGACATCAAGCAAAACCAGAATATCTTGTCCTGAGAGTGACATCTTTTCCTTGGGAATTCCTGCATCTGGGTCCTGTAGTATTTTCTTTTCAAGCTTATTCTCTTTTGGAAGTAAAAAAAAGGGGTTTGTATCAAAGCATAAAAACCCAGTTTGCACTTTTTTTTTCCAATCACACATGTCCAAACTATCATGCAGGCTCACCCTCAGACTTTTTCAGACTTGCTCCTAAAATTTTCCTGTTTCAGTCAACCAGCCTCTCATCCCAGCATGACTAGGTATGATGGTATTTCAGCAGAATTACAGAGAGGAGAGGTGGTCACTATGAAAGGTTGCATGAAGGGGGGAAGGGGGGGAAAGCAGTTAGGACATTTTTTTTGGCCATATTTACTCCCAGAGTAGGTGCAAATACCAGAAGCTGTACAAAAATACCACGTACTCTTCTGACAGAGAAGACAGGCATTAAACAAACGTACTGACTCCTGTTACGGTAACAGCTTGTGTAACTCAGTTCCCATCAGCTGGCCTGCAAATACCTTATCTTATTTGGCCCCAAGAGCCTCGGGACGCACATTTTGTGAAAGCCAGTTTGGCTTCACCAAATAGAGGGGTAAGGACACAGTAAGATATCAAATCAGATGCACAGCTCAGGTACATTTAAGGCTCTTGGTACCTTTCACAAGTAGGCGTTTTACAGGTTGGAAACTGAGACACGGAAGGTTATTTTATTTTTATTTTTCTATTTTGGAGTTCTTTTCAAGGTACCTTAGGTAATTCAAGGTTTGGGGGGAGGCTTCTCAATTGCTTTAAGAGTCTGGCCAAAAGGTCTGTGCACGTTTCTGCAGGTTCATCTTTCAAGCTGTTTTTGCCATACAGATAATTTCTGTGTGCACATCTCTCCTCTTTCACAGGCCTACTTGGATTTTTTAATGCTTGTGTAGTGTGTGCATCAATTCAAATCTGCCCTTTCCAAAACTGAAATTATCTTTCCTCTATCTATACTGTCACTGCAGCTTGTCATTTCCCCTCACAAAAGACAAACTGAGGTATGGACCTTGGCAAATGAAAAACTAGAAGTCACTGAAATGTAAGTTTATTTGGTACAAACCTCTTCTCACACTGGAATTACTAAGCAGTTTAGAATACAAAAAACCTGTATAAAAAACGTGTTATTTAGTTACAAATTCTGCAATTCTGACAACTGCCTCCAAATTAAAAGATACCTTACGTGCATTTAAGTTTTACAGGATTGCTGTTGTGCATATTCTTTATCAGAATTATGGGTTTGCCAGTCGTTTTGAAGGAGATCTGTTTTGATTCCGTAAATCTTTAGAGGGGTACTCTGCAATTTTCACTGAAAAGAAATTACAGAAAAGCCTCTCAGTGAAAGGCATTACTGACTTTGCACTTGGGCTGATCTGTAGTGGAGATGCCCAACTCAGCTGGACATTGCCCAGCTACCTGCCCTCACTGCCCCTGATTTGCACAGGGGAGGGGACTGACTCCGTGATTTTGTTCTGCTTTTTTCTGCATTTTTAATGATTCACTTGGACGTAGCTTGAGATGTCACTAACATCAAGGTCATTTTAAGCTATGTGGGTAGAAAGCAATAGTGTGCCATTCAAAAAGATTATGCAATTCTAGAAGAGAACGAGATTTTAATATCCTCTACCTTGGGGAATTGTTACTTGGTAAAACTGGTAAAATGTTTCTGTATTATTTCCACGTATTTCCCAGGTGCACCAATTATTAGAATTTTTTTTCCAGTTGTGCAGCAACAACAACAAATTCTTCCTTTAATACTGTTTTGCCATAAAACAGTAAAGAAGTGCAAAAAACTTCTAGAAATTGGAGAGGAAAAGAGAAATCTGAACTCCCAAGGAAACAGGGAGGGAAAAGAAGGGTCCCAGTACAGTACTTGCTGATGAAGCCCTGATTGTACAGCTTGGGAAACTAAACTACAGAATGACTAAAAGATTCAGAAAAGAGTGTGCAGTCAACCTGAAGTGACCTCTGGGAATGAGGTATTTGCATACATCCCTAGGAGCTACAGAGGAAAATCAAGGCATGAAAATTATTTCCCAATCTATGGTAACATTGAAGATTTCATCATCCCAAGGGATGCTAATTGGTTGGTTAAATAATAAGAATCACTGGCATTCCCAGTTTGCAGCACTAAATCTAAAGTTAATTTTTAAAAGTTAGATATGTTACTATCCTGATTTTCAAAGAAAAAGTCTTGGCAAAGACCACAAACTAATCAACAGAAATTGAATGTAATTTGCTTTGTCCTATTCTACCCAGTAACTCAAAATGCTCCCTTAAGAGATTTGCCGTTTCTAACTTTTCAGGGTATTTAACCACTGAGAGAGAGGAAAATAATTTGTAGAGGTGAGGAATAGTGGCCGGCAACTTAACCAAAGAGAATTAGACAAAGCCTCAGGCAGCACTGCCTTACTCAGAGATTAATCAAAACCAGAATAGCCCCTCTGAGGGACAGATATTTTTGACAGATATATATTTCATGTTGTGCTAACATGCAAATCTTTTGAGATAAAATCCACCATGCCATTTGGATAGGGGACATTCATCTTGATGCCATGTTACATCTCTGTTTTCTGTTTCTTGAAGGCACCTTTTCATTGATATTTTTGCATTGCAAAATGTGCTAAAGTCAGTTCCCTGGGAGCACTGATTGCTTTACACATTTAAATATAAAACCACTAAAACATTTTATCATTATGTAGTGATGACATGGAAAACAGAAGAAAGGGATATTTTTAAAAAGAGAAGCAGGAGAACTTCAAAGCTGATTGAAAACTGAGGCTGATTTGTGGTCAACCAGTTTGAGTCCTAAGTTTGCTCATGTTCCACACAGAACTCCTGCTGCCAGCACTGTATGAACTCTCTGATAAATGCTGATAAATTGCAAGAAATTAATCTGTGAAGAGTGGAAGCCCCATAAATGGTTGTTTACTTACCTTGATGTTTCTGACATGTGTTACCAAAAAGTCTGATGATGCAAAGGCAGGAATCAATAATAAAATAGAAAGCAACAGATTGCTTTTCATTTTGGAAAAAAAGTAAGGTTCAAATTGGAACGATATGCATACATATATAATGCTTTGTTTACCAAGTGTTAATAAATAACCCAGTGAGAAAAGTGGGATTAAACATTAGGCATTTGGGAAAAATCAAATACTGAATTTTTAGTTTGCATAATCTACAGAATAGTATTACAAAATCTGTTATAGACTATTTCAACAATGTCTCTTCTATGTAATAATTCCAAAAAGAAATTCAACAGCATTTTCTGTCCGAGAAACTGAGATTAATCTCCTCTCCAGGCTTGCTTCTTTTCCAAATGAAAGCTGTCATCTTTCTGATGCTTTCTTAAAGGATTTGCCTGGCTCAAATTTACTGCAGCCATAAGAGAGTGTGAAACCCATTTAACCTCCTCCTCAGAACTGCTCCTGTAGTCCTGTGTATCACCCAGGTACCCCATTTAGGTATCACTCTTTGATGTGTCCAGTCTAGTGCAGAAGATTCCCATTACATCAGTTCCTATTTATCTTTATGGCTGAAACCAGGTCCAAGCTCCCAGGCCTTGCACCTTGCACCCCCAGTGCCCCCCTCTTCCATTTATTTGTTATCTTGACAGGGCTAATAATCTCTTAAACTTTTTAGCTGGTTTATCTCCATTGATGAAACACGAATTTTGAGGACTGGGTGTTAAATACCCAATAATAATAAGAGACTTCGTGCTTTTCCTGCAGTCAGGGTTCTGAGGGCTGAGGCTCACGAGGCACACGGGAGAGGTCCAGGGGCTCATTTTGAACCAGCCTGGAGGTTTTTTAACCAATTCCGTGCCCCACCCAAGGGGACAGGGTGGCTCTGTGGGACACGCCGTGGGGTGGGGGTGGGGGGGCGCCACAGAGGGCACAGCCGCCCTCTGGGCCGTCACCGCGCCCCTTTCAAGAGCCTTTCCTCAAGGGTCTCAAGGAGCCGCAGCCACAGCCGGACACCCCACGGTGTTCGCGAGGGGACACCGGTCCCTCTGCGGCCGTGGCAAAAGCAGATCCCTGTCGGGCCCCCGACCGCCCTCAGAGCCCCCTCCCTGCCCGCTCCCAACATGGCCGCCACGCCCGCCTCCAAGATGGCGGTGGCCGCGCCCCCGGCGCGCGGTGGGGCTGCGCGGCTGGCCCCTCATGGCCGCGGGCGGCCCGGGCATCTCTATGGCAGCGGGCGCGGCCTGGCCCCGGCGGCGGGAGCATGGCCCTGGCGGCCTACTGCTTCCTGAGGGCCGTGGGCAAGGGCAGCTACGGGGAGGTGAGCCTGGCGCGGCACCGCCAGGACCGCAAGCAGGTAGCGAGGGGCGGGCCGCGGGGCAGAGGCGCGGCGTGAGGGGACATGGCCGGGGCCGGGCTGGGGGGTCGTGGGGCCAGGCTGGGGGTGACCGGCACCGGGCTGGGGACTGGGTTTATGGTCCTGGTAACAGCGCCGGGAACGAGCAGGAACCTCGTGTCGGGGTGGCTGTGACCGTCACCTGGTGTCAGGTGTAGTTGTGACCATCACCTGGTGCCAGGGAGGGCCTGTGGCCATCACCTGGTGCCAGGTATAGTTGTGACCATCACCTGGTGTCAGGGAGGGACTGTGACTGTCACCTGGTGCTGGGGTGTGGCTGCAGCCCCCTGAGCTGGGCTGTTCTAGCTGGCCTTCTGCTAAAGGTGTGAAGACTCTTCCTTCCTCTCTCCGTGTTTAATCCCAAATAAACAACACCCAGACAAGCCAAGCCCCCGAAATACACATATATATATATAAATCTAAATAACAATATTGCTTATTGCTGTTGGAGTTTTTTATGTATAATGCCATGTTTTGTGGAGGAAAGGTGTTTGGGGTAGTCCTTCAGTGACAGGGAAGCACAGCCCACTCTTAGTGTGAGGCAGAACTCTTGTCCTGTTACTGCTTGTGCAGTGTCTTTAAGATGTGCATGTGTGTTGGAGATCAAAATGATGGCAGGGATGGAAAACCAGCTCCTGGTGTTGGCTTTCCATGGCATCAGCAGTGCAGGAGGAAGAAGGGCTCTGTGTTTACTGTATCAGCTATGGCACAGGTTCTGGTTGTGTCACAGTTAAGTTTTTGTTGTAAACCAGAAATAAATCTGCATTGCCTGGCTAAAGCAGGTGTGTTGGATAGGAAATGTGCGAGGGTAGAGAAATGGGGATGGAAAACACCCACAGTGCAGAACCACAGGAATGTGGTCTGTGAGCCTCATGCCCAGAATGGTACTGGAGATGATGGGAAAAGGTTGGTTCCCAGCAGGGATCAGAGGGTGTGTCCTCCCCGGATGAAGGCAGGTCCCTGGCTGGAATACAAAGCTGAATCCCTACAACCTGTGGGTGGGTAGTGGTGATGGCAGGACTTGTTCCCTCCAAGCCATCACCACAGTGCGTAGTTCAGTGTTCTCAAAGACTTGCTAACCTCATTGTCCTAAAAGTAAACAGTACTTTGAGGTAACTTTCACCTGGATACAGGTCCTTGGATTTCTTTTTCATGCTGCTGGTCATTAACATTGGCAAGAGCCTTGCCTCCTATATGTTGTTAGTTCATCTTAAATATTTGGTGTGTTTTACTGTGTCTTATCTTTTGCCAGCTTTTACAAACTTTTTTTCTGTAGCAGGATGGACAGGATTTTTTTGTTGTGGCTTTGCCACAGTGCCCTGTGTTCTGTGAAAGAAATTAGGTCTTATTGGAGAATATTTGCTGTTAACTGAATGCTGGGTTTTGTGGAGAAGGTCAAGTGGCTCTAAATGGTTTAAGCAAAACAAAATGTAATTTGTTCACCATTTGATATCAAATAAGGCAGAAGAACATTGCAGTAGACTTCATGGGAATCTTGCCAGGAGAACATGCTCATTAAACCAAATATAATCAATGCCAAGTTTAAAGTAAGGCTAATATATGTGCTTTTTGGTAGTATATCATCTAAAAGGTGCTGATATAAAGCTAAAAACTTTTGGTTTCCATGCCCAGAGATAGAATTGTAATTGACTTGTCACACAGAACACAGTAGTTGCAGTGTTTCTATTTTATTTTAAACTTAGATGATTCTGTACACCATCAGTTTTATGACGTTCCTCCTGGAAGCTTTTCACCATCACAGGTTATATCCAGCAGACTTGTGAAACACAAAGTCATGAGGTGCTGTGGATTTCTGGGTAATTGGTTCCCTTGCTCTACAGAGTCATCTCCTCAGCAATAATTAAATGTGCTGGGCTAATTAATAGGCCCAGCCTGAGGAGCAGACACTGAAAAATCGCTGAGGATGCTGAAATTCAGAAAGTAAAAATTGTTTTAGAAGTTTTGAATTAAAAGCTCTCAGATAGAGTGGGGTCAGGTGAAACCATGGCATGTTTGTTCTGTGGAAAGCTGATGCCCTAAAGTGATTACCACAAGATTTACATCAGGATGGGGCCAAGTCAGAACTAAGTATTGCTGCTCTAGATGATGAAAGAGTGCTATGGATTTCATTGTCTCATCTTCAGCTTCATTTATAGTTTTACTAGAACCTGAAATTCTTTAGAATTGCAATAGTACATATTATGGAAGTAAATAACAGCTTTTGTATGTAGCTTTGAAATTTCTTAACCCATCTTAATACAGAATAAAAGACATTTAGGAATGAGACCTTTTGTTTCTTTCAGATAACCTTTGTCCCAGACATCATTGTAACTTTTTTTACATATGAGCATATACTTTGCTTATTATATATTTGAAGTAACTATTGAAGTGGCCTGTCTTGAGAGTAACTGTGGTGCACAAACAGATATTTCAGGCTTAAGAGATGAACGAAAGACACATTTAACATGGAGGGGGGGAAGATAAATCTGAATATTAGTCAAAAGAAAGTAAACCCCAAAATTCCTGTGCAGAGTTATATTCAGGTAGATGGACAGAATGGCCACACTTATTCTATTTTTAGGGTATGAGGGTAGAAATGCTGCATAACTGGTAAAGAAACAGCAGCCTTCACGCACTAAAATGGGTGGAGATTGCAAATCCTGTATTTCCCTTAGATCTGGGGAATTCCCTGGGGCTTCTGCACAGTTTGATCCCTTGTGATACACCTTGCCATTTCTTTTCCAGTATGTCATCAAAAAGCTGAACCTCCGAAACGCTTCCAGCCGTGAGAGGAGAGCGGCAGAGCAGGAGGCACAGCTGCTGTCCCAGCTCAGACACCCCAACATCGTCACCTACAGGGAGTCCTGGCAGGGGCAGGATGGCCACTTGTACATTGTCATGGGCTTCTGTGAGGGAGGGGATCTCTACCACAAACTGAAGGAGCAGAAGGGCAAGCTCCTGCCTGAGAATCAGGTGGTGGAGTGGTTTGTCCAGATTGCCATGGCACTGCAGGTAAAATAAAACTGTGTCACCTCTGGGTGTAAACTTTAGTTGGTTCTTTCTGCCTTTAAAAATTCCAGCTGGGCTGCAGCCTTTGAATTCCTGTTTGGCTGGGTTAGCATCTAAATACAATGGTTATTAGTGTATTAAAAATGCTCTCAGATCATTGCAGTCAAATCAATTATTTGGAGTAAGAAATTGCTGACATATTTTATGTCCATACCTCTGTAGCACAGTAGCCAGTGGTAACCTCCAGGTGGCTGCAGCTCTAGTCTGAAATGCTTCTCTGGTTCGAAAGTTCAGGTTAAATTTGTAGAATGTAGTTTTTGTAAAAAAAAATTAAAAAATTCACTACTACTGTCTTAGCAGAGGCATTCCTGACCTTGAGAGTGATTTATGTGTCTCTTCTGCTTTTGTGTTTTACCTCTTTGACTTCTATAATGAAATTTTACTTTTCAGTGTAGCACCAAGTAGGAGTTAATTAACTCTATGTGTTTTTTTCCCCAGTATTTACATGAAAAGCACATTCTGCACAGAGATCTTAAAACTCAAAATATTTTCCTGACACGAACAAATATAATCAAAGTGGGTGACCTGGGAATAGCCAGAGTGTTGGAAAACCAGTATGACATGGCCAGCACTCTCATAGGCACCCCATACTACATGAGCCCTGAACTCTTTTCCAACAAACCCTACAACCACAAGGTAGAGTATGAGAATGTCGTTTCTGTTTTGTTAGGCACCTTATTTTGTTTGTCTGAAAACATTGCAGTCTTATCTATCGGGATTAATTTTTTTATTGCTTCCAATTCTTTTTAAAGTTCCCGAAGACCAAACAAAAAAATAAGGGAGAGATTTGTAGGAACCTTTATTTCTGGAACTGTGTTTGGGAATTCATAGCATGTGATAAGTTATCACAACCCATTTGTTCAGCAGGCTGCCTGTACCTCTCACAGCAGGGCAGTGGAAACAGAAATATCAGTCTGTGTTAGATGCATATTCTAAATTTATTATATATCAGACAGGAGGCTTTATACTCAACAGTTTGTATGAGACATAGCAGCATTAAAAAAAATGGCAGAGGAAATTTTAAGGAGATGAATAAGCAGTGCTACTGTATATTTAAAATATAACAGAATAAAGCAATTGTGTTCCTTGGTCACCTTTTCTGCAAACCACACACACCATCAATATATGTGTCTGCAGTGAGGAAGAGCTGAGGGGAAACTGTTCTTCCGATGAAAAATCAAAAGATCTTTGCCAGTTAGAACTGATGTTGTATTAAAAAAGGAAAAGGCTAACCCTTCTACAAATAGCTAATTTCTACACTTCTTTTAGGGAAAAAATATCACTATATTTGGAAGAAAGTAGTTCAGCTGATCAAAATTAAAAATAAGAGAGAGGAGAAAGAAAAAAGAGACTGAAGCCAAGAGTTTGCAGTGGAGTTTGGTCATAATTAGGTTAATGTGATTAAAAGCCTCTTTGAAAGCAGCTAAGTCTGGAGGTAAAACTTGTACAATTAATAGGAAGCTCCTCAAACTTATTTTTCTCCTCTTTTCAGTCTGATGTTTGGGCATTAGGCTGCTGTGTTTATGAGATGGCTACACTGAAACACGCCTTCAATGCTAAAGACATGAACTCCTTGGTTTATCGAATTATTGAAGGAAAGGTAAAACTTTTTATATAAAAAATTTTTAGATGTGCTTGATTTTTCTGTCTAGACCTTGAGATTATCTATTCTAATCAGAAATATTGCATGGAACCAAAAAATAGCTTGCATGCTACCTGCATCATCACTATGTTGTAAGACTGTTTCATGATGGTATGTGATATGAGGGAGTCACTCATTTGTAGGTATTGCTGGAGTTTCTTGTTATCCCTTTGTATAACTAGGATAGGGATTTATTCCCAAACTCCTGAGATTACTTTCTTAATGATCTTCTGGCTTAAATATTGTGTAAAAAATTAAATTGCTGTCCCTGTGATGCCGTTTTTAGATTAGCTTTTTTAAGTATCTGTCTTGCTTTATCATATAATGAAATGAAGATGGATTTATTTTATATCCATTTTTAAACCTATTTACAGAACTTTGCTGATATTAATGAAAAATTATGAACAGTTCTTAGACAAACACTTGGAATTTCTATATTCTGTTTAACACTAAGCACTTGGGTAACTTGGAGCATTTGAACAATGGGCTTATTTTTTGTTCAAAGTACATAGCTGAACATAACTAATAATAACTAATACATAAATGCATAAATAATAAGTGAAATAATACCATGCTTGCCTTTGCTTTCACAGCTGCCACCCATGCCAAAGGATTACAGCCCACAGCTGGTAGAAATAATACAGACAATGCTCAGTAAAAAACCTGAGGAACGCCCAAGTGTGAAAAGCATCCTGCGACAGCCATATATCAAGCAACAAATCTCAGTGTTTCTGGAAGCCACAAAGGCGTAAGATATTTTCATTTGGGTGATTCTGTCATGTTACTGCTGTTATGTTGTCTTTATTTTACAGCTTTTTTGGGTTTTTGTAGAGTGATGAAATAGGTTTTGTTATGTGCAGCTACAAAGCATATGAACACAAGAGTTTGTTTGGGAAATAGGAGGGAGCTACAGTGGAAACTCATTTTTTTTCTACAAATGCAGAGTAAAACTGTGCAGTAGTTAAGAACACAGAAGTTCTTTGAGGCCATTTATCATCTGGGCATTGCAAAACCAAGTTCCTTTTGATATAGACTAATATAATTGTTCATCTTTGTCAGGTTCAGTCAGTTATGTTACTGCTCCCAGACAGGACTGCCCTTGATGCTCTGCAGAATAAGTGTACATTGCTGGCAGAGCCTGAATTGCGTTTTTAAGCTCATTTTCTAGAAATGAAAATGAGGATGTTGTGCACAATCTGTTGAAAAAGCCCAGTATCTGATACTGTTTGTATGAAAGCTGTTTAGTGAAGTGGATTTTTTTTAATTAATCTAATGAAATGTCTAAAGACCTTGTTGTTGGCGATTGAATGAGCAACTTTTGTTTTCTTCCCAGGAAAGCAGCTAGAAATCAGAAGAAAACAGTGAATTCAAAACCTGAAGGTCCTTGTTCTGTCATCTCAGCAAAGAACGAACCTCACAGCAGAAATGTTACACACCAAAACCACTCCTCAGAACAAGTCAGGAAATACAAAGTTGTAAGACATGTTATTTTTTCCTTTAAAAAAACCCCAGCCAACAAAACAACAACAATAACAAATCCCAACAGAAACCAAATCCCTCTTGCCTTTCTAGAGAAAAACCCCTCAGTTTTATAAGAAGTGCCTTCACCATTTGTGAGAATATAGATCTGATTCCTATGAATTTGTAGAATCCATATTAAGGAAGGAGTTGTGTCTAGGCAAGAGTGGAAGTAAATTATCAGCTGTGGATCAGTGAAAGTAATTGCAATGTCTTTAACTATAAGATGTTCACTAAACAATACCTGGTTTTTCAGTTGTGGGTCGCTGTGTGAATTACTCATGGGGTATTTGGGGCCAAATAACTTTTCAGATATCTCACAACAAGTGGTAATAATTTTTTTCCAATCAAAAACATACATTTAAAAATGAATTATAGCTACAAATGACATTGCTTATTGTTGATTTTTTTTCCAGTGTTAGAATAACCATTACAAAAGAATCAATCTTGTGCATGTTTTTCATTTTCTGTAACGAGTCTGCTATTCTGGGTTTGAGCTTTAAATGTTGAAATATTGAATGGATGTGCTGTAGTACATCTTAAACTTGGTGCTTGTTGGCTCCTCCCTTAAGGAAGAGCCAAGTGAGTACAACTTTTCTTTCATGGTCTGGTGAAAAGTTTATACTCCATGTATATAAATCAGTACCTGAAACAGATAATTTGCAAATCCAGCCTGGTTGAAAAAGTGGGTGTTGATTTTTTTGAGGCTCTCAGTCTGTAGTTGATAGTTTCCTTGCAGTTTCAGTATGTGTGTAATACCCAAAAAGTAATTAATTTTTGTTGTTTTCCTTTTAATTCTAGAGTGAAAATGATTGCATCATCAAACATAAAGCCACCAAATTTTGTCCCTCAGAGAAACCAATTGTTGAGGTGGAAAGAAAACCAAGTAATAATGATCTGAACAACCTGGAAGACTCCATAGCCACAATTAGTGAAGTGAACATTGATATCTTCCCGGCTGAAAGGCTGAGGCATGGAAGTGAGAAGTGTGGCAGCGAGCATATCCCAGAGAATAATAAAGCAAAGTATTTAAATGTTCCAAGCCATTCTAAAATAACATCTAATAGCCCACCAATTAAGGAAGATGGACTACAGCAAAGAGCAAAACCAGCTTTTAAAGCTGAAAATGTTGAGTCTCAGCAGTCTTCTGTTAATGTTATAAAAGGTGACGATGACACTTTGAAACTCCTGCAGCCTTTATCAAAAGACCAAAAGCAGACTGACCTGGTAATGCATTTATGCTTTTTTAAAATAGACCTTGAAATAGATTTAACTAATGGCCAGCTCTTAAAATTTAGAGAGCTGCTGCATGTTTTTCTGTCAGAGTAGGATGCTGCTGATGAAATTAGTGAGATTCTTAAGTAGTTAGGAGCCTGGGGTTCAGATTTGCAAAGGAAAGGAGGTGAATTAGTTTTGAGCTTTCCATCCAGGTAATGGAAATTCTGTTTTTACAGAGAACAACAATTTTCCAACTCAAAAGAGGGTAAGAATTTTTCATAACTCCTTTGTTGTGTTCTAAATAGGCCTGGCTAATCTTGAGTTTATCCTGATTTGGATGGGGAGCTAATTGGTGGTGATTGTCTTTTCACTGCATTTTGGTCTACAGTGTGATTTTCATAGACACTTTTCTCATGAGAAATCATTGTTTATTGTAGAGCTTGGATTCTACTGAAGAGCTGCTGGGACCCTTTGTTCCTGTTGTAATTCAAGTAAGTCCTTGAAGGTTTAGAAATGCTGGTACAGAAGGTATTTTTTCTAACCATCTGTCAAGTAAGAGTTTATTGTGGTTATCCCTGTGCTGTGTTAAGGTGGTTGCAGTCCAAATAGTCAAGTGGCCTCTGATTTTTTTATTTATTTATATTTTAAAGTGTGCATGCATAAATCTGGAAATGGTATGCCTACGTTTTTTAAAAATACTCTTACTTGATAGGATGATGTCAGTCATGGAGCTTTGGGAGATGCTCAGGGAAAAACCTTCCATTTGGAGCCTCGTAGCTCTGTCAGTGAACCCTCTCTCTCACGGCAGCAGCAGCAGAAGAGAAGAGAGCTGGCTGAAGGCTGCTCAGAGAAGGTGCAGATACTTGAAAAATAACTCCTCTTTCCTTTAAGATTCCTGCATTTCTCCTCTTTAAAAGTGGGACCCATTTTTTAAAAAAGGGTGGGTGTTTTAATGCTGTTCTTGTTTCATGTATACCTCTATAACTTCATTGCTAAAAAACTGCAGAGTACTGGCCCTTTAGAAGCAGCCTGTATAAATTTCTGAGGATCTCAGTCACCATCACAGGGGAGGTGGGTGTGCCAGATGGGCTTTGCCTTCATTCTGCTGCAGTCTTTCCTAGAAAATTCCATCAGGACCTCTCACTGTTTGTGACTCCAAGTCAGTACCTTTCCTGACTGTTGTGGATAAGGCTACTTGAGGTGGGTAGCACCTTACTAGGACTTTAGAACAGACACCTGTATTGGCTGCCCTGAGTTTATGAGTGCAAACTGTAGGAAAAAATCCTGGCATGCACATGGAATAGGGCTCCTGTCAATGCTTCCACACTGAGCAGAGGGGTTTCTTTGGGAAAGGCACCGCCTATAGAGGATAAAGAGGGTCATTGGTGATTGTTACCATTTTCATCATGGGTTTTGCTGTTTGAGGGTGGAGACAGTGGTTGCAAAGGCCTTGGCTGAAAAGTAGTGTGGGATGAAGGGGACAAGATGTAGGGATGGAGAGAAGGGAAATGGATGCAAGCACAGATGTAGAGAGGAAAGGATGAAGTTGGGAGATGTGCAGAGGTTACAGTAGGATTCGAAACCTCTGGCATCTAGATTTACTGTGTGAGAGAATGTTTTCTAGATTGCAGAATGCTTAAACCTTTAATAAAAAAAATAATATAAATCCTTGCTCACTTCTCTGTCAAGTTCAGGACAGTTTCTCCTCGACCTCTGCCTGTTCCTTCTGAAGTGCGCACGAGGGCAGCCCCGAGGTGTGCAGAGCAGCATGGTGCTGAAGCCTCTGAGCCCGTCCATAGTGCCAAAGCCAGTCAAGCTGCCATTCCACCGGTTAGTGCTGCCTGCTGTGTCTGCTTGGCTTTGTCTCATTCCTTCTGAGCAGTTTGTTCTCTGAGTGTAGGTACAGTGAGTAAAGAAATGTGCAGTAGCTTCCTACCTAATGGAAGGCCTGTCAAGCACCTGCTCTATGTGGGATGAGCAGCTGCCTTGCTGAATGTTGGAGGTCAGTGCAGATTAGTCTCATCTAACAAGACCATTTTGTATTAGATAATGAAGCATTTGTTAGATGATCAGAAGGTCTATTCTAATAGCTCTCCCCTCTGTGTAAGTTGAAAAGGAGTTTTTGTTTTATCAGTGATTAGATAACAAAAGCCATTATGGTGATTGCAAGTTAACAGCAAATTAACTTCCTTTGAAGGAGCGGCCCTTGTCAGCAAGAGAGCGAAGAAGGCTGAAACAGTCCCGGGAGATGTTTCCCTCTGGTAACTTTTATGTTTACATGCTAACATTTTATGAATAAGTAGGCTAATAACTTCTTTGTGATGAAATTACAACTTGTTTGTTCTTCACTGCCATCTTCAGAAAGATGTACTAAGGGCCTAGTTCTGTGTTAAGTAAAAATTTCTGTTACCATGCCATGTCTTTCTGGTGTTTAGTCAGTTATATTCAGTTGTGTTCTGTGGTGATAACTTGTCTTTGAAATGTACATGAAACACAGAATATTCACCTTTCAGATAGAAGCTTCAGTGTTTTCCCTTAGCAGAATACCTACCTACCTGCCTGTCTTCTGCCAGGTGATAGACTTTTTCTTGCATGAGCATGAAACTAATTCAGAATACATGTGGCTAAGTTGTAAATATTGTAAAAATGTCATCCTTCCAGTGATTCCAGCAAGGCGGTCATCAAATGGTGCAGTAGCTGAAGCAAAACCACACATGGAAAATTGTGTTAAAGTTGCTCAGTCCTCATCAGATCCCAGTATGTCTCAGGTAAACGGAGAAACTCTCAGTCAATAAGGGTGCCCAGCGCTCTGTAAATACTGCATTGTAAGTCCTGGAGTGAAGTACAGATTTCTAACCCACTTCATTTGGCTATATCAGTTTAACATTCCAGGCTTCCTGGGTATTTTCAGTCCACTTTTCAGAGATGAAATCCAGGGATCTCTTGCTAATTGCTGTGGGTTCTCTAAGTTGCAGAACTTATTTCATTTTGGAAGGGAAAAAGTTTATCCTGAACTATGCTGTGATTATAGATCAGTAGTCTGCTTTAAATTTCTATTGACAACACATTACCTAGTACATCTAATTTTGCTTTGTTCATGGTGGTGTTCAGTATGTTGATGATAGCCTGGGTATTAAATTGTTTTTAAAACCTAAGGTTACACTTTTTAAATATTCCCAGGAAGAGCCTGTAAGAATATGCTCGTTAAAAGTGTTCCTCCCACATAAGAACAGTAATTCATACCATATTGCTAAATTACTTTCAGTTCTTAGAATTTTTGTTATTTATTCCCTCTTCACCTAGAAGAAGAGAGAAACCCATTGCCTGTCTGATGATGACTTGAGTTCTTCCACAAGCTCCACAGACAAGTCTGATGGTGATGCCAAGGAGAGGTATTTTGTTTAATACTGTGCAAGAGTTTTCACTGCTTTATTAGACCTTGACTTGGAGTGGGGAAAAAAATGGCTTTCACACTGTACATAGTGAGTGATTGAAGAAGTATGTGGTGGATTAAGGAAAAGAACTCCATTGAACTGTTGGCTTTCTGTGACTGTACACTTTCCATGCTGAACTTTCTGGGACATAGGATTCTGTACCTCTGCTTTTTGTCAGCTGTAGCTTCACAGGAAACCAGTCTTCAAGCATCAAAGGACATGCACTGTCAGCATGCACTAAAAGCATGAGTTAAAAGGTGCCAATGTGCTTTCTTTCCATTGGGAATGAGGCTGAATTTATTTCTGATTTTGTCAATGTAAGCAGCTTCTCAAGTCATTTATTGCATTACTGGAGTGCAGTTGCAGAGTTGGCAGCAGCCAGTAGGATTGTGGACTTTTGCAGGGGAACAGGGCTCTGAGCCGTTGTTATATGAAATATTGCTGGTGTTGCTAATGATAAAACTGCACCACAAGTAGTAATTTGACACGGAATACATACTAGGACCTCACTAAACTTCCTGAAGGTCCTCAGAATGCAGGGTGGAAGTTGCATCATGAGTGACTGAATTACATCTTCTCCTAGGAAAAGCAACGTGAATGAAATGAATGACTTGGTGCAGCTGATGACTTGGACGCTGAAAATGGACTCTAAGGAGAACTCTGAGTACTGTGTAACCTCAGCTCAAGCCCCAGAGTTTAAACTCCGTAAAAAGTATCGAGACACTTTGATTTTGCATGGAAAATCACCCGATGAATCAGAGGAATTAAACATTGAGGAAATTCCTTCAGGTCTGTTGCTCTGGAATTCTGTGGCAATACCTACAGTCATCCCATATTCTTCTGCAGCATATGAAAATTGTCTATACTGAAAGTAATTGCTACTGTATTGATTTTTAATTGTCTTTTATTTTAATAGATATGTTGACAGTCCCTGACAAGATTAGGAGAATGGTTGAAATCCTAAGATCTGATGTGGTGCAAGGATTGGGAGTGAAACTTCTTGAGAAGGTGTACAGAATCATGGAAGACGATGATGAAGTGAAAAGAGAGGTGAATGTCTTTCCTAATCAAATAGTTTAATTTCTTTATAAACCTAGCTAAATGATCAAGGTCTTTAGCCTATTGATAAAGGATAGTCTTTATGTAGTCAAAGGCAGGCAAGGGCCTAAGTGTGTTTTAATTTTCTGTCTTGTCCATGCAGTATTTCATTTGTAACCTGTGAAGATCTGATTTATATTTTAAATTGTTGTATGGGATTTGGAACTCTGGCCTTCAGACAATGAAGACTTTAATTTTTCTTACCTCTCACCTACATTGCCAAGTTTCACATTCTGCTGTCAGTTGAGTGCTCTGATATTTTTTTGTCAATATTTTGGTAGTTCCTGCTGCTTTTCAATGTCAGTAAGTTTTATGTGTGTTCTGAACAGCTGCAGCTGCGGGAGCACATGGGAGACAAGTATGTGAGTTACAGCGCCAAGGCTCGCCACCTGAAATTTCTTGAAGAAAATGTGAAGCTCTGACCACAATCTTTTCCTTAGACAAAAGGACTCTTTTATAGCCCATTTGACAGACTGGACCAGCTTACAAAGCACGTTTATCTGTTGATCTCCTTGGCTGGAGTAAGGAGGTCAACTTGCAGAAAACGTTACAGTTTGTAGTAATATTTTTCATGTTAAAATGTGAACCAGGCTATCACTTTCTCAGAAAAGAAACTGTTAGTTTAGTTCTTACTCTCTTAATGAAACTTTAAAAAGTTGCTTCTCATAGATGCACACAGGGATGGGTACCAAGTTTTGTATACTAAGCAGTGTCAAAAAAAATTATGGATTTGTCGTAGCATAAGGTTTTTGATATGGTCATGTAAATAGATTAACAAAACCTCTGCCAAGGCTCTGGTGTGATAGGCTATAAGCTATTACATCAGATAGTTGTGAAAATTCAGCAGGAGAAAAAAATTATTAATTTTTGTAGAACCAAAATGCTGTGAATTGCCAAGTCCAAATGCTGAAGGGGGTGGCTGTACTGCTTTTAAGGAGAGACTTTGCCTTTGTGTTTCGCTGCTGAGGCAGTTGCCAAAGTGGTGGAAAGCATTTGATAACTGGATAAAGCAAGCCTGAAAATGTTTGAAAGGAATGCAGCCATGGTTACCACGGTCCCAGCTGGAGAAATCCTTTTGCCTTACAAATATTAATTCCTTTCAGGAATGAAGTGCCCAAGAGCAGAATCACTTAAGAGAATTGTCTTAGCTTTTCCCTTTCTTTGCATCCTGTCTTGCTACACACACCAGACATTGTTACGTACCATCCCTGCAGAAAAAGCACATGTTCTTTTTAAAGGATAAAGAAGTCAAATAAATTGAATTTATAAAATAAAATCCAGAATGAACAATCTGTCTCTTCCTGCCTGTAGCTGAAATACTGTAACCTGCAGCACCTGTGAGGGAGGTTAATGACATGAGAGTAGTAAAGAAATGCCCTACCTATGGGTCCTGCTGCCTCTCATGTACTAGGTGCTCAAGTTACAATGTTTCAAGAGCTACTGTATTTTGCAGAATCAAAATGTTACTTTCTTGTCCCAAGAAAATCTGTTTTAAACAAAAAATGCCACTCTGCAGTCTCCTAGAACAGTTCTTAGTGATTTTCAGAGCTGTGGGTATGTACCCTTTCACAAGACTTGTTACAAGCTTCTTTTACACATGCTTAGAAATATTTCAGTAGAAGTCCAGCTGTGTATTATCTTTTAGGCTGTGACAATAGCTTACCTGGACTTGATTTGATTCACTGTGTTCCTTTTTTCTAAAACACTTGAGGAAAATGTGACCTTAGTAGCCTTAAGTTATTTAAGTTTCTGCTGCTAAGATGTTGAAACAGCCAGTACAACTTATGCTGTCAGTAGAGGCTGTTGCTGACATTAAGAAAGTTCCTAGTAGTGAAATGATCTTCAAAATGAAGTGTTAACCAGGAAAAATATGTTACAGAAATTGCCTTACAGTCTTTAGACACATGGAATCATAGAATTAAAGTCATGATGTACTCTGCCAAAGAAGAGGTACCAGCTAGTCTGGAGGGGAAAAAAATCCAGTAACTGAAAGCTACAGGGATGACATGGAACAAATTTGTCTAAATTATCAGACAGTTCAGTTGGATACATTAACCAGCTGTGTAAGGCTTCTTTTAGAGGTGGCTGAGAGATGAGTACACCACAGAAGACTTTCATCAGGTATTTGCTTTACCCTTTGCCCATCCCTGTGTTCCCAGTGACTTCACTGAAACTCAGACCAGATTCAAAGCCTTCGTGCTCTCTGCAGAGCTGGAGTACTCATGGCAGTATATACAAAGCACTAAGAAAAAACCCAGACACTAAGCCAAGAAGTATCTCTCACTGGAAATTCATTTAACAAAATTTAACAAAGTAACAGCATGAAGAACTGTCATTTTTAGCTTTTAGCATGTCTCTTTGGCTTTCTGTCTGCTGACTTCTTCTCTTCCGCTCCCGACTCCTGCACAGGCAGCCACTTGAGGGGGTTTCGGCGGTACATGGGCCATGGAGGGAGTGTCAGCTGGGAGACAAGGAACAAAGGCAGAGCATGGGAATTGAGATACTAAACAGCTGTTTTGTACAGCTCGTTAGGAAAATCTTAAACCCTATCTGTCCTAAGAAAACTCATACAATTTCATACATAAAGGCACATGTGGCTATGCAGTAGAGAGTGTAAACTGAAGTATGTGACGAAGGACCCCAGGTCATTGCAAGGAGGAGGACAGCACCCACCCTGAAGAAAAAGGGATATCCTTGGACTCCCAAGCTGACACCACCAGCATCCCAGCACCTCCCAACACTGCTGTGAGACCCTCTTCTTGCCTGGCATCATGGATAAGACACTAGCCAGATTGACTCAGGGATGCTTAAGTAAGTAAGGAATGCTTTTCAAAGCAGCAGTGTGTGTGTGTGTGAGCTAAGTAGTGATTGGTCAAATCATGTTTATCTGAACTATTGAAAGGTGTAAGAACCACGTGTAAAATTGGATTTGGAGAGCCCCCATTGGAATGGGACACCTCATGTGCAAGAGTAAGGAATTACTCCTCTAATTCCATACTCTGCCTCCTTGCCGCCCTCCTCAGTCAAGCATGAGCCAGCTGCAAAATGTTTGTGACAAGCTCCTACTGCACAGGAACCCTCACTGTCCTTTCTGTTATTGATGCTGCCAGCTGGACTTAACAGTTACAGTTAATTGAAATGCAAAATGAACTCAAAACCTGTATTTAATTGCAATGTTCTCTAAAATCTTGCTAGCATTTCAGAAAAGGCACTTACTGGCTTGCAAAGCACTTTCTACAGATCAAAGGGAGCACAAACGTGTATGAACAATCTGAATTACAAACATTAGTCTGTGCTGACAGCCCCTTAATTTAACAATTATTCCAGGTTAAATAGTGCATATATTTTCTGCTTTGGGGAAAAAAAAATCCTTACCAAACACGATAAAGCAAATCCAGCCATAACTATGTAGACAGTCCATCCAAACTGTTCAGTGATGTATCCATAGATGAAACCAATTACCTAGGCGAAAAGTATATTAAAAACATCAAATTCTAAATGAAGAAAAACATTTCCCATGCAATGATTAAATTGTAGGGAGAAATAGGAAAATATAAGTTTTTCAAAAGCATAGTTCCTCCATCTTTCTAACCTTCTTTTCAAAATTGCAGGCCAATAATGAAAGTAAAATATGGGAAGAAGTCAAGTTTTAATGCATGGCAGCTCCTCTGATTTTGTCTAAAGCTTTTAGTAACCCCAAAAAATCAGGGAAAAAAATGTTAAATCAGAAAACAAAATAGTCCTTTATGTTCTCACCCACAGTTCTACTATACTTACTGCAGAGACAAGAATGATTCCTTGAAAAATCTGTTCTGCTAATTTTTGGCCCTTGTAGTCCTGTGGAGAGAGACACTTTTTGGTCAGTTATTCAAAACACAAACCTGCCTGTTAAACTCTCAGATTAGAGGCTACACTGAGCCTGACATGGGGTTCTTAGCTGTTCTGTTCAATTTTCAAACCTAGAATTACTTTTCTTACAGTGTCTGGGAACAGCTGCCCTGCAGGCTTGACCACACTCCCTGGAAACAGAAGAAAGCACTGCCTGTTCAGGGTTAGTAATGCACATTCAAAATACCATTGTCATTAACTTCACTTAGTAAAAGCTGTAACACCACAGAAGAGAGTGTGCCTGAGGGGATACAGTGTGTGACACCTAGAGGGGGTCTCATCAATGCATATAAATGTCTCAAAGGTGGGTGCCAAGAGGATGGTGCAAGACTCTTCTCAGTGGTGCCCAGTGATAGGATGAGGAGCAATGGCCATGAACGAGAACACAAGTTCCAGCTCAACATGAGGAAGAACTTCCCTCTGAGAGCCGAACAGCTGCCCAGGCAGGGTGTGGAGTGTCCCTCTCTGGGGCTTTCCTGTGTCCCCTGCTCCAGGTGACCGTGCCTGGGCAGAGAGGTCGGACTGGGTGATCTCCAGAGGTCCCTTCCAACCCGCCCTGTTCTTTGTTTAGATAACTTTGGGAAACCTGGCTCTCAGCGAGCACACGCCGCTTTCTGCCTTCTAGCCCGGATGAGAAAGCCCAGGGGGTGTGCCCCGCACCGCTCTGCCTTACTGCACAGCACGCTAAACCTCCCCTTCCCAGCTCAGCAACCGGGATCACCCGCATCCACCCCCAGTCCTGGGGATACCCTAAACTGGGGGACACCCCAACCCGGGGGGACATCCCAACCCCGGGAATACCCCAACCTGGGTACAGCCCCTACCCCGGGGGACACCCCAATCTGGGTACAGCCCCAACCCGGAGGGATACCCCAAACCAGGCACAGCCCCAACACCAGGGATACCCGAGCACGGCCCCAACCCGGAGTGACACCCCAGCCCGGGGATACCCCAACCCGCGCCGGTGCCGCGGCCCGGCGGGGCCTCACCCACCATCTGCGTGGGGATGGAGCGGAACACGCTCAGCATGGTGGCGGTGGCGGTGCCTCCCGGGCCTCCTCCGCCTGCTGCTGCTCCCGGTGCTCCTCAGGCCGGGCTGTCCGGCGGGCTGTGCGGCTCCCGGGGCTGCCCTGCGGCTCTGGGTCCCGGCACAGCCCCGCACTCCCGGCCCTGCGGTCCCGGCGCTCCGCGCGGCAGCGGAAAGAGCCCGCTGAGCTGGCCGGAACCCGCCCCGGCCGCCCCGCCCCGAGTCCGGGCCATCGCCGCNGAGCCGGCCCGGCGGGCGAGCAGAGCCGGGTGGGTGTTTTGGTGTTTGGGTGTTTTGGTGCGGGCCGTGCCCCTCGCAGGAGCCGCGGTGTCGGTGCCCCCAGCCCCGGCTGGAGAATCACAGTCAGCTGGGTTGGAAAAGACCTGAGAGATCCCCGAGCCCAGCCCTGACCCAAAACCACCCCCTTGTCTGCCAGACCAGGTGTCCCATCCAGCCTCTTCTTAAACACCTCCAGGCGCGGTGACTCCACCACCTCCCCGAGCAGCCCATTCCAGTGTCTGAGCATTCTCTGTAAAGAATTTCTCCTGATGTCCAGCCTAAACCTCCTCTGGCGCAGCTTAAGGCTGTGCCCTCTTGTCCTGTTGCTGGTTCCTGGGACATAGCCGGGCTCCCTCCTCCTGTCAGGGGGTCGTGGAGGGTGACCAGGTTCCCCCCGAGCCTCCTTTTCTGCAGGCTGAGCCCCCCCAGCTCCCTCAGCCTCTCCCGGGCACAGGCTGTGTCTGGGAATGGCCAAGTGCCCGTGTCCCTGAGACGTGGCACAGCCCGTGTCCCGCCCCTGCCGCTGCTGCGGGGACGGGGCTGGGTTGGTCTCTCCTGGGGCAGAAATGCGGAGAAGGTGGTGGGCTCTGACACGTGCAGTGGTCACAGCACAGCCCGCGGTGTTTTAGTAGGGAGATCTCGCAAGTCTGTCACCCTTCCTGGAGCTGTGCATGTTCTGTGTGTTACCTGAGAGCTCCTTCACACTCTTACACAGCTCTTATTCTGATTTCACAGTCAACTTTACCCTTAAGTAATGAACAAGCATGTTTGAATTTCTTACCAGATTTGCATCAGTGTTGTATTTTTACCCTGTTCTATAGCACGATGTTAATACCTTATTTCCTACTTCTGTGATATATTTCATGTGATGACACCTCAGCTGGTATTCTATTTTATTCTATGTAGAAAATTTAGTGGTTTTGAGAGTATATAATGGTATTTGTTTAAATCTCATGAACACTATATCCTGACAAAACCTTTTAGTTGATTAAGTGTGGAAGGAAATGTATAATAATAAGTCTTATTGTTTAGATACTTCCAGTTCAGATAGTTAAATAAATTGTTTCAGCAGTAAAGAAACCCCATAATTTTCCAGTTCACTTTTGACTGGCAGAAGGGGTTTGGAATTTTTATTTCTGCAATGAAGTGGCAAGATCTGTATGTCTTCTTTTTTTCTCCAAGTTCTTTAGGTGGGTAAGGGATGAGGGTTTTCCCCAACAGAAGAAGGATGTGGACCTTTTTGAGGAGATCCAGAGCAGGGCCACAGAGCTGCTCTGAGGGCTGGAGCCCCTCTGCTCTGGAGCCAGGCTGAGAGAGCTGGAGCTGTCCAGCCTGGAGAAGACAAGGCTCTGGGGAGACCTTGGAGCCCCTTCCAGTGCTTAAAGGGGCTCCAGGAGAGCTGGAGAGGACTTTGGACAAGGGCCTGGAGTGACAGGACAAGGGGGAATGGCATCACACTGACAGAGAGGGCAGGGTTAGATGGGATGTTGGGACGGAATTCTCCCCTGTGAGGGTGGTGAAGTAGCAGTACAGCTTGCCCAGAGAAGCTATGGATGGTGTCCATGCCCATGGCAGGGGCTTGGAACCAGCTGATCTTGAAGGTCCCTTCTAACCCCAACCATTCTGTGATTCTGTGGTTGTAGTTAAGTATTTACTGATACCAATACTCACTTATTAAAACATGCCATACAGTTTTCTCTCTTGGAGAGAAGGAAACATTCACTGCATTTGACACAGAAACTGTTTTGACACTTCTGGTGATAGCGTGTATAGGCATACATTGGAAGTAGGAAATGACTGCTGTGGGTTTTTTTTCTTGCAGGTTTTCAGGAACCTTATGATAATAAATAAAATAATAGAAAAATGACACTAAGGAAAGGTATGTACATATGTGTGCATCTAATTTTTTAAAGTATCTTTTGTATCTTTTTCTCTGCTAATATTGATGAACTTTTTTTCTTCTAAATTTTCAGTGAACATTTGCATCCTTATTGTGGCTGTTGTCATATTTTTACTAGTTCTTCATCATAACTTTCTAAGCCTCAGTGACTTCTTGAAACGGGAATTGTCAGGTATGTTGGGGTTTATTCTAATTTTTTTTTTTTTTAAAAATATTTTTTAAGATTGGTGGGAAAGCACATGCTCTGGCCAGAGAGAGGTCACTACATGGTTTGGGTAAAGGGGAGGGGGAAGTCAGTGAGGTTGTAGACATGAAAAGCTCAGCCTCATTTTAGTTTCTTGTGGTCTGTGTGAATATGTATGACTAAATGTATGTAGTTTTTTGTAATTTTGATGTTCTTCTGTTCATTAACATCTCAGATTCTTAAAAGCAGATGCTCTGGTTTAAGGGTTTGATATTGGCAGGCTGTAATGCCCAGCTCAGCTGAGACACCAAGTGCTTGCATAGCAGAAATAATTCAAGGTGTCTTGAATTTTAGTGTGGTAATAATAACCTATAATAATAAAAATAAGTGCATGATGCCATTTGTACTCCACAGATTCAAGTCCCTTAGGACTTCAGCCTATAGATTTCATTCCTGCAGCTCCCCAGAGGCTGGTAGATGAGAGCAATGATAAGGAGATTTCTGTGGTCATTGCAGCGTCAGATGAGAGGCTTGGGGGTGCAATTGCAGCCATGAACAGCATTTACCATCACACCAGATCCAACGTGGTTTTCCACATTGTTACTCTGAATGATACAGTGGATCACTTGAGGTAATAATTATCTTTTCATTGCATTCCCAAACTTTCGTATCTCTGAGAAGAGAGCTGCCTTTCTTTCCCTGGAGCTGCACTCCTCTTACTTGCCTTCCTGCCTGTGGGTGCTTATTGTGGCTTTCTGGAAAGGGTGCTGTGGGGAGTCCTACAGCCATTCCTTCTGGCAGAGTTTCAGAGATGGAGAACAGCCATCTTTTCCAGTGGGATTACATCCAGACAGTGGGGTTGGAGTTTGTTGGTAGAAGAGTTGTAAAAGTCACTTCTGCATTTCATCATGTAATTCAAATGCTGGCAATCAAGTGTCTGTTTTTGTAGATTGTTCTTTGATCCTTTTATTTTTACCCCCTCTGTCCACACTGATGGTTTTTGTGAAGGACCTGTGATAACAGGACCGTGTATTTCTAATAAAATAAGAAGCAATCTTGTACCTTCCACATGTCCCAGGTGTGCTGATAGTGGGCACATCTCTGCAGCCACACAGGACACAACTGGCCTCAGCCATAGCTCACATCCCAGATGTGTTTGTGGGTAGGGAAGTGAGTGGGCACATCAAGATCTGGGTCACTGCCAGTAGATCTCTTGCTTTTGATTGATTTTGTCTCATTAACAAGATCTGTGCCTTTCCCCTGTTTGCAGGCTGTGGCTAAGTGGCACTGCTCTGAAAAATATGAGATACCGAATTTTGGATTTTGACCCTCATGTCTTAGAAGGGAAAGTACAAGTGGATCCTCAAAAGGCAGACACCTTCAAACCTGTGAGGATGCTGTTGATTACTCTTTGCAATTAGAGTTAATAGCACTATATTTTGATGTTGGCTTTTAACACAGCTAGAGATCAAAACCCCATCTGTTAGCATAGAAGGAATCTTTTATAATCAAATTCCTATGTTTCAGTAAAACTAAACTTCCAGCTAGTGCGAAATGCACTTGAATGTCTACACAGGCATGCTTAGTATGATTTTTTGCTGCTAGCTACAGTGAAACACAGCATGTCAAGCATGGCAGCACCTTGGAGATAATACAGATATATGTGGAGAAATAAGAAATTCTAATACAGACACATTTTAAAGTTAATCAATACATAAATTCATAGAAAACCAGGAATTGATGGAACATGTTTATTTTAAATCACTTGTAGTTTACTGCTACCTATTTCACTTCATTAATAGAAGTTGTCTTGGACATTAGTGCCATAGATAAGTGTCATAAGAATCAGTCAATGTCACATTTATTGGGACGATTTTTCATTTAATTCTCTTGCTTTCTTGTTCTCACAGTTGACCTTTGCAAGATTCTACTTGCCCAGCTTGGTACCTCATGCAGAGAAGGTCATCTATGTGGATGATGATGTAATAGTGCAAGGTATGGCACCTTTGTTTGCTGCCACTGGCCTTATGCTGAGGTCAGGATCCCATCTCTCACAGAACCCAAACACTTCAAGGAAAGACGGAAAAACTTTTTAAATATGAATGAATTGGATTAAACTGAATGGTTTTATCTGCTGTAGCAGTGGCCTGAACAAAGCATAACTTGGCACTTAATAAGGATTGCTTTTGAATTTTCTGTGCTAATTTCCTTTTGCCAGATGATATTCTTGAACTTTACAACACTCCATTGAAACCTGGCCATGCAGCTGCATTTTCAGATGACTGTGACTCAACCACTAGCAAAGTTGCTGTCCGTGGAGCAGGCAATCAGGTCAGTTTTACTCTGACTCAGTGGTAACAATGCTACAGATCCCAGATATTTGCAATGTTCTAAATGCTGTGAACTTAAAGGTGTGACTGTCCCTACCCAAACCACTTTATACTGATGTTTTTGTTACAAATGGCACCTGCAGTTTCTGTTTAGGCACAACAAAAGCACTTTGAATTTTTGCTGTGCTTTACAATGAAGGCAGTTCCCAGCATGGAACAGCAGGAGGTGTTAGAACATCAGAGAGAGAATTTTTCATTTGTAAATGTATAAAAAGTACATTTTCTGAGACTGGTACAATATTAGTAATATGGTAATATGAAGACCATGAAGCATTCCTTAAAATACATAGTCTATATAATTAGATTTTAAAAATGTTACACATCTTAAGGTTTCTTTTTCTCATTTTAAAGGGATATTTGCTTTAACAACTTCAGCTTATGCCTGTCTGTTGTGAGTTGTGCAGAATTTTTCTTTAAATAGGAATTTCACCATATTTTAAGCTAATGTCTACTCTCTTTTCCCCCCTCCCAGTATAATTACATTGGGTTTCTAGATTACAAAAAAGAAACCATCCGAAAGCTTGCCATGAAAGCCAACACCTGCTCTTTCAATCCAGGGGTTTTCATTGCCAATTTGACTGAATGGAAATTGCAGAACATCACTAAGCAACTGGAGAAGTGGATGGCACTTAATGTAGTGTAAGTACCCCCAGGCTGGGGTGGCAGCAGGTCAGGACTGGGGTTGTGCTGGTGGCATTTAACTGGTGGATGAAGGGCTGTGTGTGTATCTGTGGGTTCCTGTCATGCTGCTGCAGGGGAAAAATCAACTGGTTTAGGGCCACTCCAGAATCCTTTTTCAACTTGTTTTCATCTTCCCTTCCAGAGAGGAACTTTACAGTAAGACTCTGGCTGGCAGCATCACAACACCTCCACTGCTGATTGTATTTTACAAGCAGCATTCCAGTATTGATCCCATGTGGAATGTCCGACATCTCGGTATGTATGAGGCATGTGTGATGCTGCTGTCCCACTGTGGTTTTCCAGGCCTGTTGGTGATGCAGCAAATGGATCTTTGATTCCCCTCTTCTGTCCCTTGTTCTTTAGACACAGCTTTGCAGTACCTTCTTGGGGTTTGTGGGCCTGAGCCTGCATGGTCTTTTTTGAACTACCGGGGAGTAGTTCTTGAATTGACTCACAAAATACTTAGCATTTTCCACTGTACATTGTATCTGAAGTGATTTGAGGTGTTTGTTCCAAGACTGTTGATGAAACCCTAGTTCTGGGAAAGCTTTTTTAGGTTTTTTTTCTCGATGAACAGTACATAGGCTGCTGAATACATCGGGGTGTCTTAAAGGACTTGCATGCTAAGGCAGTGTATTAAAATAGATACTGAGAGAGATTAAAGTGGCATTCAGTTGTACCTGATTGTTCTTCACTTTGCCCTTATTTCTTGCATGTTGGTGTTTCTGCTGCCTTTATTTCAGGCACTAATGCTTCTTTTTCAATGAAAGGGTCTAGTGCTGGAAAAAGGTATTCTCCTCAGTTTGTGAAAGCTGCCAAGCTGCTCCATTGGAATGGACACTTCAAACCATGGGGAAGAACAGCTTCCTATGCTGAAGTCTGGGAGAAGTGGTATGTCCCTGACCCCACAGGCAAGTTCAACCTGATCCGCAGACATTCGGAGGCCTATGAAGCAAAGTAGAATCCATTGAAATAACTGATGGTGATTTCTCAGGAACCTTTTGGAGCCAAGCAGAACATTTCTTTTTAGCCAGCTTGTATTACAGAGCCGTCCTTGTCTTCTGGAGCACGAGGTGATGCACGTACTCCAGTGCAGCTCTGAAGTGCACAGGTCCAAAGGAGGCTCGTGTCAACTGTGTGACAGAGGATGCTGCTCCAGCAGCACTACAGAAAGCAAGGGAGGATCTCCACAAACTGGCACTTTGATTCAGATCATTTCAGTTGTGTTCTTCTGCTCTTTACTACAAGTTTTCTAGAGGAAGAGCGCTTTTTCAGTTACAGAAACCAAGTTTCTAAGAACAAGATACAAATTCAGTGGGTGCTTGCACCATGCAAATCTTGCACATCAATGTACTGTAATTAAGAGTTGCCTGGGGTTTATCCTGGGTTTGTTTTTTGTTGTTTGTTTTGTTATTCAGTGAAATAGTTCCCTCAACAACCCTTTCATGCATGAAATCTCCCAGCTATTTCTGTTTAAATCTTTCTTGGACAGTTCTGTGAAATTTAATCTTTTTTGAAAGATGAATTTTTCAAGTATTATTTCACTATGCAAAGTGGTTTTAACTGCCAGTGAACACTAAAACATTTTCATAAAGTGGTGAATGAAACTCTGTTCAAAAATAAAGCTAATTGTAACATGTTGACTCAGCCTTGGGTAAATGGCTGCCTGTGCTGCAGGCAAATTGTTTTGGATTGGCTTTTTATCTGCCCCTAACATTATGCCCCCACCTAAACCCCGCCCCTAACCTTAGGCCCCCATCGAAGCCCCCACTTGGGCCCCACCCATAACACTAAGCCCCCAACTAAGTCTCCATCCCTAACCTTAATCCCCAATCTAAGCCCCCACCTAAGCCCCCACCCAGGCCCCACCTAAGCCACCACGCGGAACCCTAAACCCCTACACCCCTACCCCTAAGCACCCACCTCTGTCCCAACCTAGCCCTCACCACAAACCCAAGCCCCTACCTTAGCCACCCACCTAAACCCCAATATATAACACTAAGCCCCAAAGAAAGCCCCCACCCCTAACCCTAAACTGCCACTTAAGGCCCCAATTAAGCCCCCATCCCTAAC
>WBMV01008303.1:146833-193937 GCA_013396655.1 Campylorhamphus procurvoides | reverse complement strand
CTAAGCCCACACTTAAGCCCCCACTCCGAAATCTAAGCCCCCACCAAAGCTCCTACCCCTAGCCCTAATCCCCCACCAAAGCCCATAATCCGAAACCTAAGCCCCCACCCCTTACCCTAAACCCAACATGTGCTCACTGTTTAATAACAGTGTACCATCCACAGTTAGAAGAACCGGCCATCGACAACATGTGTTCCTGGATAAGGCTGGTAGTGGAAGATTTGGAACATTCTCCTGATGTCCAGCACCACCCCACCTATGGTAGGCAGAGAAATAGGCCAGTACAATGGTCTCAACCACGAGTCTGATCTCTGTCTCAGTCCGAGTCTCATTCACGATCTCCTTCCTTGAAACCCAGAAATAAAGGAAACCCTGGACATAAATCACGTAGTCAACTGTGGTCTTATCTGCGCAGCAAGGGAGAAAACATGAAAAAGTGGCATAGTGAACCAACCTCCAAACTTGAGGCCAGAGTGAAGAATTAAAACAGAAAGAAGGCGATAAGAAATTTGTCCACATTGTCACTGCAAAAATCCAATGCCTGGAAAAAGAACTGCAATCCCTAAGATGCCAGAAGATGGATGACAAGAAGGACTCTAATAGGCCAAAGCAAGCATCTGATGATGAATGCGCTGACCACAGCCAATAGAGGGGCCCTGCCTTCTGCCAGGAGGAGGAGAGGGCTCTGGAGGACAACGGGGATTACTGGGCTGTGTGGATTCAATGGCCTGGCACATCAGACTCTCAGAGGTACCGAGCTTTGGTAGATACTGGTGCCCAGTGCACTTTGATGCCATCAGAGCATAATAGCACAGAAACTGTTTCCACTTCTGGAGTGACAGGAGGGTCACAAGAGTTGTCAATGGTAGAAGCTGAAGTAATCTTGACAGGAGACTTATGGGAACTACATTCCATTGTGCCTGGACCAGAAGCCCCTAGTATCCTTGGCACTGAGAAGTGGAGGGCTCCCACATGGTGAGGGGATGAGAGCCAGATCCAAGTTTGTGCCTTGGCAGGAGGGATTTTTCCAGTTGGTCCAGTGAAGTAATTATGCTATAAGTGGTCCTTAGGGCACATCAAAGGAATTTAGCTCACTTTTCCTCACTGGGGTGGGGTGTGCAGGGCAGAACAGTTCCTGTGTGTGTCCTGTGCTTTGTCTTGTGTTTGTCCCATGCTTTGTCTTGTGTGTGTTTTGTGTCATTTGGGTCTGTGGGATGGGATCTCTTTGTGTCGTGCACTCAAGGTGCTCTTTGGAAGCATCGGGCAACATCCTTAGGGTCTTGAAGGTCTTCCCTCTTTGGCCCAGTGCCAGTCTTGTCAGTTCTTCAATTCGCAAGCTTAGACATTCTTTGGAATTTCATCTCTGACTTTTGCAGTGTGGAGGTTTGGGTTGGCTCCCTGTCAAAACCAACTGCTGGCCACACAGATTCTCCCCTCCAAAGAGAGAAGGAAAAAAACCCAAAGACAATTGTAGTAAAGGTATATATATATATATATTCACGTATATTACAATTATATACAATCAAACACTATGAATCTACAGAATAAGAACCCCAAACAACTCCAAAAGGGAAAAGGGGGGAAAGGGAAATGGGACAAAATGGGTAAAACCAAATGAAACAGATACACACACTCGTAAACTCAGGGAAAAGCTCAATAAGTAACTAATACAATAAATTTTCACCAAAAACTCCCCTTAAGAGAAGCAGGTCCTTCCCCTCCACGCAGCTGGGACAACAGTTTCTCCCTTAGGCCTCAGCTCAGAGAGATAAGAGCTCAGCTGACACAGAGACCTGATGTTCTCCAAGCACACAAATGGAAGAGAGAGGGGAAACCTTCCTCCTGTCTTTATATACACCTGATTAAGTGAAGGAATGGTGTGGAATATTTCCTTAGTTATGAGCTGGTTACCAAGGAAGGCCTAGACCAAACCCAAGAAAACTAAACCACCACATACTGTCAGATGTATTTTACAGCCTCATTCCAGGCCGTATCATCAGGTGTCCTGTACAGCCATCCCTTGCAATGGACTGGGACTCCTCAGAATCTAAGAAGATGCCAGATGTAGCATTCTCTCATATCCATCTTTGTCATTTTGCCAGGCAGTTCTTGTGACAGGTTAGAATCTTTCTCAGGCTCCTCAGAGCCTCCTCTGTTCCCCCTCGGTCCTCTTGCGTGGTACCATATCCATTTTGGTGGTCGTTTCTTTCATCCAGACTTTTGTGTCTTCAATGTGTCGCACCATTTGTAGCAAAATGCGTTGTGTGAATTTGTGTTGAGCCTGGAACTGCTCTGCCCTGAGGTGTAGACTCAGGGGTAGGGGTAGTATAAAAACAGCCTGTCAATACACTCAGGCACTGCAGACAATGGTTGTAGAGTCATTCAAAAGGAAGCAAATTCTTGTTACTCTGTGTGCAGGGAGTAGAGTGAAGTTCTTGGGCAATGATGGGTGTGGTACAGCAGGGCCTTGCAGTTAGCCAGCATGAAAGACAACATTGATCTGCCATTAGACACTAGATGATTTGCCTAAAGAGAAGTGACAATTTTGGAATGGTTGACCTCTCCCTATGCATGTGGGTGACTTTGGTAAATCATTTCTAGGCAGTGTCAGCTGGACAGGATGTCAAGAAGAGGTGAACAGAAGAGACTGAAGGAGCACAGTAAGCAGGTGGGTTGTCATGTGATGTCAGAGAGAAGACAGGACTTTGACCTTCAAAACTTCATACGTCCAGTAGTAGCTCCCATACCAAAGGGATTGGAACAAAACATTAGTTCTGCCCTTCACTTTCCCCTTTGCAGGTTCTATACTGCACCACACACACACGAATATGTGCTCAGCTCTCTGTCCCCTCGCACACCTTCGGTCTCACCCACTCCAGTTACACAGCCAGAAATGTTCAGCAGCTGGTCCCCTGGAACAGGTTCCAGAAGAAAAAGCCACTGTTGGAATTGCAGGATTGGAAACTGCACAGGCAACAAGGAGACGATTCACCTTCCTTTCTGGGTAATGGCAAGAACACATCCTTTCAATCTGGAAGAGCCAGGACCCAAAACTGAACCCTTGGAACTGCTCCCACCCACACGGTGCCAGCACAAAGAGCTTTTGGCTTTTACAGGCACGCTTTCTCCGCTCAGGAAACCACCACAGGATGGCGGTGTGCACCTGCAAGAGAGGTCAAGGGCCCACGATTAAACCTGCTAAACGAGCCAAAGTGCAGGTCCAACTTGGAAAGCTCAGTACGCTCAAAGGAAACTGGGTCAGGAGAGAGAGGCTTGGCTGAACCTCACCGTTCAAGCACGAATTCATTTGCACCGCACTCAAGAGGCAACATCAACTCCTTCCTGAGTTTATGTACTAATAAATTTTGTCATTCTCACAGAATCCAGCTGCACAATTGAAAACCTCTGGACAAATAGAGCTCACAAATGGGCCATATGAGACATCTGTGCTGTCTCCACCTTCAACTGCCCCCTCTGACCTGCAGCACACACCTTGGCATCTGCATTCACTTTTCATCTCTCTTGTTGAGGACAAGGATAAAAAAATCAACAGCTTGGTTTTCACATTCCCACTCTAGTGGTTCAGCAGCTCTAAGCAATAGCCCTCTATACCAGGAAAAGCACTCAAACTCACCAGAACACTCTACACAGTAAAATTCATGAATCCAACTGGGATTTTCTTGCCAGAGAGGAACGATGCCTTCTCTCGGCAGAAATGTGCTTCCCACCTTCAGAACAGAAAACATTCCAGGATTGCTCCCATACAGAAGCACCAGAACACTGTAACTAGGCTTTTCCTACCCCAGGCAGTGTACCAGATGCACACCCAGACTGGGGACAGATGTTTACTGTGTCCATAGTAAGCTGACTGCCAAAAATGTCAGAAGACTACCTGACAAATTCAATACTCCCACAAACAAAGGTGCCTGGTAGAAAAATTGTTGCTGTCCTTTTGATTCCCTGGGCACCCTATTCTTTGTACCACAAGCCCTAAGACTATGTGTTTTATTCTTATGCAAGAGCACTGTTATCACTTTTCAAAAGCTTAACTTCAATATTTGGATACCAAATCAATCATTGCAATTATTGGTGGTTAGATCCCACACAAACTATGCCAGGAAAGCAAGCTGCTCTTGGCTGCTGCCACCTATCATTTGCATCTGAAACATGGGGCCTACCTGTCTTCCTTCCCATGTAAAGGTGCTGGGACACAACTTGAGGAGCCCAGAAGCAAAAGTTGGCACCACCTCCAATATTGCATATATGCAATAATTGCTCCTAAAGAAAACTGGGCCAGGAGAGAATTTTGCTGCTGCAAGTTTACCTTTCCACGGTACCACAAACTTGCCATCTAAGGCAGAAGAGGGTTAGGAGGCGCTCAGCAAGGGAGGGGCAGAAAAGGCAAAGCAGAGGAGTAGTAGGCAAGGCAAAGCGAGGCATGGCACGTGGTGGCTACACAAGACAATCCACAGCAAGGGAAGTGTAGGCAAGGACATGCAAGGGAAAGGTAGAAGAAGCAAAGTGAGGCAAGAAAGAGGTAGGCTCGGCAAGAAAAGGCAAGGCACTGGTGTGTTACTCTTAGGCAAAGCACGTGTAGGCAAGGGAGAGAAGGAAAGGAAGGCATAGGCAAGGAAACACCTTGCAATTGCACAGCAGACAAGACAAGGCTAGGCAAGGGAGGTCTAGGCAAAAAAAGACAAAGGTAGGGGTGGTTAGGAAAGGTAAAGCAAGGCAAGGGAGAGAAGAGAAAGGCACGGCACAGTAGCAGGCAAGGAAAACGAAGGCAAGTCAAAGGAGGTGTAGGCAAAACAAGGCATTGGTAGATTAAACAGGACAAGACACGGGGGCAGGCAAGGCAAGCACTGGCAAAGCAAAGCAAGGCAAGGCATGGAAAAGAGAAAAGAAGAGGCTGAGAGACAAGACAGAGCAAGGGAGGAGCAGGCAAGGCAATACAATGGAAGGGTAGGTGAGGCACTGCAAGGGAGAGCAGAGGAAGGAATGGCAAGGCAAGTCACGTGTAGTCAGAGCAAGGCAAGTGAAGGCAGGATAGGCAAGGCAATAGCAGGAAATGAGCAGCAGAAAAGATAAGGCAAGAAAGGGGTAGGCAAGGGAAGGCACAGGAAAGTGGTAGGCAAAGTGATGCAAGTCAAAGGAGTGGCTTGTAAGGCAAGACAAGGCAAGTGAAATTAATAGAAGGCAAAGCAAGGAAATGGATTGGCAGGGGAGGCAAGGCAAGGTTGGGGAGGCAAGGCAAAGCAGAGGAGAGGGAGGCCATTCACTTAAGAGTTGGACTCAGTGAACTTTCTTAGGTAATGCAAGTCAAAATAGGGGCATGAAAGGCATAGTAGGGCCAGGAAAGATGTAGGCAAATCCAGGTGGGGAACTGGTATGAAAGCTAATGCAAAGCAATGCACAGAGACGCGAGGCAAGGCAATGGGAGAGCTCAGCTGGTTTGGTTTGGGTTACTAGCATGTGCAGAGCATGCAGAGCATGGGATGGCTTGTTCTCCAAACTACTGGGCTGCTGGCAGGACCCTGACACTGGTGCTGGATGGCTTAGGGAATGAGGATTGAGACTGTGCAGTTATCTGCAGAATTATAGAGTGGTCTGGGTTGGAAGGGACTATAAAGCTCTTTCTCTTGGACCCCCTGCCCATGGCAGGGGCACCTTTCACTAGTCCAGGTTTCTCCGAGCCCTGTCCAACCTGGCCTTGAACACTTTTAGGGTTGGGGCAGCCACAGCTTCTCTGGGCAACCTGTGCCAGGGCCTGCCCACCCTCACAGGGAAGAATTCCTTCCCAATATCTAATCCAAGCCTGCCCTTCTCCATCGTAAAACCATTGTCTCTTGTCCTGTCACTGTCTATCCCTCTAAAAAGTCCCTCTGCCACCTCTGGAGGTTTTCAAGAAGATCCTTAAGCACCCTGCTCTGAGTTAATCCTGCTTTGAATGTTTGGCAGGGGGAGTGGAGAATAAGTTGGATAATTTCCAGAGATTCCTTTATATCTTCAAGAAGAGATTTACCCACAGGAAAAANACGTGTAGTCAGAGCAAGGCAAGTGAAGGCAGGATAGGCAAGGCAATAGCAGGAAATGAGCAGCAGAAAAGATAAGGCAAGAAAGGGGTAGGCAAGGGAAGGCACAGGAAAGTGGTAGGCAAAGTGATGCAAGTCAAAGGAGTGGCTTGTAAGGCAAGACAAGGCAAGTGAAATTAATAGAAGGCAAAGCAAGGAAATGGAGTGGCAGGGGAGGCAAGGCAAGGTTGGGGAGGCAAGGCAAAGCAGAGGAGAGGGAGGCCATTCACTTAAGAGTTGGACTCAGTGAACTTTCTTAGGTAATGCAAGTCAAAATAGGGGCATGAAAGGCATAGTAGGGCCAGGAAAGATGTAGGCAAATCCAGGTGGGGAACTGGTATGAAAGCTAATGCAAAGCAATGCACAGAGAGGCAAGGCAATGGGAGAGCTCAGCTGGTTTGGTTTGGGTTACTAGCATGTGCAGAGCATGCAGAGCATGGGATGGCTTGTTCTCCAAACTACTGGGCTGCTGGCAGGACCCTGACACTGGTGCTGGATGGCTTAGGGAATGAGGATTGAGACTGTGCAGTTATCTGCAGAATTATAGAGTGGTCTGGGTTGGAAGGGACTATAAAGCTCTTTCTCTTGGACCCCCTGCCCATGGCAGGGGCACCTTTCACTAGTCCAGGTTTCTCCGAGCCCTGTCCAACCTGGCCTTGAACACTTTTAGGGTTGGGGCAGCCACAGCTTCTCTGGGCAACCTGTGCCAGGGCCTGCCCACCCTCACAGGGAAGAATTCCTTCCCAATATCTAATCCAAGCCTGCCCTTCTCCATCGTAAAGCCATTGTCTCTTGTCCTGTCACTGTCTATCCCTCTAAAAAGTCCCTCTGCCACCTCTGGAGGTTTTCAAGAAGATCCTTAAGCACCCTGCTCTGAGTTAATCCTGCTTTGAATGTTTGGCAGGGGGAGTGGAGAATAAGTTGGATAATTTCCAGAGATTCCTTTATATCTTCAAGAAGAGATTTACCCACAGGAAAAATGATTTGTCAGCATTTTGTTTGATTTTTCCTTCTAGCTCCTGACTCATGTTTCCTAAAAGAATGAACAAATCTATGCAGGACTTGCAATTAACTTCTCCATCAGTTGCTTGGAATATGGCAGCACTGTGAGAACTGGTTTTGGAGATGATCAAGGATCTGAGGGTGCAAGGAAACTTTACAGAGAGGGGGTGGCTCATTTGAAAGGAATTGTATCAGGAGGAGTTGATAAAGCAAGTGTTTCAGTTTAAAGATCTCTGTTCAAATAGGCTAAGAAGGGCAATGCAGGGCTGTGGTACTTTAGAAAGGAGAAATTGGGGGTTTGATCTGTCCATGGATGGCTGTAACAGAATTAGGGATGACTTTTTAAAAGTTTCTATTTCTCATTTCTTGGTGTGTAGTTTTCCATTTTGTTGTCATTCTTTATCCTGTTTCATCAGACTCTGGTAGAATTTCGTGTAGACAACTGACAAGATACAGCACATGCCTATTTTAAAAATGGAGACATTTACAATGAACATTTACACTTTGAAGAAAGGTGGACAAATGATAATGGCTTTTATTTACTTGTTAAAATGTCTGTTTGTAAAAACTAAAAAGATATAAATCTGAGTTTGCAGGATCAAATCTCGTATGTGATGAAATGCAATGTTTTTGTTTCTAAATAAATATGGTGCAGAAAGGCTGACGTTTCAGACTTGAAGTGTTGGGTGTTCCAGGAACCCTGGCTCATTCTGGTGTTGAGCAGAGACTGGGCACAGCAGAACAGAAATGGTCTGGGAATGTCCAGGGTATGGAAAAAGCAGGGTATGTGTGAGCAGAATTGAGCTGAATGGCAGGAATTTGCTGGGGCTGTGTGTGTGGTGGTGTTGTGTGAATACATGTTTGGAAATGGAAGGTCAGGTCAGTGAAATCTTTCTGTGTTTTTACATTTTCTTTGAGAGCAGGGGAGGATGTTTTCAATTTTGGATCTTCACATTTGGTTCTTTGGAGAGAACCAATACATTTACATCTTTTTCAAGTACACACCACCATCCAGTGGACGTTCTCACCTTTCAACAGTTGCACTGGATAGCACTGTATACACATAACACAAACACCCAAAGTGCTAATCCAGAGGTGAAATAATTTAGTCACCAGTCTCAAACGAAAGGTGTCAGAACAGAAAGAGTTTTCTGAGCTTTCCATTTCACATGCAAACTCTTTTTTCCACCACATTCAAACAGCAACAAGAACTCCTTTCCAATTTTAAATGTATATAAATATTAAATGATTACTAATAAATTTTTCCTTCTCGCAGAATCCAGTGATAAAATTGAAAACATGCAGCAAAAATACAACAAACGTGTCAGACGAGCAAACTGTTGGCTGCACCTTATAGTGCACCCCCTGAACAGCACCATGCACCTGGTATGTGCACCTTCCTTCACAGCTCCACATTCCATCACAATCCTTCAGCCTCACACAGTCAAGATCCAAAACTGAACCTTACCACTAAATGCTCAGACACTGAAAGGACCAGGACAAAAAGCTCAAAGCTTTGCTTTTACATTCCCACTGTACAGGTTCCACAGCTTAAACTGATAGCACTGTAGAGTAGGAAAAGCAACTAAATTCACCAAGACCATGCAAAGTGTGGATTCAAAACTGGTTATCATGACACAGAGAGGAACTATGACCCAAATCACAAAAGAAATGTGACTCCCACCTCAAAACAGAAATTAATTAATCTCACACAAAGCTACCTGAATTTTCCTGGGGAAAGCACTTTATTTCCTATGGGAAAAAACTGTCATTCTCTTTCAGGAGACCACTACCAAAATGTCTGTTTCACATCCAAAATTGTATATATTCAAGGATTGCTCCCAGAATAAAGGTGCCAGGACAGAAAGATCTTGCTGGTTATTACCTGCCATGGGCAGCCCTGAAACACTGGGCTTAAGTATTTTTCTTCCTATGGGAAAGAACCATCATTCTCTTCAGGGAGACCACCACCAAAACTGATTCCACCTCCGAAATTGGTTATGTTTAGGGATTGCTTCCAGACCAATGGTGCCAGGAAAGAAAGATCTTTGGCATGGGGAGCACATCATCTGCCTCTGAAACACTGGGGATATGTTCATTCTGCCCTGTGAAAGAAAACGGGCTTTCTTTCCTGGGGGAAACAGCTGTGACTGAGACACCGAGGCTACAGGTTTTCATTCCTGGGGGAAAAGGACTGTGGTTCGCATGCAGGAGCCAAGCGCTGAAATGGCATTTCTGCTTCCCAAAATTGGATAGGGCCAAAGATTACTCCCAGAAAAAAAAAAAAAGGCCTGGACAGAAAAAAGTTGCTGCCCATGGAGTGTCTTGGGCAGCCCAGCATCTGATTCTGAAACACTGAGGCTACTGGCTTTCTTTCCTGGGGAAAAGGGATGTTGTTCACTTGCAGGAGACTCCACAACCAGCAAGACCTTAAACATTATTCTATTTCTATTCCTTGATGCTTCCTTTCATTTTCTTTCTGTCTTTCAATTCCCTCTTTTCCCATCATTGTTCCTTCTTCTAATGTCTTCATTGTTATTATGATAAGGCAAATGGAGAAAGGAAGAAATTATGTCCCCTAAAAAGAAAGGCAGAAAGCTTGTTCTTGAGAATTTGATACAGAGCATGAGAAAGGGGTTAAGTAACTGCTAGCTGCGATTTTAAAGTGCTAGAAACTATACAACTATATAAAAAATCTATATGCTGCAAATCTTAAGAATCTTATGGCATCACAGGGGGACCTTCTTGCTCTCTCCAATTCCCTGCCAGGAGGGAGGAGCTGGGAAGGGGTCAGGCTCTGCTCCTAGAGAACAGGGACAGGAGGAGAGGGAACAGCCTCAGGCTGTGCCAGGGGAGGGGCAGGTTGGACATGAGGAAGAATTTCTTCCTGGAAAGGGTGGTCATCACTGGAAGGGGCTGCCTGGGGAGGTTTGGAATCCCCAACCCTGGAGGTGTCCAAGGAATGGCTGGACGTGGCACTCAGTGCTCTGGGCTGAGGGACAAGGTGGGGATGGTCAGAGGTTGGACTCGATGGTCTTGGTTGTCTTTTCCAGCCTAAATGATTCCATGTGAAGAAAATCACCTTTGGGTATGTATCGTCATTCATTACTGAGGTGTGGAGGTTTGGGTTGGCTTCCTGCCACACCCAGCTGTTGGCCACACAGATTCCCCCCTCCCAAGAGAGAGAAAAAAGTACCAAAAGAAAATTGTAGTAAAAAATATTTATATATTGACATATATTACGGTTCTATACAGTTAAACGCTATGAATATATAGAACAAGAATCCCAAACAACCCCAAAAGAGAAAAGGGTGAATAGGGAAGAGGGGCAAAAATGCGTAAAAGCAAATCAAAACAAAACAGATACACACCCTCAAAAACTCAGGGCNCACAGATTCCCCCCTCCCAAGAGAGAGAAAAAAGTACCAAAAGAAAATTGTAGTAAAAAATATTTATATATTGACATATATTACGGTTCTATACAGTTAAACGCTATGAATATATAGAACAAGAATCCCAAACAACCCCAAAAGAGAAAAGGGTGAAAAGGGAAGAGGGGCAAAAATGCGTAAAAGCAAATCAAAACAAAACAGATACACACCCTCAAAAACTCAGGGCAAAGCTCAATAAAGTAACTAACACAATAAATTCTCACCAAACTTCCCTCAGAGAAATAGCAAAAATCTCCACTTCAGACAGCAGCACTGAGAGAGGCCTCAGCTCAGAGATAAGAGCGATGCCAACACACGAGACCTGCTGCCTTCCCAAGCACCCAAAAGGAAGAGAGGGAGGAAACCTTCCCTCCTTCTCTTATATTCACCTGATTACGTGAAGGAATGGTGTGGAATTCTTCCTTAGTTATAACCCTGTTACCAGGGAAGGCCTGGACCAAAACCAAGAAAACTAAACCACCACACGAGGACTTCTTAAAACCTCTGAGCAAAAACCAATGTAATATCCATTTCAAATGTCACTACAGTGACAGAAGTTCTTTGTTTGCCTGCTTAGCTTAGGAGAAAGGCTACTGCCTCTGCTCTTGAGTAAGTTAAAGCATAAACAAAATGTCCTTAGTTTTTATCTTTGTATACAAGACTATTATGGATGGCAGAAAATAGCTGGATAAGGCTTCACACAGAGACAGAACAGCTGAAGAAAGAACATGAGATTTTGCTTCTTGTTCTCCATGATACGTTAAAGGTAGCAACATCCAACTGCATACCTGTGAGCAATGGACAAATAGTTTATTTAGATTTCTTTCCCCCTTCAATACTTTTCTACTTTGTTTCAGTTATATATTTAAGTTATATATAATAAAATTGTTTCCAGGCCAAACTTATGTATGTTATTTTTTTTTGTTGCACTTCTCAGCACTCTATTTTCAGAATGCTTTCCATTTTAAAGCTCTGCTAAACTTTGTCTTGAAAGAAATTTCTGTGAGGACAGTAACATTCATATTAGTTGTAGGAACAAAGAAATACCAAAGTAACTGCAGAGAAACAAATAGGAAAGAAACAAAAGGACCTGCAAAGGAAGGGGAGGAAAGAAGTTATGAGCACAGTGTTGCTTAGTTCCAGCAATCTCTTTCTGAGCTCAACTAAAGCTGCTCTAGAAAAGCCTTCCCCTTGAACTCCCTTCATGCCTGTGCTCAGAAACACATGACACCCACAGACGTTTCTAGTTCCACCCCAGACCTGCAAGAATAAGTGCACAGATAAGACCAACTTATGAAGCAAAAATAAAAAACAATACATGCAGTAGATGAGACAAAAAAGATGGATAAAGATGGAAGATGGATAAAGTGTTTGGAGAGGACTTAAGCTCTATTGTCTCCTTGTATCCATCTTGCAATTTTTAAGGAGCCTTTTTATCACTTATTTTTTATATAAGTTTGGTACCCAAGCCAAAATGGTTTTGAAGCAGGCTATTAAAATCAGTGCAGTGAATTCTACAAACACCAAATCTTGTATACAACAGCATCAAAACACTGCAAGAGTTTCTGGTGCTGGTTTTTGGGGTTTTTTTGTGGTTTTTTTTTCCATTTTTCAACAGTATAAGGCATTTCTCAGTGTACTTTTTTTTCACCTCAAAAGTAAAATTCATGTTGTTTACTTCAGATTCTCCTGGGTGGCCTAATTGCTCTTCTTTTCTTCATAACACAGAGAAAGAAAATCAGCCTGATTAAGGATGAGAACAATTTCCAGATGTTGTCAAGACACATGGATGCTACCTGTTCCTTCTTATATTATCCTGAACTTAGGGTATTTATTTTACAGGAAAAAGTCCTAAATCACTTTGGGAAGTGGATTTATACCTGTATAACATGTATGTCTGTAGACAAGGATCTGTGAAAAATTTCCTACCTATCAGTACACATTTCAAAAACTATGTAAGAACCAGTAAGAATGTTAAATAAAACCTGTCACCAGATTTTTAGTATCATTTTCAGCCATACTGAACACAACAAAACCTACATAGTTTGGAATATGTGCCACTTACAGAATTTTAGCACTCATCACCTTTCATCCCTCATTACCTTATGAGGAACAGCCAAGAGGAGAATGTTACTGACATTAAGAGACTATTATCAAAGACAATACTTGTAAAAGAAATATGGAAAATACTTGCCAAAACCAAGACTCAGATGTATTCATAGTCCCTCTAAGATTGCTGCAAAAACAAAGGGGGAAAAAATCTCTGTCTTCTAAAAATCCAAAATAAACATAATCATGAGAAGAGTTGAAACTCATGCTTTCCTTGGAAGTAGTTTAATGCTGTTGCAAAGGGATTTGGAATTTTTGTCATGTTTTGTTTCAGTATTCTTTTATACATCTTCTATAAAGGATATGCAAACTGCAAATGCAAGTTTTGGCCAATTACACATGTCCCTTAAAGTGCCAATGCAGTTGATGTCAACCTGCCCCTGACGTTCCTTGAGTTCCTTTTTGCACAATCATTGTCCTTAAAAAGAGTTAATGAAACGTTTCAAACACCACACCTACGGCATCACCACTTAGAGTATTTTTCCTCTTCCCTTGGGGAATTTGTAAGCCATAAGTGTGTGATCATAGAATCATTTAGGTTGGAAGAGATCTCTAAGATGATCGAGTCAAACCATTAACCCAGAACTGCCAAGTCCCCCACTGAACTATGTCCCTAAGTGCCACATCTAGCTGCCTTTTAAATTACACAAATGCATTTGTTCCTCTGTCACAAATTGCATAACGGGAAACTGAAAGACAGATATTGTGTTCTGGCTGCCAGGTTTCCTCCTATTGCTTCTTCAGAGCCAAAGTAATAATTACGGAAAAAATGAATTTAAGTGGGAGTGTAAATGTGCTCTCAAAGAGCTCTGGCCAAAGAGGTGCAGCTGTTATTTCTTTCCAAGCAGCTTCCTCATGTTTGAGATGGGTTTTCAAGGCTCTGCAAGATTCTAATAAGAAAAAAGTGTCCTGGGTTGCAAACCAAGGGTTAAACACACGCATAGGACTGCAGTATCTCAGGCTGCATTTGTTGAAAGTGTGGATAACTCTGCTGTAACTCATATCTCAAAAAGGGCATGTCTGATGCCTGTCACAAGATACACATCCCGCACTCCCCTCTGTAACAAAACCAACCCATGACAATCATCAAGCCTTCTGAAAGCAGACCTTAATTTAAAATAATCTCTCTTTTGATTTTCCAGCATACCCTTTAGAGGTGCTCAAAAACATGAACAAAATCTCTCTTCTATTTGAGGAAAGCCACATATCTTCTATCTGAAAAGCTGGATATGCTTTAACTAAGAGCAGAGAAAAACAAGTAAAAACTGTAACAAGAGAAAATAGAAAATCAAAATTTAAGTGGTTCAAGGTTTAGACCCTGCATTAATCACATTTCTGACACTACAGAGTGTTTCAGAATTCAGAGTGCCTCCCTTGAGTAAGTCCTGCTGCAGCTATAGCATCTTCTCCTGCAAGTGTATCATTCCGAGATTGTAGTAAATAAAAAATCTTCCTCAAAAATTGCTGCCTTTGTTAGGAAGGCATTTTGTCCTTAGCCTTCACTCTCAGTGTGGACAGATTTCACTTTTTCACTGAAAATATTTGTGATCTTATTTCAAGAAAATCCAGCATAAAATTAGAGTTGTTCTGGTAAGTCCAGTGAAATTTCAATTTCTACTGTTTTGCAAACAAATCCAGTATTTTCTAAGTAATGAGGAAATGGATTTCCTGCTCTTTCTCCTGTCAAATAGAAGAACTGGAAGCATACAGAATCATTTACAAGAAAGCCAGCCTGATCTTAGGTGAGTAATATGGATGACATATCTTTAAGGCTTGGTTTATGAAAAACAAATTGCTAACAAGAAAAAATTAAAATTCCCAGCTCTAGAAACCAAGCAAACAAAACCGCATCCTCTCAGAGAATAATATTCTCTCCACTTCTCAGATTAATTAAAAACAGCTAAGATTCCAATTCTTGTAAGTGAAGCAATCTCGGCGTGTTTGCTGCCTTGAAATTGATCCACCATTCAAACAAACGTAGATCTGGATAGCAATTAGTTACTTGGGAGCTCATTAAGATACCAGATATGTGCCACATTCCCCCAGAAGTTTCTTACTGCAACATCTACTAATTTTAATGAAAACTTGTTTTGCAAGATACAGAACTGTAGATGAGGCAGTTCAGAAAATTTCCACCTCTGGTTTTCAGGAAACTAATTTTTTTCTTTTCATAAATGTTTTTTAAAAGTTTAACAGATGCAAAATAAAAATAAAGAAAAAAGAAAATATGTTAAAAGCCTTATGACTTACAATTTTCAAAATGCAGCAACTGTAACTACAATTTTCCTGACTTCCTAAAAGAAAAGCTCATCAGGAAGAATCAGTATTGACACGTTCTTGTGCAAAACAAAAGCAAACCTCAAGCAAGAATGTCCCAACAGCATTTTCCAAATGCTATAGAGTATAATCCCCTTACAATTTCGTGATGTCCCTCAGATTTCTCTTCAAAATACAGGGATTGTTAAAACGTGCTTTGAAACTTAACTTGCACCTAATTGCATTTTCCAAGAGCCTTCTTTACCTTACGCTATTGACAGAAACAATAAAAAAATCAATCTTAAAACTGTGCTGTCACATTGCTTCTGAAATGTAAAGCCAGGTGTAAATTTTAAAAGCCAATATTTTTGTCCTCCTAAAGTCTAAACCAGACTTTAAAACCAGGAAGTTTGTCTTCATAAGTTTCTACTTCTACCAGTGCTGAAGGTGAGCAGTGAACTGGTAAGACAGAGAACTATCATATGCACACAAAATGCATGTTGAGGGGTAAGCAAGGACAGAATCTCTGCCTCAAGCAGAAAATAGTAAAAAGCAAAGTCTTATGTAGGTAAAACTTGTTATATCTTCACAGTTGGGAACTCAGTATGAATGTTTTCATATTCAGTCAGTGGAACCACAGAATGGTTTGGGTTGGAAAGGACCATAAAGCCCATCTCATTCCACCCCATGCCATGGGCAGGGACACCTTCCACTAGCCCAGGGTGCTCCAAGCCCCGTCCAACCTGGCCTTGGACACTCCCAGGGATGGGGCAGCCACAGCTTCTCTGCCCAACCTGTGCCAGGGCCTGCCCACCCTCACAGGGAACGATTTCTTCCCAATATCTAATCTAAACCTACTCTCTGGCAGTTTGAAGATATTCCCCTTGTCCTGTCCCTCCAGACCCTTGCCAATAGTCTCTCTCCATCTTTCTTGTAGCTCCTTCAGGCACTGGAAGGCCACATTAGATTATCCAGGAACCTTCTCATCTCCAGGCTGAACAATCTCAACTCTCCCAGCCTTTCCTCACATCAGAGCTGCTCCATCCCTCTGATCATCTTGGTACCTCCTCTGGACTTGCTCCAGCAGCTCTGTGTCATTCCTGTGCTGAGCCCCCAGAGCTGGTGATAGCTCTGCAGGTGGTGTCTCACCTGAGTGGAGCAGGGTGTTGTATTACAAGAGTTCAGCAGAGAAAAAAGTACAGAAACATTGCCCAGTGTCACAGGAGAAAATAATAATAATAAAAAAGGCAATACAAAATCCAGTCGTGAATTGCAGGATAGTTACAGGGTCATCTATAGGCAGGTGGAACGCAAATAAATCAGGTGGCACATGTATAGCTATAGATAGAACCCTGGCTGTTGTCAAAGTGACAGGGAATTACTGGTCAGAACTTCAGTTTTTACAACTTATCTACAAGATGTGAACTAGATGAACATTGTACATATTAATTACAACACAATTTCATGACTCAGAAAAAAACAGGGACTTGAATCCAGCTCCTACATCCATTCTAACGTCCTGTTTGGTTGAAGGAAAACCCAAAAAGAGACAGAGGTCTTGAATTCTCAAGAGTTTCTGCATCAGTACAGCCGTGCCAGCTTCACCCTGCAGGGCTGGACCAGCCCCCCAGCACCGACATGGCAGCAGATTGACCACTGTATGTAAAACCACTCCAGAGACCACCCTGAAAATGGGGCAGAAGTGAAAATACAATTAGTACTCACTAATCAAGAGCAGGAAAAATAAGTGAGATAAGTCACTACAGGCAGATTTTTAAATACATTGTACAGCAATGTTAGCTGCACTCACTGACTTGCAATCAAAAATTCATACACTTCATAGTTGCTTTTTATCCTGCGTACTGAGCTTGGAAAGAAACTTAAATATGAAAAATAGGATATTATGACCAAAAAAACCACACCAACAAACAAGAAGAGAATGGCTACATCTTTCATTCATATGCACGTGGAAATAAAATCATGATCATATTCTTCTAATTACACATATACAAGCCATACGTATGAATAGACAATTAGTTCCATATTAAATGACACATTTATGAATGTACACCTTCACTGGGCATTATTTATCATGTCAATGAAAATTACATTTTTCAACTCCACAGTGAGTTTCTCAGCATCAACAAAATGAACAGCACTAACTTTTTTCCTTCACAGAGACCAGAAGAACCTTTCACTGGTATCAGTACAACTTCTCGAGGCTGGGATAAGAATCTGTGAGTACAGCTCAGGAACACTCTGCTGAGAGTCATCTTAACTAAGCAAAAAATGAAATCAAGTAACCCAAATCTCTGAAGTCTTCCCTATGTTGCCCCATCCACCCCAAAGGGAATATTTCTATAAACACCACAGTCACAAAGAGTCACTATGAAGACAGTGGCTTCTCAACACATACAAGTAAAACTGTTTCACTATTTTATTTCCCTCAGACTACTGAGGTCCAGAATCCCCTGAAGCAAAACTCAGGCTTTGTGAGGAATATTCTACAGGAAATGCAATCAGCCACTTTCCTTCCTCCTGAAACCATCTCAGAATAGCATGCAACACATCATCAATAAGTGAGCTCTCCTGTCAGGTCCATATAATTCACTACAGGCTTATTTCTGACTGTATCATTAAGAATTAACATGCATGGGGATTTTTCTTCCTTATACACATATGCATTATGTGCTGAACTTCCTGAGGTAAGGACTGTCTTACCATTTTCAAGATAGCAGCCTTACAAAAGCTCCTTAATGAAGAAAAGCAGCGGGGCGTGGGGGGCGTGAAACAACTGCATTATCCTTTCCATGCCTAAAACCTCAGTTTCATTTGCAAAAACAATTCAGTTTCTCTTTATCAAATTCAGTTAACAAAATGGAATTGGTTTCACCTTCTCTGAGTCCCTTCAGGAACTAAAATAATTTCCTTTCCTCTTGCTGCTGGCACCCTGCCAACAGAAACCAATTGAATGTTCCTCTCTCCTCTACCTTCCTTCAATACAGAGAGAGGCAAAACATTAATTTTTTTTCCTTATCTTGAAGATAAAAATCTTCATTTTTCCTTCACAAAACACAGTTACCAAACATTAATAACTTCCCTAAGTATCTAAAACTTACCTCATTTTTCGTCGTCAAAAGTCTTTCTCAAGCTTACACATTCCCCCAGATTGCATTTCAGGACATGAAGTATTTTCTAGTATCAGTAAAAACCAGATCTAAACTAATTTTTACAAATTGAATGCACCAGATGTTGGCCTATGAGCACTTTCCTATGGTCATATGGGTGGCTTAATGGACAGAAGGAGCTCTGTGGTTCACACATTGAAAAAACACTTACGTGACTGTGCCTGTTGTGGAACAAGCCTCACCTTTCAGCTCCAGTTAAAAAAAGATCCACCTCCTGCAGAGAGAATTAATTAGAATACAGCAGAGTCCTCTCCCTGGCTACCTTATATTCATCCACAGAGACAAGCACAACAATCAGCCAGTATTGTTTAAAATTCATGGAGAATTATCTGCCTGAAGAGTTACGGTGTGGAGGTAAGAATATAAACAATATTGGTGTTGCCAATTACACTAATGTGAGGACAACATTCACTTGACATGCATCAGAAACAAATACATACAATGGGAAATGACAATCGGTAGTCCAGCAGAGCATTTCAGGAAATGTTTCCAGCAGAGCCAACTGCTGCAACCTCAAAAGCAGAGATGCAAATCTTCTCCTGCCAGTCTGCTGGAACTGTCATTACCCAAAGCATTAATAAGAATAATCTACTCAAATGTGTGACTGAACACTTGAAAGTACAAAGAAACTAAAGAAACCCAAAATAAGTTCCCCATCAAGCTGCTTACATTCTTTAAAAAAGTAATTTAAAAATAAAACAATATAATTTTACATTTCTCCTTTCAGAAGCTTCCACAATGCATCCATGTTTTGGAAACTGAATTTTCCTGTCTCTTGACTCAGTCTGAGGAAAAATAAACTGATCTCATCTGCAGAAAACAGAACATATCAACTGAGTGTGCATATATGTATACTTGCATGAAAACATGGAAATATTTGATTAGGAAACATTCACTTTGTGTTACAAAATTGAATCCAGTTAATTTATTTGTTGTAGGTGTGATCCTTTAGTTTTGGATTATGTTCCATTCACAACAGAAAAGATGAAGGATCTGGAAGGATGCTTTTTGCATCAGAGATTCAGTCACCTTTTATCACCAAGTGTTGCATGTAGAAAAGCTCAGACTGAATTGAATGACACCAAAGAAACCAGTGACAATGAATTTTGTTCAACCTTCCCAAACTGGCTTGTTCAGTGACTTGATTGTATGTCAAGAGGTTGTCATGATTTGTAAGCTAACAGTGTTTCCTGGCTCACAGCTACCTCTAAACTATGAAGAGAGACTTAAAATACAGTTGGAAATAGTGAGTTTGTGATGAATATATGATTTTCAGCAGCATAGTCAAAAATTAATGTTTTCATATTTAAACTTAAACATAATAACAACACCATTTTTAAAAGGCATTTGCAATGAAACTTTCTTAGCCTTATTCATATGGTTAAAATGTGCAAGTTGTGTCATATATTTATTAAAAAAACTAGTTTAAAGTAAACTATTTCCAGGCTGCCTCTCTCATTCCTTCATCTACCCCACACTTCCAATGAGACCTCTAAAAGAGTGATTTCACAGGACAATCGTAACCTGTCGTGCACTGTAATCTCTTTCATTAAGTGCCTGAACTTGACACTGGGAGAGCAGTGCAATACTAGACTGACCTACACAGAGAGGTGCTGGAATCTCTAACCCTGGAAACTTTCAAGGCTCAGCTAAACAAAGCCAGGACTGCCCCTATCCAGGAGTGGCATCAATCCCACTGTGGCAGGAGACTGCACTGCTTGACTTCCACAGGTTCCTTCCAACCAACACTTCTGTGAGTTTCCTTTCCCCCCAAATGGACAGAGCACAGAAAGCAAACTGACTCGCAAGAGATGGAATTGAGGGACTAGGGTGTAATAACTCAGTTCAGCTCCCATTCACTGTGGGGCTGGGACCAAGCGAATGAGCAGACTTTTCTGCCTCTAGCAGGCTCTGGATATCTGTGACTCTGCTTGATGAATGATTGCACATAACCTTTGCCCTTCAGGCAATGCTTCTTCCCCTATTTCAGAACCTAAGGAGCTTTAAAACAGCAACACTCCCATTCTTTTTTTTCCTTTTTTGTTTTTTTTTTTCCCCCTGCTTATGGCTGACACATATTCAGCTCTCATGACACAGTATAACCCTTTGAAGGACTAGATTTATCTAGATTGTTTTATCTTTACTACTCAGTTTCTCTGACAACAGTGTTTTATCCTGTTCCAGAATAAATTACTCACTATAAGCATAAAGAAACACTGAACACATTTATAAAATAGAATTATTTCCCCTCTTTATCAGGAGAAATGACTGTAACAATCTGCAAGACTAAAACCAGGCAACTTCACAATCACAGCAGCCAAGTTCTCAAGTGTTTTCTGAAGACAATTATTTTTAGATTTCCAGGGAAATTTCATGACATCCCAGACCTCTGAGACTGTAAGTATAATTTCTGATGTCCATCCCAGTGCTCTGTTTTTCAGAACCCACCACTCTTAGACTGTCAAAAAAACCCCAAAACAAACAAGTAAGAAATCATTAGAGCCTGATTAGAAAAGATAACAGTCTGAATTCCAGCTGTCTTTTCTGTTTTATTCCCCAGTTTCTCAAGAGAGTATAATAGCCACAATTGCACCACTCAAAAAACTGTCCAGACATAATGGCACCTACTCTTTGTGCCACCAAGCACTGTAAAGCTACAGCGACCCTTAACAGGAAAAGTCAATTTTCCCCCTTACATGAGTAATCTAGAATATACATTATCCTGCTATTAACCAGCCTGTCCTACAGAGAGCAACAGAAAGATTGTCCTGTATTAAATATTCCGTGATTACCTTGCTATGTCATTGCTCCACGGATATCAAAGAAAACTGCTCAGGATAAAAGGAACCCTTACAGATGAAGTACCTACAACATAGAACAGTGAACTGCCCAAAGTAAAAAAACAGGACAAATGTGAAGTCAGAGTTGCAAATTTAATACAGAGCTCCTGGTTTACCCAGCATATTAAACTTAACCTGCCTGTCTTGTTTTCCTTTAGCCATAACCTGAGGCAAAGGGGACATGGGTGGGCCCAGTGACCTTCATGGAGAAGCATTTGTATTTTCCGTGGAGGCTGCACGACTGTGGCCAAAGCCCCCTGTGTCTCCTTCTGCAGCTCTGTGCATGCCTACAATGTGCTCAAGATGACATACTGCACCTCAGCTTTTGCTACGCAGAAGATGCTTGATTTGAGACTAAGGAACACTGGCTTAATTGTCCAAACACAGAATGGTTTGAATAGAATACCCAGAATACCTGAAATCTTTATAGGGGCACGGTTTCACCTTTATTGTGCTCAGTCAGGAATAGCCACAGTTTGAATCTATTGATTCCTTGGAAGCTGAGGTTACACTTTGTATCTTTACACCTAAAGCACAACCACACCAATACAAAAAATGAGCAATATCTCTTACCTATAGCTTCAGTGTTCTTTGATTCTACTGCTCTAGTCCAAGATAATACAGAGTAAAACTGAGTTCTGCCTAACTAATGGAGTTCTACCTAACTCTACCAAAGTACTGCTTCGTGTTTCATGTCAAACAATGGGACACAAATATTGACCCAACAAAGCAAGCAGAAACATTTCTGCCCTTAAAAGGGTCACATCTAGGTCCTGGATCTCAGCAGGACTAAGCTACTTTAGAGCTATTACTGTTCAGGAAGCAAACACGTTGCAGAGGGAATGTGTCTCCACCATGTCGCAGACCTGATTTTGCAGCTTTCCAAGAGCAGGAGGGTAGGGAGGTGGGGAAGAGGGGATGGTGGGGGTGTGTGGATGTGTGCTTGTACAGCTACATCATGAGGCAGGAACCCTGGGATCCAGTCTCAACACCAAACTGATAGGGATAGCTTCTTATAGCTTCCCTGTTCATGGTCCCTGCACACCAGTAACAGGATGACTGGGAAAACACCTGCCCTGCAGCAGAGTCCGGGGGGAAGAGCCTCTCCATTCAGCTCATTATCAGTTCCAGAGGACAGTGACTGCCAAGCACATTAATTCAGAAGATGACAGTGAAAACCTGCTGTCAGGTGCCACAAAGGAGATGCAGAGAATGCTTTACAGCTTTGCCATGGTTCAACCTCAGCTGGTAACCAAGTACCACACAGCCACTTGCTCACTCTCCCGGTGGGATGGGGAGGAGAACTGGAGGCACATAAAACCTTTGGATTAGGATAAGAACTGTTCATAACTGAAAAAAAAAAGAATAAAATGTTACAATAATTATGAAAAGGGAGAAAGCAAGAAGAGAGAGAGGAATAAAAACAATTCAATTGGCAGTTTTTCAATCAGGAGGAAAAAAAATCACTAAGTGACTTTAATGACATTAAATGATCTTCCAAATGGCGAGTTTTGCAGAATAACTTAATAGACTATGTGCTTTGGAAGCAGCAAGACATGGCATATCATTAAAACCACAAAGCTTACAGTTATTCCAAATACATGCTGGTAAATGCAAGATTGCTTGCATCCAAAAGAATCGATGGAAGAAAATGGTGAGAAAACACAAAAAACCAATCTTAGCACAAATTTTAACTATCACATACTACTACTTTTGACATACTGGGCACCAACAAGAATTTACAAAAATTTATGCATATGCATGGGCAAATTAGTTTAATTGGTCATAATTTATTATAAAAATCAGTCTGTAAATGAAATTAAAAATCTAATTTAATAATTGATTTCAGTACTCCGAAGTCTAATTCACAGAATTAAAAACAAAAATAGTGGTCATGCAGCCATTTAATGGACATTTAAACAAAGTTAAACTCAGACATTGACAAACACAAGTACTATTATTAGCTTGATGCTCATTTTTCCCAAATAAAAATTAATGATGGTGTGAATCAGCAGTACTCCATATTACAAACCATAATCCTTTCACTTTGTTTGAAATTCTATCGGAGTTTGTTTGAAAGACTGTCTCCGGGAATTTGACAAAAATAATCTGGGTTGAACGTTTATAACAACAAGAGTCTTGAAAAGCCTGCCAAATTTTTATGAATATTTTGAAATTCTGCTTTTAAATAAGCCTCAGTCCACCTGAATTTCTTGGTAGATGTGTTACAACACCTTTTGTAACTTTGACTTGCAATACAAGACTTAAAATTTGTGAAGAAATACAGACCTCTATAGCATGAGACAATAGAGGCACATCCCCCAAGCTCCTTTTAATAACAATTGTAGCTCTTTCAGTTGTGGTGTACAACATCCCATCCTCGGTTTTCTCCTGCAGCACTACACACAGCAAGGAATAATTGATCTTATTTATTTTAATTGGCTGAGCCGCGGGAAAGCAGCTCTGTGGAGAAGAACTAGGGGATCTGTTATAATCCGGTTATTAAAATTATTAGAAACTCCTCTGCCCAAATTAGGGTTCAAACAAGATGCCACAGTCAATAGGATGGGGTTTATTTAATGGTAAATGTGAGGCAGAGAAAGAGAGATAGAAAGAAATAGGAAAAAGAGGGGGAAAGAAGTGAATTGACAGAGATTAAAATAGAAAATGTATCACGATGTGGAACCTGGTGGCACCCCTTGTGTCCATTTCTTCTGGTCTTCTCAGTGGTGAGGGTCCCCCAAAACACAGAGTCCAGTGGATTAATATCCATTCAGGAGATGCCCAGGCACTGACCCTAGGGGGGTGGGAAGCTTTGCAGTCTTTTGTGACAGACTCTAGACCTGTTGCCTCACTTGGATCACATGCAGGTGTTGGAAGGCCCCAGGAACGAGTCACGGGGGGCTTTGGAGTTCTTTCATGGTTTATGAGCCCTTCTCAGCTGCCTCTTACATGAATGTCCTGTGTGTAGGTTGTCTTCCCAGAGTGGAGTTTACTCCTATGGTTTGGTGTGGAGAGATTTTGCCATCACACCCCCAAAACCCTTTCCCTTTGCCCTCCACTCCCACCCTGACACCCCCTGAGCTCAGCTACAACTCATTCTTAACACACATATATTCTTCTGAGATGATCAGACAATAGTCTTATCTCAAGTCCCCCTTCACAGTCCAAATTCCAGTCAGGCTTTGGTGGTCACAGACAGGCAGTTACTTCCTTACAGTTTGACAAAAAGTCTTTCTATGATTTTGGCAATGTTTAAGACAACAACATTTCAGTCCATTGCAGGATCCTGGTGAACAACAAGCTGCCCCTGAGTCAGCAGTGTGTCCTGGGGGTCAAGGAGGGCAATGGTATTCTGGGGTGCATTAGGAAAAGCATTGCCAGCAGGTCAGAGAGGTGATCCTGACCCTCTGCTCTGGTAAGGTGTGTCTACAGTGCTGTGTCCAGTTCTGGGCTCCTCAGGACAGGAGGGACATGGAACTCCTGGAGCAGGTCCAGCAGAGTCTTTGGAGATAATGGAGGGACTGAAGTATCTCCCTTACAAGGAAAGGCTGAGGGAGCTGGGGCTGTTCAGCCTCCAGCAGAGGTGACTGAGAGGGGACCCCATCCATGTCTGTCAGTGCCTGCAGGGAGGGGGCAGAGCATGGCCCAGGCTCTGCTCAGTGGTGTCCACCAGTGACACAAGAGGTAATGGGCAGGAACTGATGCACAGAAGTTCCACCTAAACATGAGGAAGAACCTTTGCCTATCCCATGTGGGTGACTGAGCACTGGAACAGGTTGCCCAGAGACGGTGTGGAGTCGCCCTCACTGGAAATATTCCTTAACAGTCTTGATGCAATCCTGTGCCATGTGCTCTGGGATGACCCTATTCAGCAGGGAAGTTTGAACCAGATGACCCATTGTGGTCCCTTCCAACCTGACCCATTCGGTGACTTACTTTGGTCCTTTCTATCTAAATGGAAATGTCAATTCTACCTTCAATGGCACAAAGTCCCTGACATTTTAAAGCAGGATAGTTAAACCTTGTTTGGAACAGTGCGGCAGAGGACTTGCAGTATCAGAAATGGGAAAAATCATGCCAGAAACAGGTCTGTGAAGAAAATGAAGAAGCTAGCCAAAGTGTCTTAAAAACTGAAGCTTTTACTGTGTTGTAAAATGGATTCCTTGTCTTTTTTTACTGGGTCATCCTTCTTCTTCCCAAGACCCCCTGAGACACCCCTTATCTATGTAGCTAAGTCCTCTGGAATTTGGCTTTGAAGGCCTCTGTTTAAGTTTCCCTATTGGCCCTTAGTTAACCCTTTCCCATTGGTTGTTATCCCTTGATTTTTATTGGTAGCAATTTGGATTCCCCTAAAACCTATATATACCTCCAGCCATGTTAATAAACTCTCTCTCTGCTTCCCTTCCTGTGGCCTCCGTGTGGCTCTCTCTGGGGCATCTCGGGGACTGTGAGCTGGGGGGTGAAGGGGGGAGCACCTCCCACAGCTGTCACAGAACAGGACCTGTTTGCTGGGAAACAGGAATATCTCAGTAACTGCAGCACATGTATAAGGCTTCCAGCCCATTTCTGGCTGTGCTTACAGAAAACATTGTCTAGATGGAAGAGGTCCAAAGGAGAATAAGCACACAGAGCAGCTGCAAATTGGAGTTACATGAAAAGTTATAAACATTACTGACTTACAGTGTTTTTCCGAAGGGGCTTACCTAAAACCTATTTGCACATTGCAAATAGGTAATTTCCCACAGAATATTCTGAGTTGGAAAGGACCCCCAAAGATCAAGAAGACTGAGCTGCAGAAGTGAAGCTGAACATTACTGAGTGGGGAGTGGGTAAGCATCAGCTGGTAACCTAGAAGTTGTTCTTCAAGTAACTCTGTAACAGGCATGAGCAAGAAAGGATGTTTATCTCTTGCAGAACCACTTTCCAGTGTAAAGCCTCTCAGCACAGAAGCACAGAATGGTTCAGACTGGAAGGGACCAGAGGCGGTGATCTGGTCCCACCTTCCTGCTCCAGCAGGGTCATCCCAGAGCACATGGCACAGGACTTTGTCCAGAAGTTTCTGGAATATGTCCACTAAGGGAGACTCCACAGCCTCTCAGGGCAATGTGTTCCAGTGTTCTGTCACCTACACAGTAAAGAAGTTCTTTCTCATGTTCAAGTGGAACTTCCTGTGCATCATTTTCTGTCTAATGCTTCTTGTCCTATTGCTCAGCATCACCAAGAAGAGCCTGGCTCCATCCTCTTAACACCTTCAAGCCCATTATGGTTATTGCCTAACACTGACAAAGAGAAGGTTCTTGCACAAGATTGCTCTGATCACCTACAGGACCAAATGCTGACACAAAACAAGACCCAAGCAAACATCTGTTAAAAAATTGGTTTTATCATAATTGCAGTGGGACGCTTAATTCAAGAGCAAAAAGTCTGCCTTAGACACTCCAAGGAAGTAGTTAATGGCTGTAACATTTCTTCATTGACAGAGGTGCACTTTCGGATAAGTGAAATTATCCTCCTAGACAGAGAGCTGGAACACAGGTATTTCCTGTATTTTCCTATTTGCTCATGGTGTGGAATTGTGCAACGTTTATAATTACTCTTCACCAGTTTCACAGATGATGAAGTTACTAAGTGCCTAACAATGCTGTTTGCAAAAACAGCATTGCACTTATCCATCATGATTTACATAACAAAATAATCCCTTTGAGCCCAGAGAGTTTTGTGCAACATAAGTGTGAGGCAAAAATAAGCATGACCTTAAAGAAAGGAATGAAAACTGTTCAGTTAGTTGCTTTCCCTTGGGAAAAAAAACCAACCAACCAACCAGACAAAAAACCCACCCAAACTCTGCGTGTATATTTAACACAGAGCAGATGTACTGGACCTATGGAAGTCAAAAAATATCAAGTTAGTTAACATATGCAATATCGTGTTACACATTTGAGATTTTCCAGGTCTTAAACTAGTTTTGTAAGGCAGCTCCACTACGAGAAACTGCACGTACCGAGCTACTTCAGAACACACGCTCGTTATCAGAGCAAGAGTGACAAGAGTGACAAGAGGGACAAGAGTGACAAGAGTGACAGTCCTACGGCCGGATCAGGTGCTGGGATGATCCCAAACCGGGATGCGATTTCTGATCCTCCTGGTATTTCCCCGGGTGAATTCACACGTCACCTTCGGGGCGCTCTCCTCGCTGCAGACGGAAGCAACCTTTGATTCCCACAGGTTTGCAGTCCCGGCCGAGCCGAGCCGAGCCGAGCCGAGCCGGGCAGAGCCGCGGGGAGCGGGCACGGAGGGACCGGGGACAGCACGGGGCTCTTCCCGCTCTCTGCCCCGCACCGGGGAAGGAGGAAACTCGCTCTGCAGCTCCCGGAGTCCCGCCCAGCTCCGCTCCGGAGGGCAGGAGAGGAGGACAGGGCATCGCATCCCTTTCCAGCCCTGCCCAGCGGCGGGCACTGCCCGGGAGGGCGAAGGAGGGACCCCCCGAGCTGCCGGAGCTGCCGGAGCCGGCCCCGCTCCCCTCCTCGATTTGCCGGTGAGTGGACGGCGGATGGGCTAAGGGAAGGGAGAGCTGGGGTGCACGGCATCCTCGGCTGGGCAGCGGGAGGGAGATGGGAGGCTCGGGAAGCGCTGGGGTCTGCTGGTCCAGCCGAGACAGGCGGAGATGGCGCTGAGCACGGGGAGGAGGGCTGGGGGCGAAGAAAGCGGGCAAGAACGAAACAGCCCACGAACACACGGCGGGTTTGACTCACGCTTTAATTGAAAACACTTCGCAGCAGCTGGCTGCTCGTCATCTGGCTCATCCCAGTTAAGAGCTGGCAGCACAGCCCAAAATAGCAGAGGGGTGTGCAGGGTGAGCAAAGGGTCCCACGGAGGGGCAAACAAAGCTAAGGAAAAAAGACAAAAGGCGCATCAATACACTCTAAGAAGCTCAGGCACCTTTCTTCCCCGGAGGACGTTGGTCCAAGCTAAAATCCCGGCAGCACCAAAGGGTGCCCCGTCCCAGCACCCACCAGCCCCGGCTGCTCCAGGGCTCCCAGGCATGGGCACTGCCCCGGGAGCAGAGAGGAGCCCCCGGCCAGCAAAGGACAGAGCACGAAGGTCATGGGCAAGTGCAAGGGGAAAGGAAGGGAAACAGATGGATAAAGTCCAGGTTCTCCGTTGTACTTAATGGCCACACTGACCACTTGAATAAAGATGGTTAGGGTGAGTTTCTGTCTACCTGTAAAATATATTTACAGTCTTAGTTTTCTTTTGACAACTGCTAAGTTTCCATGAAAGAGTACATGGCTGAGAAAAAGGCAGGGAGGGGTTGGTTCTATGTTTTAAGGAAGAACAGTGGCTTGGCTTAAGAAAGAGGAAGGTATGTCTGAAGGGAATTGTGCTCTTTCAGGTGGGAAAAAATCATGCTTTCATTAATTACCCTACAGATCTTGTGGCATTTCTCAAATACATAAAAGTCCAACATTTCCTGAGGTGGTAAAGGGTAGGGGGGGCTATAGTATGGACATAACCTTCTCTAAACCTGTACCATGGGCAGTTCTTGAACCAGCCTCCCCAGGCTTTCCTTTACAGACACTGGGTAGAAATGATGGCATGAATCGGACTTCTTGGACAAGCTGCTTTTAAATTGTTTACTTGCAAGGCACCAAGCTCTCTAGCTGTAAGAGCCCTTGTGCTCCACCAGTGCATCTCAGCCATCTGTGTAATTCAACAAGCAACAGTAAAGCTGCCTGGAGAACAGCTGGAAGTTATTTAATAAGTCAGATATGTATTTCTATAAATGAAATACTTTATATATTCATGACATATTGCTAAAATATAAAGGAATTCATATCGCTACAGTAAGTTTACCAGAAGTTTGAAGAGACTGATTACTCAACATATATTCCAAATTAAAGAAAAAAAGTGATTTGTACATTAACATATACAAGTGAGAGGAAACGAAACCTTTCAGTAAGAGTTTACTTTCATTAACAGTGCAAGGAGAACATAAGTCTTTACACCCATTAGGATTTCTAAACTTGTGCACTTTCATGATTAAGTCTTTCATATAGCTGCAAACCATTCACTTGAGCTGAATTCAAGTTCATTTTGGTAAATCTTCAAAGAAATTTCACAGGGATCAACCTCAACATCAAAAGAATTAACTCTTGTTGACATACATTATTTTTGAGTTTTATGAGCGTGACTTACCAAGTCACTTGGAAAGAAACAGATTTCGATATTTGAATGACAGGTTGAGCTACATTTTTAAAAGCTGACTGCATTTCTGATGCAGGAGGATTAAAGCCAGCTAGTTTTATAGTTCATCAAGGACTTGGAGTAAGTAGCAGCACAGCACAAGGTGAAATTGTAAAAACTAAAGAATTTTTTTCTATCCCTGTATGAAAGCTGTTCTGTTTTAGTGAGCTGGAGTAATGGATTCCAATAACAGAATAGATCCTCAGTGAAAAGGCACCACAAAGGCTACTCAGCTTTAAAGGAACCACATTACTGGGAAATCCCCCTCCTTTATAAGAGATTTTACAGGTCATGGTTTTGTTTACTACATCGAAGCAAAAAGGACTTTTCATCTGCTACAGCAATTATTACGTAGGTCTAACAACTACACCAAAAGTATCTTTTTACATACAAGTAATGGAGTAAAGAAGGTAAGACTGCTGCAGCACAGCACTACTGAAAGAAAATAACATTTAAATACTGTTTTGCTGAGAGATCATATTGATGACAAATTAGATGATACTGATAATGTTTAGACTTGGGAAAATTAATACATATCTGGAAGCTTTAGGATTCTAGTAATGATGGGGTTTTCTCCCAGTCTCTGGACAAAAATTATCCATATATGGGGAATACTATCATAGGCATGAGACTGGTTTTTGTCATGGAAAAACTGACATTTATACAACAAACTAGAAAGTTGAGCCACTGGAAGAAGAGTTTTGTAGAAGTCTGAGTTTACATTTTGAAGGTCAAAACATTCTGTGGAATGTGTCCATCTTCTGTTAGTCTGGTTTTAATGCTCATGAAATATAGGCCCAGTGTTAGAGAGTTGTTAAAAAATGCCAACCAGAGTTAAAAAAGCATATCTATCTATCTCTTGACAATTTCAGGTTAAGGCACAAGCTTAAAAATAATATACTTACTCAGAAAAAAATAAATCATAATACAATGGTACCTAAAAATTGTTTAATTAAATAGTTGATTATACTGCTAACCACATGTATACATTACCAACAATGTAAACTTAGGAAGATTCATTATTATTATATAAAAATGAAGCTCAGCCACCAGAGGAGAGCAGCATTATAAAGCTGTTGGGTCGAGATCAGACAGGACACCAGGGAGAAATAGAAACACCCAGACATCCAATAAATTTCCAAGTCTCACTTCATACATCCAGCACTTGAAAGGTACTGAAGCTACACTTTCAAACTATCCTGGTTTAGGAGACATTATTGGAAGTTAAGACGTGATATCAAGATCTCTGCCTACTAATATTGACTCTACTGCTGTACACTGAATATAAAAACCCCCTCTGCTCCAGGTCTGTATTCCCCATCATGAATTAGAGCTGTTGATACACATTCATCAACAAGAGTAATAAATAAATAAATACATCTGCTCTCAAGTGGCTAAAACTAAACAATTTCTCTAAGGATTCTCCAGATGGGTTTCATTTTTAACTTTTATATATACAAAAGTTTATTTCCTTTCTTAGGATGAATGGATTCCAGTAACAATCTCTCTGCATACAGCCAGATATTGACTGCTACCAGGTTAGATGAGATTTTTAGGCTGCTTGTTGGATGGTTTTTGAATGTTCATTATTTATTAACTGATTCAAAGGAGTTGGATCTACTGTGATCCATGAACCAGCAGAAAGTCGATTATAATAGTCAATGTAACTTGATTGCTTTCTTTTTTATATGCTCCTCCTGGAATTCACTATTCCATTTGTGAGCTTCTCCACCCTCTTCTTTTAAGTCGCTGCAGTTTGCTTTTCTTTATTTTTCTGTTTCCTAAGTTGTTTTCAGAGGGTTCCTAAACAAGTTATGCGCCTGCAACTCTATTCCTGTAAATTAAGGCTTTCTGTATTATGATTTGCCTCCAGGCTTGTTTTCACTTGTTAAATAATAAGTAGTGTTTCCCTAGCCAAGGTTCTGTCAGTAGCTGAATGGCAGGGGATGTCTCAGGGAAAAGAACTTTGATGGTGCTCTGGTTACAATTAATGAGAGCAAGAACCTCCAGAGGAGTATTTATGTGATCAGTCTTTGGTCAAAAATTGGCCCTTAAAATGAGTCTTAAATTTGAAAATTGAATTCCTGTGTTTGGCAGTGCCCAAGGACAGGAACAGAAGACCTGATGGAAGGGCAGAGAGTCAGATTGAGCTGAAGTTAAAATACCTGGGTTGGATTAGATTTGTTTCAGAATATTTCTTTTACAAGCTCTTTGTCCATATAGACAAGTCATAACCAGGTAGAAAATTAGGCTCCTCATGTCAAATGGCATCAAATCAGCATCCCTGTGTAGGCACAACTGAAGTCATAAACACCTCAAACTTTGCATTGCTTGAGAGTAAAGCTGCATTTGTACCAAATGCCATGAGCTTGTATATTTTACAGAAATAATTTGCTTTTGACAGGTTGTAATAGTTTGTCCAGTTCCCCTGCAGTGATGTGTGTTCATAGCAGTATGGAACATAATATCTCAATCCAGAAGGTGACTGACCACCCAGCCATGACATAGAAACACCTACCAAGCTCTGGGCCTGAATCCCCTCCATGAACAGCACAACTTCCTATTTTAAAGTGGAAAGTGTGTAAGATCAGCAAAGGCAAACAGAACTGCCTACACAGTTGCTTTGTTTTTTTTAGTTTGTTTGGTTGGTGTGGGGGGGTTTCTGTTTGTTTGGTTGGTTTTGGCTTGGTTTTGTTTTGGTTTGGTTTAATGGCAAAATTTTATATTATTGTCATTACAGTATTTTTAAATGACTCCCAAGAAATTTGTGGGTGGTAAAATGAGCATGTTTTTTCTCACAGCACAAAATAAAAAGCTCTTTTTCTTCCCTGCTTCTCACTCCCCTGAAATCCAACAGCAACACATACACTTGGTAGTTATCCAAGGATATCTGACTGCAAAGCAGGGAGATGATTAAAGGTGGGATCCAGTACAGTATTCTTAATCCAATGCAAAGAATAATACACCAGTAAGAGGGAGGTGGGAGGAAGGGCAGAACACCAGAGGAGATGGTTCTTTCTAAAAGAGACCAGTATTTTCACAAGCAGCCACAGTACAGCATCTTGATCAAGATGTGAGCTGAGGAAGTGCAGTGGTACCTCAGATTCAACAACTCAATTTCCTCACAAAGTTCAAAGGCCTTGGGATCTGTGTGTGCATGGCTGTATATATTGATTTGTGTTATTCATGCTAAAACTTCCAGAAGGAGGTCTGAAGTTTTTGCTGGCAAATAAGTAAAATTGTAGTCAATTTCATTCCTACTGAACCAGGGCCCTCAGCCGAATAAAAGCCTGAAGATCAGCAATCAGCAAAGTCTGTATTGACAGCAGCCTGTAGTCTGCCAGTGTGGGAGGCTGTAGCAGCAACTGCTGTCATTCTGCAAAAGATAAAACATGAAAATATTAAGTATAATCACGTCAAACATCATCTACCAAGCCTGAAGCTGAACTTCCACTTATATTTTTAAATTTTTCAGCCAGCACAAATGTTTTCTTGCTCTGTGAATTATGCTTCATTTAAAAAAAGCTGGATGTAATATATCCTCAATTAAATAAAAGCAGAAGTATTTATCTGCAATCCTGACAGCCTGTACCCTAATAACCAAATATACAAACTAAAAAACAAAATAGGGATAGCACAGTAGAATCACTGGACTGAAAAGAAAATATGTCTACATAAGCCAGTTACAAATTCAGTGTGTCATATAATTATAATAATAATAAATACTTTTTTCTCCTTGAAAAACCTCCTAAGGTTACTTAAAAACTTCAAGTCCCCTTCACAATACACTCTGCATTCCATTTTCTTGTTGTTCACAAAATCTGCTTGTTGTCCTTAGAACATCACCATCCAAGTTAGAGAAATAAGGATAAACTTAATATCACAGAACAGACCACAACCAAGCTATATAGCACCTCAGTAGAAGGGCAGACAAGTTGACTTTGCTCTAATCCTTTTGTAACACTGAATGAAGCAGCCCCCTGTTCACTGCTCTAGGTGTGAGAGGACCAGTCACAGTGTACTCCACATTCAGAACAGCTGGACAAATAAATTCAAGGAACCTTCAGCTGAAGTATTTTAAAATCATTTGTAATGTGTATTCCTAGAGATAACTGAATAAATGTCTTAGGAGTGTGGATCTAACCACGCTGTTTCTTCTATTCTGCTTTGTTCTTGCTCTAGATCTGAAGATATTTTTTTAGACAAGTGACAGAACCAGGAGGGATAAAAAGCACAGCAATTATAGCATTGGACCATCAAGACTCTTTGGAAGTGAAAGTGTGGAGGAGGCTTCAGAAACAGCCTGCTTGCCCTTCCCCTCTCTGGGAAGAACACCTTTCCCAATCACCACTGGCATGCAGAAGGCCTGATCATTTCTTGGGGAATCCGGCTTCTAAATCAGTATGTAAAGCTCAAATCCAACAACTCAGACAGCAATTTTCTCTGCAGTCTAGTCTGTAAAGTAGATTTCAGCGCATCTGCTACATTAGTTCTGGCCTCATTTATTCCCCAAGATAGTATTTACTTCAAGAACCACTGAAAATTCTCTACCACTAAAACAGGGAATGCAAGTTAATGCACAACTAGATGGCCAGATGTCCAAATCTGTTGTTAAGGAGTTTCTCCACACAAAGGAAGGGTCATAACAAAAACAAGGAATGAAAGTATTTATAAGTCAGGCTGGGGTGTTTGTTCATGTAGCAAAAGATTTATTCAAAACTTCCACTGCTCTTAAAATAGGTATGTGAAGGAAAGAGGACAATCCAGCAGGACTGACAAAATTTGATTGGTCAGGCACTAAATCTTCAGATTAGGTATCTTTCCATTTCAGACTACCTAGGAGAGACAACAAGGACAGCTGGAATTTAGTCTTTCCTTTGATAGTGGAAGACACTTTTCTGAGAAAGAAAAAAAACCCATAACAACAAACCCATGTCTTTTTTAGACTGAGACAGTGGGTTGTTTGAGTGGGAACAGCAGGCAGGTTGTCAAGGTTTTTCATTTACTTTTTCTCAAAAATATTCCTTGAATATTGGCAGGCATTGAAAAGGGAACGTTTCCTTAGAGAGAAATGAATGAATCTTTGAGAGGGAAATTAATCAAACTTGTAGCATGGTAAAACTTTCAATACCTAAAGCATAATTAAAGCAAATCACTAGAAACAAATAGGTTTCTTGAGTACAACATGATGAGTACAGGTCATCTGAAATCAAATCTTACCTTCTGCCTTGAACTTAGTCTGATGAACAAGAATTCTGCTCTAGCCCAGCCTTTTCCTGTTGGAGCTGTAGTTTCTTAAAAACGCATCCATAAGAGATATGCCAGCCTCTCTTTATAGAAACTTACTCCCACTTAGTCGGGGTTGAACCTGCACTAATGAGTCAGTAAGGCATCTACTTAGCGTCATCCAGTAGATTCTTTTTCCTTGGAACTGTGATACAATAACAAACATCATGATTGTTGATTTTACTTGTAGGAAAAGCTCTTTACAGAGTACAAAACTTAGAGAGACATTTCTGGATGAGGTCAGGGTTTAGAAATTCAAAAAAGCAGTCCAAGACCATAGACCAACTGTTTTCTTTAAAATCTCTTCATGTAACTGGAGTTAAACTATCCAAACATTAAACCCCATTTATTCAATATTATTACTATTCCTCTACTGGGAACTGAGTTATAGATAAGGAATTAAACCAGTAGCTCCTGAACAGGAGTACATATACCACAAGCAGCTTACAGTGCATCAAGGAAGAGCAAGGAACTGCTATTGCAAGTCACAGGGCTGCCACTATGACTAACTGCTCATGATATTTGGTACCATCACTACTAATGGTGATGGGAGGAAGTTTAAGAAGGAAATGTATAGATTACAATCTTCCTTAGAGCACAGAAGAGGCGATCGGTGAGTTTCACAGCATGGAGAAAGGCTTATTGCTTTCTAATTATCTTCCATTGGACAAAACTGTGTGGCAAAATGTGTTAATTCCAACAAAGAGTGGCAAACATAGCAATTCAACATACGCTTAGTGGGCAAGAGAGGGCCAAGGCTCTGAATACAGTGTGGTATTAGAGGGCACTAAGTAGTAACATAACATTTTTTGCAAATAAAAGCAAGTTCTCTGCATGCTATTTTGTGTGCACTCACCTTCACTTCTGAGGGCAACTTGACTGGCTGTTCTTGCACTGTTCTGTTGGTCTGTGTATAAAAGAGAGATGTAAGCCCTCTGTAAGTAACTCCTTGTTGGAAGGGCATGGACTCTGCTGGGTGCAGTCTCCTTCATTGCAAACCTTCTGTGGACCCCTAGAAGACTCAAGAAAGACACCAGGTTATTTTTCCTGTGCACACATGAGTGTGGAACTGCAGTATGTCTGATATGCTGCTAAATGCCTACCAGAACTTAAAGAGAATTTTGCATGATCCGAAAAATCTAGTGTAGAAACAACAGCAGCACATCGTGTCATGTGCTAGGAAATGCAAAGAGACAGTTGTAAGGAATATATCACACAAAGACAACATTGCATTTCTGCTCTACTCTAAGCATGTTGTGGCCAACTCAATCCCCTGATACAACTTTTTAATATATTCAGAGGTACAGTTTGGCTTCAAATTAAACTAAAGAGTTAGGAAGTTATGTGCTGGATATACAACTTTCATTATGAAGGTATGGAGACCCTCTTCCATTTATGTCTTTAGTGTCTTCTTTTCTTATCAACATGCTCCAAAAAAGTACTGTCTTTGGTGGGAGAATACTCCCAAAGTCAGGGTTGTAAAAGATCATATGTGAACTCCACAAACTGTTCAACAGAGAAAATACAATGCTACTGTAAAGCTTTCATATCCTAACACAGCTGCAGATCTACTCACTCTAAACTAAAGCAAATGGTTCTTGCAAGCTCATTTCAGTAATTAATACTGTAGGTGGTTTTTACCTAGGTATAGTCCCACTCCAGCCATATTAAACCTATCACATAAGTGGACTTATTCCAGTGGAAGATGTCAGAAGATCAAAGCCAGACTAGGTTGCTTACACTGCAATAAAGTTAAAATAAAAGACCTTCATGCCTTCTTTGTAGTACAACTCCAGATCAAGTTCTGCAAGTTGCTTCCTAAATCCTACAGTGTCTCACCACAGCAGTGCTAAGGAGAAAGTTTGGGAAGCAGTCAACACAGTTTACTGAATCCTGCTCTATGTTTAATTCACAGAAGCACAGAATTATTAGGGTTGGAAGGGACCTCTGGAGATCGTCCCGTTCAACCCTACATTCATATATATTCCATCTGCAGTTAATAAATAACGAGGGAGAGTTGTCTAACCAGATAGCTTTCTTTGCTGTTATTTTTAATAATGAAGACAATTATTGCCTTATCTCCCTCTATTTTACCATAAATTTAAATGAAAATACACAAAGATCAGTCCGTTCTTTATGAGGTCCCTGAAGCAATCAACATCAACTGCTTGACCTGACCATGCCCTGTTTACAGAGCTTAGCTGTGGAGAGGAGAATGACAGTGGGATATAACCATTTTCCATCACCAGACATATTGATTTAAAATCCATGGAGTAATTTCTGTTCTCATTCTCACATAGGAGATGCTTGAGCCCTCTGATCTGCTGACAATCCATGCCCAGCTGTCCCTGAGGAACTGTACATGGCAGAACCTGAAGGCTGTATGAAATACACAGAATACAGAATTCCAGAGCACGGCTTTCAAGCTCACACCCCACAGTGTCCCTATTTTCTCTGCCTATGGATGGTCCTGCTTCCAAGGACATGTCTCAACACCAGGCACTTGTAAGTAAAGCCTAAGGAAAAATTACTTCAATCTCTTGTAAGAAAGCTGGAATAAGAAAGATAAAGTTAGAGTGAAATATTGAATTATTGAATTCCAGTATGAAACATTGATTACTGAATAATCTATTGCATTGTATTGTTTTGACCTTGTTTAGAATTACGAGGATGAGAAATCCCATACATATCTCAGTGTTACTTGTGTAAAAATTTTGAGCTAATATCTTTACAGTCTGTTTCCTTCCTCATTGCTTTAAGAGATTTACCAGGACATGAACTCAGACAAGCACTATAAAATGGCACAAAATGTGTATCACTCTCACAGACATTTTTCTTCTATCTCCTGGAGATAGAATTTGGTCAATTGACCATATGCTTCAAGATTTAAAATGCATCAATGCATGAAGTTAGCAATTGGGAAGTAAAAGCCTATTAATCCTAAAAAATCCTATTATTTTGCACTTGATATAAAATAGGAATAGTATTTTAGATGTTTGAAATCTGTGTAAGCCTAAATTGTGTAGGAAGAGATTACTCATTACCCATAATTTGAATGATTGCCTACTGGCTGCCAACTGCTGTATTCTTGAACTATTACATGTAGGTTGTAAATCACTGGTTTGTTTAAACTATTTAGTACAAAACATGTTAATATGCTTTTTACTACCACACTTTAAATTGGTTTGCCAATACGTAGTTCATGTTATGGTTTGTGATTTAATGAGATATAATGAATGAAACCAGTGAGGACTGAAATTTCTTCTCCAGATTCTGGGGAATATATATGAAAAATATATGGAGCCCTCTGAAACACCTCTGCAAACCATTTTGGATTGGTTACTGGAGCTTGCTCCAGTACTTTTCATAAAACACAAATTACCTTGTGGGTCCCTTCCAACTCAGAATATTTTATGAAATCTGTGAAACCTGTCTGTAAAATGTTGTAAAAATTCACTCTTTAGGAAAGCCCTAAAAGGGTTAAGTGCTAAGCTGAAGCACAGATAAGCTTTATTATTTTATTTTATTTTAATACTATAGTGATTAAGCATGTTTGGGTTTTTTTCTCTAGTTCTGGAAATAAAAATCACAAAGCAATCCAACACATTTTCATCAAGGAGTGTAAACCAAGAGTGACTTTTCAAGGCCTGGACATATGCCCTGATTTCCATTCTATGTGCCTGTGAAAAAGATGTCAAAAAATACAACAGAGAACTCAACTAACCCTCACCCAGCTCTTCTGGTCCTGTTCCCGGGAAGCATTTCACTGATCACTATTGTCATGAATATATTAGTACTATATGCTGTGAAAACTGAGAAGAAACTGCAGACAGTTGGAAATTTATACATTGTCAGCCTCTCTATTGCAGATCTTATAGTTGGTGCAGCTGTTATGCCCCTGAATATTGTCTATCTCCTAAGTCCTGTATGGTCCCTGGGCTTACCAGCCTGTTTGTTCTGGCTGTCCATGGATTACGTGGCCAGCACTGCCTCCATTTTCAATCTCTTCATCTTGTGCATTGACCGCTACCGGTCAGTTCAGCAACCACTGAAATATCTCAAGTACCGAACAAAAATGAGAGCATTGCTCATGATTTTGGGGGTCTGGTTGCTCTCTTTCATGTGGCTCATTCCAATCCTTGGATGGCACATTTTTGCTAATAACGGGGAAAGGAAAGTAAAGAAGAACAAGTGTGAAACTGAATTCTCTGAGGTCACCTGGTTCAAAGTGTTGACAGCCATTTTCAATTTCTACCTCCCCTCTATCTTGATGTTGTGGTTCTATTATAAAATATACAGAGCTGTTCGAACACACTGCCAACACCGAGAGCTCATCAATGGATCACATTGGTCTTCATCAGACAAAAATTCCATACATCATAGCAAAATAAAAGGAGAACAAAATATTTCCCTCCAAAAGCAAGCCTTAGATGAGAACGCCCCGACCAAAGAAAAGCTAAGCTCCCCACAGCCCAAAAATGTGGAGGGAGAGCTTCATTTCAGTAATCTTGACAAGCCTTCAAAGGCATTTGATTGCGAAAGTAATGGGAAAGTCTTTAAATGGAGGTGTTTTCCTCTCAGCCCTGCACAGTCTGAGCCAGGCCTGGATAGAGCAAGAAAGAAGTGTATGTGTGCAATGAAAGAGAATGCAAATGAGGAGTCTTGTTCACAAGACAGTGACTCAAGTGTTGCATCAGACAACCATACTTTTGCTGACATGGTACCATGTGGAGAGAACTCCGATCCTAACTCTGAAAGAGCCTGCAATGCTCAGGAAAAGACTGAGAACAGGTATTTCAGGGGACTGACTTACCTGAGGAAAACCTGGCAAAGTGTACGTACCCATTCCGAAGGGAGCATTCAAGGACTGCATGGGAACAGGGAGAGGAAAGCAGCGAAGCAGTTAGGGGTCATGATGGCAGTCTTCATGCTGTGCTGGATTCCCTACTTTGTGTCATTTATGGTAATAGCATTTCATGACCCTGAGCAGTTTTCAAAATCACACATGGTCACAATATGGCTGGGCTATGTGAACTCCACCCTAAATCCATTCCTGTATCCTCTTTGTAATGAGAATTTCAAGAAGACATTCAAAAAGATCCTTCACATTCACTGATATTGCTCTGATTTTTTTGAGCTCAAAAGCAGCTCAAGAGGTCAACAAATGTTCCAATCTCAAAGAAAAGTAATAAAAAAAAAACCTCTGGAAAGCTGTAATTTATAAACAAGTGTTATGAAAAGCGGGAAACATGCATTTAAGAGTTTTAACACCTTTGAAGAGAGCTACTTCAGATCAGGAATCTGAAAAACTCAGGGTCGACCTCCAAACTGTTAACACGTTGCAAACCTTTTACAAATTGAGATCGTCTCTTTCATCACATAGAACAAAACTGGAGATATAAGTAGAGATCTTCAGTTCATTATAAATTATTCAGCTACAGAAATGGAAGAAATAGAATAACACTTCTGTGATTGACCAAATATATTTTTCTCTTTCAATTTACTCCATTAAACACAGAGAACACATTGCTTGTGAAGTGTGATTTGCACGTGGATGTACTCTGTGTAGTCAAAGAAAGGACATTCGACTGTTTAAGAAAGTCTACCCTATTTATTTAGAGCTTCCCCCAAAATCATGAACTTTTTAAGAAATGTGAGGTCATATTGTACCCTACTGTATCTCTTTGATACATTTATACCTGTACACTGACTTTGCTGAAAAAAATACTATTTTTATGTCCTAGAAATTTTGCTAAGACTTTCCATGCTGTCACTACCTATTCAGGAAGGGCATGTTGCTGTTTCGAGTTTTGCAAAATATAGTTGATTATACATGAAGTATGTTTACCTTTTTTCTCCTTTGTATTTAATTGTATTTTATGAACCTTGTTGTAAATGCTGTAAAATATTTCAGGAGAAATTCACAATAATAGAATACTCTAGGTTGGTAGAGGTCTCTAGAAAACACCTGAGTACAACCTGCAACTGAAATCTGGGCTGGCTTTGACATGACATCAGTTTGCTCAGGACTTTTTCCTCAACTTGAATGACAAACATCTGTAAAACCAGCTTCATGTGGAAAAGCTGAGAGACAGCCTCAACAGAGGAGTTTGCAGATCAGGTTCATTCCACCAACTCTGAGCATTCATTTCCTCAGACACTGATTTAATTGTTTCTAAGTACTGACTAATTCTCAGAACCAGACATGCCCTGTTATACAGCAGAATCAATCCCCTCTTCCTAAGTGGAGTGAAGTATAGATTTGTTCCCAAAGGAAGAAAACATAGTCCCTCAACATGGAATGGTTTGGGTTGAAAAGGACCTCAAAGACCATCTTGTTTCAACCCCCTGCCATGGGCAGAGACACCTTCCACTAGCCCAGGTTGCTCCAAGCCCTGCCCAACCTGGCCTTGGACACTTCCAGGGATGGGGCAGCCACAGCTTCTCTGAGCACCCTGTGCCAGGGCCTGCCCACCCTCACAGGGAAGGATTCCTTCCTTCTATCTGATTCAAATCTGCCTTCTTTCAGTTCAAAGCATGGTACCTAGTGGCATATGGCATATGAGCCAACTTACCAAGGAGCTTGCAGCTTCACAGAACAGTGACACCAAAATAATAAAAGAGTGTACAGACTGGGGAGCAGGAAAGAGAATTGAGTCAGGGGAGATCTTGGACCCTGGATTAGCCAAGTATCTCAAGACCACAAACCACCTTGTTTGTGGCACACCAGTAAAGCTTTCATTCCTGTTCTGCTGCTAGGAACAAGAGATGCTTCTCTGCATGAGAGAACCATTTTGAGAAAACACTGCAGAGTATGTTAGCTTTAAGAAGAAATCCAAGAACCAGGTAACTTCAACAGCTAAAGTCATATTTGCATGTAATTGTCAGTTTATGTAAGTCTTTTCTATACATTTTGGGAAAGATTATTAGAGAGGCAACCTGAAGTTTCCAGGTAAAAAAAATGTCTTCTGATTAATTTTGTTGTGCTGATGTATTTAGCACATCCTGGTAAATACCTTTCTTGCTTCTGAACTTGCTGAGTTAGCTAAACAACAAAGTTCTGATTGAACTGGGACTCCTTCAACTGACTATTATCCAGAGTTTGGTGGGATGAGTGAAGGGACATTCTGTGTAGTATCTTTATTACATCAGAAGCAAAAAACAGTAGTTTAATGGTAGGAGGAGAAATTCTGAATTCTATATTTTTAATTAAAATCTTGAGCTACTTAGAGTCCCTCTGTGCCACATGTGCCTATTTGGTAAAGTGAATATGACAAGACTTACAGTAACAATGCAACACTTAGGGTAATGTATGAGTGATGCTCACATATAATGATGCTTATTATATATCATTTGATATAATACTGTAACTAAATTCAAAGTATCATCATCCTCTGTCAGGTTCATTTCTCTGAACTAAAACACCTGAGTGTGAACAATTGTATTTAAAGTGTGAGAAAAATCTCTTTTATTAAATTTAGGAAAAAATGGCAAATAACTGTGAAACAAAGAAAGAAAACTAACAGGAAAATTTAGTTACAATATGTGTTAGGTGCCCAGGCCGCAAAGGGTTCCCAAGAGCATGCCTTCCAATTCAAAAATCCCGCTTTTAAATGTTTCCAAGTTCAAATCCCCTCTACATAACTGTGGGGTGTTCCCCTTCCTCAGATTGGTTCTGCTGTGCCCTCCCCCCTTCCCCAGTGCCAGGGGCACAGTCCCGGGCAGCCCCCATGTGCCCACATGGCTGGCCACGTGGCTGAGGCTGCTTCAGCTGTATTTCTAGTTAATACATAATTCCCCTATTCCTGACCACTTAATCCCTGGCACCTGCCCCAGGCTGGACCGGGTGCCTTACAACTCCACAACATGCCTATAGGTTAGAACAAACAAAAATATAATCCCTAAGTTAGTAACCCTTCTTCAGTTTATTTGCTTGTAATAAACCCAGTTTTTCTATTTCTCATAAAAGTATTCAATATTGAATTAAGCCCTAATGTATCTCATTTTAATAAATTGGAAAATATGTTAATGTCAGTCTATTTCAATGTGTGATAAAAGGATCAGAGAGTCATTAACTTTAGTTTCAAGTTGCATGCAGGAAAAACTGCAATTAGGGAACTTAAATCTAGGAGAAACAAAGGCAAAATACAGAGAAAATATAAAAGCAACAAAATTTATACCAGAATTCAGACAACTTTTTCACTGCAGGAGAAACACCTGCATCAGTAATAAAATACACCTTCTTTTGGAGTACAGAGCAGCATCTTTTGAAACTTATGCTCTAAAATCCCGTAGCCTTTCACAAACAATTGCACATATTCACAGCCATTTTAATCTTTTTCTGTTGTGATATGCAACAGCAATTGTAGCCCAAATGGATGGTAATGTAGATGATCCCTGAGGAAATGAAAAAGCAGCACACTAAGTCAGCTACAGTTATTAATGTACATTGCTGAAACATTTACCCAAGGGCTACTTAAGAGTTATCAAGAAGTCTGTCCTCTTGATCATGACAATTGCCTTTTCTGACTTTAAAATGTACTAATGCACAACAAAACAACCTAAGCAAGATCACTGAAAATTGTTCTAAAAATTACAATGATCATAACAAGGAAAACTTCTGGTAAATTTAAAGAACGTTCAAACACAACACAGCTAAACCCAAGCAAATAAAGTTGCCTGAATAATTTATCTCACTTTATTTCCATCCATGATCTTCGGGTAAATGTGCTAATAATATAGGGGAAGTAATTGTGGGGTTCTCTGATGTGACAGCTATAAAAGATATAATAAAATAGGAGAATGGGATATTGCCTATTTTAAATGCCAATTATCAAGGTACCGTAGAGGATTTGTCAGTTTATTTACTTTATAGGCAATTCAAATGGCTCTGCATGTTAGAGAGGAAAGCAAATTAGGGTAAGGAGTGGAGAAGCTTCCTACCACGTGCAGCCAAGGCTCAAGAGAGTATTTTTCAGGTGTGGTTTCCTGTAAAATATTTCAACATTTTCCAGTTAACTAACAAGGTCAGAGGACACACAGCTTCAAGAGAACATAACAAGTATCTTGGAATGTCTTGGACTGAAGTTCTACCTTCATTAAGATGTGATGACAACAATCGACCTGGCTTTTCAGAGGCAGAAAAAGCTGCTCTCACAATGTTCTCTGCACCAACGGTGACATCTGGTGGGTCATGAGTGAATTCCGGGCTGCTGCATGGAATGGAATGCTGCATGGAAGTTTGCCATTTAGGATGTGCTTTTCCTCGTATTATTTTCAGGAAATCTCACTCTCAGTAAAGGAAACATTAGCATAAGAGCACACTTTGGCCTCATTCCATCATCTAAAAGGACTCCAGGACATTTTCTGTGAGACCACTTCGTGATGCACTTTGTGAAAGCAAAATAACTGAAAGATCCATTTAAAAAATGCATTTCTAATGCTCAGATATTAATATAGAAACACTGTAAACATTTCTGGACAGCTCTAGAGAAGGCCCTGAATTCTGCAGATTTTCCACTGTTAATCAGGGATTTTAGAGGACTAGTTCCTAACCTAGATGGGATGGCTTAAGTGCCTATGGAGTGTATTTTTAAGAATACACTTAAAAATTTCAGTGCAGGCATTCCCTCCAACAGAATGATAGTTCACTTGGAAATGCCACATTAAGTTTAAATGCTACACATACCTATTCAATTTTGTTTATTCATTAAGTACAACAAAATTATTTTCATAACATTGTGTGTCTATTTAAAAATTAGAATATAAAATAGCTCCTGAAAATAAGTTTACACTCCTGATATCAAGTTCAAAATTATCTTTAAAAAACGATACATATGTGACACCAAAATAGTTTCTCCACAGTCATCTTAAGAGTGTAAAATAGAGCAAAAAGGTGAGATGTACATTTCATACATGCACAGACACGTGGGTTCACCTACCAGGCTACTATAAAATTGCATTCGAGATCTCCACCAGTTAAAAAGTGTAAGAGATGTACATTTGTGTGGTAATAGTTAAAACCATATGGATATCTGGTAAGTTCAACAGTGTTGCCATTTTTAACTGTATTTGTATCTCTTATAGTTTGGATGTCTGCAATGATACCTTGTGTTTGTTTAACCTGATATAACAACTAAAATATACCTTAAAAGGACTGCACAGCACCCATTGCTATATATTGGCACTGTGTCACTAAAATTAATCCCTACTGTGTCACTAAATTGATGCCTTGAGTAAAATCAAATGCCTTTTGTTGTCATCAGGCATAACTTAGTCTTCAAAAACAACAGTCAGACCTGGGACTGAGGTATCCTACCTGGCAACTAATTTCCTCCTCACTAGATATGAATAATCCCTAGATTTCTAGATACGAACAATCCTGGAACTCAGTTCTTTTGAGGGGTAAAACCTGTTTCTCTGCATCATATCAGTGTGCTCACAGAAGAGGCGACTGCCTGTGCCAAGAAATTAGGGATAGTGCTCACAGAATCGTGTCAGGATGGCAGCTGCAAGATAACACTTCTTGGAGTATATTCCTACTTCCTTCTGCTACTGACTCGAACATTCACAACTACAATAAGCTTTTAACTTTGCAGTGTCCCACTCCTGCAGCAGTAACAGGTGCACAGCATAGCACTAGATTGCTTTTGACAGTATTTTTTGTAAATAAATTGATAGTTCTGACAGGTTCTGCTTGTATTTTGTGGTCCTATTCCCTGAGAATGCTGTATAAACTTAATTTAAATCCTTAAAGGAAAAGCAGTATATAAACATAAATAAGTATCATCTTTACTCAAACCCTTAAAACCTTAATCTGAGTTCTAGAGAGAAACCTGAATTCTAGTTCTAGAGAACTAGGAGAATTTGAGTTCTGCTTTTGAGAAGTTCTAGTTTTGCAAGTTGTCTTCTGTATAAACATATTGACTCCATAAACCTCAAGAATGGATGAGTTTAAATCTGCTTCTTTTTCATTCTCATCCTCAATTCCAGGATGATTTTTCTTGGGAAAATTTAAAGTCCTACCTAAGGTAATACATGCCAAAACACACACCAGATTTGTTCCTTAGTTTTAAAGAATCTGTCTGCTAGTTGATGACATGTTTATTACAGATACTTTAGTTTATAGGAAGATCCCACAAGGTAAACCAGACCTGCAACAATGAATCAACTGCAGCATAAATCTCAGATTAACTTCCTTGAAGCCAGTTTCCAGAAGATGCCAGGAACAAAAAGGTCTTTGGAACTGCCTCTTTCTCTCACATTGTAAGACTTCACTGCTGTGTGCTCATACCCATCAGCAGTTTCACGTGTAAATCTCAAGTTTATTTCCCAGGTTGCCTACTCTGTATAAAAAAACACAGTCGAAGAATACAATCCACCAGATATATCTCCCACTTCCCTGAATCTACAACTGCTGTGCAGAAACCTTACTCCTGGAATCTGATTTCAGGTACAACATGTTTCTTTGTGGTAACACAGGGATGTGGGCTCACAGAGTGTCCCTCTGCCCTGTGTTGCTGTCATTTCCTATGACCTGTGTTATGTGCTGGCAGCTGTTTCACAAATCACGTTATGAAACTGGAACTGCTCAAAGACTGAATTTAAGCCAGGTTATACATCTGTGAAGACTGTGAACAACATTCCAGGTATTTTGATGGGATGTCATCAATATTCCCTTTAAATTTCATATAACATGAGAATACATAGACCACAAAGTAATAAAATAAAATCTTTTTCAGCCTTGGGGAAACAAACCGCAGGACTGTGTTTTAAGTGTCCAACAGAGTAAAGGCATCACAATACTAATAAAAGTGAAATGGGAAATGGTAGTATTTTACTGATGTAATGCAATTGTATACAAGCTATATCTATAGTAAACTTCCAAGGTTTTTTTCCAATTTATTTCTGAAATTCCTGCAAAGTCTATTTGGCCTATGCCCCACAGCAAGGTTCTCTATCCAAACATCAGGTCTAAATTTGCATAACCAGCAGCACTGAAAATATTCCCCTAAAGCTGCCTGACCAATTGTTACCATGGGACCTTACCCATGCTTATGTGATGGTTTTTCCTCTGAGGCTTACTCCTCATTTCATGGGCAGTTTCTGCAATATGGGTACTACTGCAGCATTGTGTGCTCCCAAAAAAAGAAAGCAGCTCTGGCAAATTAGTTTTCCTTGCAGGTGAATGGCATAAACTACATAAAGAAATAATGCTTGTTTTGTAGAAAGCATACTTTGTTTTGTACTCTACAACTGCAAAAAAAAAAAAAAAATCAATATAAACTCATTAAAAGCTTCAGGCTGGAAGGCACTTCTGGGCGCTGTGTGGTCGAAGCTCCGGCTCCAAGAAGAGCCAACACCGAAGTCAGATCAAGGTACTGGAGCTCGGGCAGTCAAGTCCCCAAGGACGGAGATTACAAAGGCTCTCTGGAAACCGATTCCAGCGCTTCACCAGCCACAATGGGCAATTTTTTCTCTCTCTGTCCATTTGTAAATTTCCCATGGTTTTCCTTCCCACTTGTTGCTGTGCATCTTTCAGAGGGATTTGCCTCCATCTTCACTTCAGCCTCCCAGACTTTCCTTACGCCCCGTTCAGCGCTGCTCTCCCCGCACCAGGCGCACCGCGCGCTCCCGTGTCCCCCCCACACGTGTCCCCCGCGCGCTCCCTTGTT
>WBMV01008303.1:41073-146706 GCA_013396655.1 Campylorhamphus procurvoides | reverse complement strand
TCCCCGCCTGCGTGACGTCCCCCGCCCGCGCCGGTCGCCCAGATCACATGCGCGCGGAGAGGTGACGTCACTCTGCGGAGCCGGCCGGCGCTGCGGGAGGTGCGCGGGGAGCGGCGCGGTGGGTGGGNCGGCACTGTCACCGCACCAGCCCCGGCCCTGCCCCCGGCACTGCCCCCGCACCGACCCCCGGCACTGCCGCCCGGCACTGTCCTCGCACCGACCCCCGGCCCTGCCCCCGCACCGACCCCCGGCACTGTCCCCGCACCGACCCCCGGCACTGCCCCCGCACCGACCCCGGCCCTGCCCCCGGCCTTGCCCCCGCACCGCTCCCGCTCTGCCCCTCGCCCGCCTCAAGGCCCCATGGACCCCGATGTCCCGCGGCCCGGGAAGGTCGGGCGGTACCGCAGGCGGCTCGCTGGACTCCCGAGTGCCGGGACTGCAGTCGGGCGCTGTGCGGGGCCAGGGCCGGGCTGGGGAGCGGGTTGGGACGGCCTTTCAGTGTGTCCGTAATGGCCTCGGGCACAGGGAGGAGTTCTCTGTCCCGGGAATGGGCTTGATAATGGGCATAAACCCAGGGGTAGCCCGTCTGAAAAGGCTGCACTTTTCAGAGAATAATGCAGGGAACAGTGATCTCCTTTTGCACAGAGGTACCTTCGACATACCCACCTCTGGGCCGCTGAATAAAAAATTTTGTAGAAAAACCTGCATATTAGAGGACTGTGAATTTGGTTTAAAATCTGTGATTTCATGATAGTTTTAAATGCTGGTAAACTGCTAATCAGAGTTTTATAACGGATTAATTACGTTGGCCAAGGGAAAGACGGATGTTAGTAAAAGCCCTGGTGTGTTTTTCACTTAATATATTACTCCGTGAGATCAGTTTTAAATGTCTGCACGTTTAAGAACAAGTGCTGGAGCTTAGACTGGTGATAGTGCATCTGTATTTCAGGGTAAATGTTCCCAAGTTCTGTGACTGGCAGGATATCTAAAGCACACTGGTAAATTCTTTCACTTCCAGCACAATTTTTGGCTGGCCTCTTTTGAAACTCAGGGTTTGTTCCACATACAAAGTTTTGGATATATTTTTTCGTCTTTATTTATTATATTCTACTAGTCACTTCTTAGTTTTAGAGACTGTGTGTGAAGTTCTGCATGCAAATTCCACAAAATGTATACATTTCATCTTCAGTCTTCTAAAATTTCTTGCACAAATTTACCTTGGTTTGCGAATATTGCAGTAAGAATGCATGTAGGTGAATGTTTGTATCAACATACATTAAACAACATTTTCAAGAGTCTCAGTGCATCAGAGGTGACGGCATGTGCTCCTGTGTTTGCATGTGCATCACAATAGTGCAGTCCTCTGTGTTATTTAAGTTGCATGGTAACTCTTCAGGTGCTGTAATAATGAAAATAAGGAGGGTGTTAAAATTTATTCCAAGTGGATGCTTTTAGGCTGGTATTTCCAGTGTATGTTACTCATGTACCTCTAGGTACAGTTACTGATTTCTTGGTCATGTCAAATGTTTGACAGAACACTTGAGTGTTGGGTGTGTCCTGTAATTATGGGGGGAAATCAAAATGAAAACTTTACCTGTTTGAAAAGTTGAAAGAAGACCTGATGCAAATTCGAAAGTTTTAGTTACAATAGAGCTTGTCTGGCAAGGAAAGTAACAACTTAATCTTGTTTCTGAAAAGAAGGGAACAGGGAATTTAATGGATTCATATTGACTAGACAGCTGTTGGAACTTTGAATAGAAGTTTTACTGTGGAAGCCCTGGCATCAAGGACCGTGTGGTCTGACTCTTATTGCTAACACCTCTATGACAAATGATTGTTTACTGGTTTTATGATAAGCTTTCCATTACATACAGTTGCAAATAAAAAATTTGTAAGGCTTAAAACCTATGTAGTAGTAAAAGTTAACTGTTTCCTAATTTTTGTTACTTCTTATATTCACAGAAAAAAAGTTTATGAAAATGGTGAGAAAATTCCATGCAGTTAGTTGTGGTAAATGCATTTCTAGGACTTGCAAAGTTTCAAGAAATTTTGTGTGTGTGTGTTAATAAAAGGGTTGAGCTATCAAAGTTCACACTGCCATGAATTCCAGCTGCTTCCAAAAATTAAGGAAATGTTGAAAAAAAGGTATGTGTAGGGGAGAAAACAAAATGGTGTATTTGCAATATGCCATTTACAGCAAGACATCGTGACAGGACTGAAACATGTAGCTTTCACCATGAAAGATAAGGGAAACCTCAAACCTACACCTGAAAAAACACATTCAGCAGCTTAGCAGCAAGTAAAGAAAGCAGTGACAGTAAAAGGAGAAGATAAGCTAGGTAAACTGAACATAGAAGGCATAGCTGGATTACACTGACAGCTGTTTAAGGAACTGTTGGGTACGGAAAAGCATAACTGTCTTATGCTAACTCAGAGTTGGGTATTTGGCACTTACTATAAGAAATACACCACTCATTCCTTTTGCCCTGTTCCAGAGAGAGTGAAAGAAAAGCTTGTAAGCTTGGGTCCTTTGCAAAAGTGACTCCACAGGACAGTAAACTTGGAATGGTTCAATTCAATCCAAGCTTCAACACAGCAAAACTCTAGCTGTCTGTTCAGATTGGTGTCAGAGAACACAGCTGTGTTGGGAACCTTATTTTGACTTTTTGCTGTAAAATCCTATCACTGTTTCATGTGTAAAGGTAACAGAGATACTGCGAAGGATCAGTAGCAAAAGGCAATTGCATAGGATTACATCGTACCAGCTAAAAAATAATTAAAAATATTTAGTTGAAGGAGTCATTTCAAGATCATTTGAGTTCAGGCGGTTGATTTGATAAGCATTGGAACAAAACTGGAATCAATAGCTGTTGACCTCCCTTCTGGACTTGGAAAACAGCAGTTGCTGGCTTGGCAGATGTATGTGTTGTGATAGAGAAATAGGAGCTTATGTTCATGTTTTTGTGACAAATTTTAAAAAGGGTATTTTAAAATCTTAGTTTTAATGTGTAACAAATCCTTGTTTTGCAGCATTTATGCTTATCTTAGATAATCAAAGGCCTTCTTCACTTTAATCCAACAAAATATATTAAAAAGTAGCTGTGAGTAGTCATAAGTGATATGATCTATTGAGTATATACTTATCAGGTGTATCTGCTCTTACAGAATTCTGTTTAACAGTGATCATCAGCTAAAATCATGGCCACTGCCAGTGGTGAGGTGCACCATCCTGTAGATCCTGGAATTTCAAAGCTGCAGTTTGCTCCCTTCAGTAGTGCCTTGGATGCAGGATTCTGGCACGAACTAACCCAGAAGAAACTCAATGAGTACCGACTGGATGAGACCCCCAAAGTTATCAAGGGATACTACTACAATGGTAGGTGCAAACTGAGCATCTTCCTTGGTAGTTCAGGTTTCTCCCATCATAGTATTCTGAGGATTCATGTAACATATTTTAGGTATTTGGCTGAACCAGTAGAAAGTATGGCTGAATGAGCTGTGAATTCTTCTGTCTGTGGGTAATTTATAACTTAGGTTAACAAAGAAAGGGCAATTCATCGATGTATTTCAGTTTAAAACAAGCATGTTGCTGCTTTTTGTCCAGGTGATCCTTTGGGTTTTCCAGCTCGCTTGACATTGGAGTTTAGTGCCTTTGATATGTAAGTACATACTGTGGTTTACCTTAATTCCTGTGTGAAGACACTTTCCTTGCATAACAGTAACACGTAGATAAGATTACTTGGACAAGCTCTATATGAGAATAAATACACATTTTCATGAACTTTATAACAGTGGAGAGACTACTTTGAGTCACAAACATTAACTCCTTGTGTCTGAAGTAGTATATTCATCTGAAGGGCCAAGTTTAAAATATGCTGGTAAGTCTCTAATTCAGTCATTGTTTGTATATATGTTTATAAAATACTATTTTTCCTATTTCTTCAGTTTTTCTGTGTAAAGAAGTCTATTTCAGTCTTCTGATTTCAAATTTTCCCTTAGATCTTTATTTACTGAGAATTCATCATTACAACCAGGATCTCATATTTTTAACTATCCCTGGTTATTCCATTGCAGTTTTTTTCAAAGTATTTAACTTTTCTGACTGGAATTTTGTACTTTTGCCTTCACCCCAAAGTGAAAGGTAAATCAAAGCTCCTCACTGTACAGAGCAAAAATGAGATGAGGGGAGAAATACTTTTTCCATGTGGTTTTAATTTCCAGCAAATGCCTAAATTAGTATAACTAAGGTAGGAACAGATGTCTGTAGTTAGTGTCTTGTTTGTTTTAAAGAGCTGTAAATCACAGAACTAACGTTCTGTGCCTTACTTGGTGAGGGTGTTATGAGCCTGGTGAGGCTGTGTGCATTTTGAGATAATTTCCTAAGAGATATTATTCCATTCATTTTTATGTAAGAACTTTTAGGTACAATACTGAAAGTTTATGCAGCCAAGTGCAGTTGGAAGACAGCTGTGACACTGGGAACAGGAATTTCAGGTTAGGAAAAAAGGGATGGTACCATGTGTTTGAGCTCCCAGCTGTTAGGACAAAAATAAAATTATGAAAGGTCCACTTATGTAGTGTTTAATTATTCCTACTTTAGTAATTTTCTGTACTTCATGTAGTCAGCTTAGATGATCATGAAGGACTCCTTTTCAGCTTTAAAAATTTTTGGAAACTACATTGTGTATTTGTGATGTAATTTAAACATTTGCTGTATTTGAGTTTTAGCACTGGTCAGTTGGGGAGAACAATGTTAAAAAGGAGTCAAGGAAATTGATCAGATCTATAAATAAGGGAATATTATAGGTTTTCACGCAATTTATCTCAAAAAAAAAAGTACTGTATTTGCAAACAGCAGTTTCTCCACTTAATCTTTTGTTTGCTTTAGACTTCCTTTGGGACATGTTTTAAACATGAAATTTTAACTGAGTAACTCTTTCTGTGTGTACAGTACTGACATCAAAGTTTAGCTGAAATTATTTTTTCTGAGTGAAAGTCACATTTGTCATGGATAGTTTATATTTGAACAGAACTTTTAAATCTTCAATCTGTGATTTAGTGTCACCTTGCTTAGAGATTATACAGAGGCCTTATCTGTTTTTGAAGTCATAATGGAGAGATATATTTGCACTGGTTATTGTCCAATCCATGTTCTATAAGACATTATGATCATAAAATTGTTTTTAGTAGAAGTGTTGTTGAATTGTGTTACTGTGCCTCATCACTTGATAATTTCATGGCAGGCTTACACCACAGGATAGCTACTGCTGCTACCTCTGATCATGTTAAAGGTGTATCCAGTTCCCAGGGGTTTCTTTCTTTTACTCAGGCACGCTCCAATACCAGCACGTTGCTGTCCTGCTTTTGGAACATTGTATAATACCAACACTTTTGAGACTTTCAAATCCTGTGATAAGAAATCACTTCTGGAAAAAGAAGCAAATGAGGTAAGATTAAAAATCAAATCACCACTTATTTTCAAATCCTTTCTACCAGTTGAAGTGCCTTACAGCCTCTGTCCCAAATATTGGAGATACTCGGCCCTTTCAGTAGCCTCAGGATCTAACTTACTCTGGTAGGAATACATTGATGTTTGGTTTCCACTGTTCTTTGACAAAAGAGTGGAAAGTAACTAATTATGCGTGTAAGGACTTGATTCATTGTTCTACTAGGTTGCATTTTAATCTTAACATGAGCTGCCAGTTTGTCTTGATACCCAGAAACCAGCAAGTGCCTGGTTTAAACATTGGATTACTGCAGTACATCTCTCTGACAAAGAGATGCGGAAGCTCCAGAAGAGCAAGAAGACTGAAATAAAGCAAGAAAAAGCTGGTTGTCAAAGGGGCTGGTCTGCTTACACTGTAACAAGCTAAATTTAATGTCACGGCTTGGTGAGAAGTGAAAATCAAACTTAAGGCAACCTTTTACTCTTTGAGACACTTCACTTTGACCAGTCCTTGATTCCTTTAATTAGATTGATTGTCTGCATGCTGGCATTGAGTAGGAAAGTTTTTACAGGTATCATCACTCAAGACTGAGTTTCTTGTGTTCCTGTGTCTTACCTTTAAAGTCCTTTTAGCGCAAATAAAAGTGTGGATGGATCAGTTAGGGAAAGATCACAGTATGTTACTGGGATTGTTCATTTCCAGACCTTAAAGGTAGCTTGAAGAATTAAAGATTTTTGCAGCTTTTATGCTCTCTTGATGGTTTTTTTTCTGACCTTTCTCTTCCTTCTTGTCCCCACAATCAATGGCAGATATGGGAATCAATAAAATCTGGAGCTGCTCTTGAAAACCCCATGCTCTTGAACAGGTTCCTGCTGCTGACATTTGCAGTGAGTAGAAATAATGTATCTTATATTTAGAGCATTGTAGTGGAAATGAAGAAGTGATTTCTTTTAAGGAGAAATGCTGTATTACTGTTACCATATCAGTATTATCAGGATCACTCTCAGATGCCTTAAACTTCCTAAAAACATTTTTAAAGAACCTAATAAGCCACTCTGATGTAGAGCTATCAAATATTTTAGAATGTATGCTTTACAAAGTGCTGATGACATTTCAAATACTTTCTACAAATCTGTAAGACTACATGACAGCTTGATAGATATTAGTAAAAGCAGAGCAACCGTTTCGTGTTTAACAAATTGAAAGTTTTAATAAATGCTTCAGTTACTAAAAACTGAAGGAATGCACATACATTGTCTGTTTAAATCTTACATGAAAACACATACAGAGAAGGGAAGTTTTCTACTATTTTTCATGGGTTTCTAAAGTCATGACACAGTGCCTTGTGAGGTAAAAAGAACTGTGATTTCTGTGATTAATGTCTTCAACCATCAGTTATTATTAGCTTTCCAGACCATCATTTAGTTTGATGTATATCTTTATTATCTAATTTTACATTTTTTTTCCCTAGGATTTAAAAAAGTATCACTTCTATTACTGGTTTTGTTACCCTGCTCTCTGCTTCCCTGATGGAATACATATAATTCAGAAACCAGTGTGTCTTGGTGAGAGGTTCTCATTAAATCAGGTATTCAAAATGCTGAATGTCTGTAATACTAAGAAATTTTGTGAACTGCAAAACATAATATTTTTTGTTAGCACATACTGAATTAATTTGTGATTAATTTCTATTAAAGTCTTTACTTTTTTATTTCCATGTTGGTTTTTTGTTTATTTCTTTTTTTTGTTACAGTATAAAATATCTCAGCTTAACATTGCTTCACCTTTACTCATTTAAATGAGGCAAAAATGGTGCAGACAATGAAGCAAATGATGTGGCAAACAATTCTTGAAGTGGCAGTTATATTAATTGTTTTTATATGCAGCTTAATAAATATATATCTGTGTCTTTGAAACTTCTTATAAAAGGCACTTGCTTAAAAGGGCATCCCCTGGGAGAGCCAGGTCATTAAAATTACAAAATTGTTAATAAAATACATAGTTGGACAAGGAAAAGGAGTTAATGGGGAAGATTTTTTTAAGGAGAAAAGGTAACATTTTTTGAGTTTCTTTCATACTACAGTGTAAAAGGACCAAAAAATCAACTTGCCCATTTGTGCCTTTTTGCTTTGACAGAAGGTCATGCAAAACCATGAATGACTTTTTAATGGAATAGTATTCAATGAGAAACAATTTTGGTTTTTTCAGTGAAAAGTGCTTATTTCTCTTCTCAGAAGGGCCTTCTAAGTTCTGTAGTGCTACATAGTGTAAAAATACCCAAGAGTCATGATCCATAGGGAGAGTTTTAATTAAACACTGAAAATGTCTCCAATGAAATAAATGTAAATTAAGTAAGACTGTTTTTCCTAATGGTGAAAGGACAGATATGCTTTCTGATAAAGCTACTGTGACTATGAGAGATTTTTATCTTGGTATAATTCTTGCTGGTAGATTGATTTGTGGCAATGTTAATAATGCTCCTGTTTAAATTTACGTTGACAAATGCTGTTTGATCAACTTAATTTTTTATCTCTGTTGTTGTGGTTAAAACTGTTGGTTGCAGCTGTCCTTTTGCTTTTAGATTCAAGCACTTCAGAAAGCATATGATGAACTTTGCCAGGAAGAGGGGACTACAGCCCTGCCTTATTTTTTAGTCAAGTACCATGATAATTCTGTCATGATATCTCTGTTGAAAAAGTGGGATGGTTTCTTTCAAGACCATGGAGGAAAGGTAAGAAGAATTTTATATCTTTTTATAAACTACAAATGTGTAATTTTCAAATCATTTGGAAATTGTCTCTAGTACTGAGCTGGGCACAGTGATACCATCTTGAAAGTTGGCTTTACAAGTGATTTTTATGCTGGTTTTCCTTTGATTTGTTGTCTTGCTGGCCTTTGTTCCTTCACATTTTGATCATCCCAAAATCAATACAGAACTTTGTTTTCAAAGCAAGGCCTCAGTTGATGAGTTTTTTCTCATAGTGGTGTTTTCAAGGAAAGTAATGAAGGTGCGTTTGCTGTAAGGAACATTGAATGTCCATAAAGAGGCCAAACTGAATAAATGACAAAGCTGTGACAACTGAAATCTAGCGTAACCACATATTAGATATTTTAAAGTATGCAAATATGTGTTTACATATGTAAATAGTATGTAATATATCATTGTACATAAATAAACACTCAAAATATTTGTGTAGGTCTTCCTTGTCCAGAATTTTTACATTAAAAGTCCCAGATAACTTTTACTGAGAACTGAATATTAGTATGAATAGATGATTTCTCATGCAGAGCAATTTTATTTGCAGGTTACAGTTGGAGTTTATGATCCATGTAATTTATCCCACTATCCAGGGTGGCCACTGAGAAATTTCCTGATCCTGGCAGCCCACAATTGGTATTTATTTTATTCTTTCACACAAAGCTTTTTTATTGGTTGATATAAAATTAGGCATTTTTCTCCTCATGGCACTTTATTTGCATCACCCACCTGAGATTTTGCTTTTACCCTTGATGGGACTCACCTTAAGTGATTCTGATTTTATATATTATTTTGGTTTTTACTTCTGTCAGTCACAAGTTCCTATTAATCCTAATCCTCACATGAATGCATGTACCTGGAAATGCATGCTTCAGACCCTGAGAATACTCTCTAGCTGCTTCAAATCTTGTTTAAAGTATTCTGTGAATTTGTATTGTTAATTAGTGTTAAGTAATAGTAGACCTAAATTTTGAAAATCAGATATTGTTAAGTTTTCTTGTAGTATACCATCTTGAATTTTTTTGTTGGGCAGAAGATGGAAAGACAGGACAGTTTTACACTCTGTTTTTTGGGGGGGAAAAAAGGTGTCATTTAAACTGGTCTTTGTAAAAAAGTTGGACATTTCTATTGGAAAAGAAGTATCATTTATAGTATCAAATAAATTTGTGTTGCTGTAACAAAACTATAATGAAGTTGCACTTCCATAATTTTGTCTGTCATATTTTATTCCAAAGCACTCAGGAGAAGAAATGCTCGGTTGGGTGTGTTTTCTTGGCTGCTGGCGTACAAGGATGTATAAGAACCAAGAGCTTTGCATGTTCTTGGGGTTCAGAGGGTTTTAGGCACTAAAGTTCTAATTGTTTGATTTGGGGGTTTGAATCACAAGGAGAAAAAATGAGACCATTTTGAGAACTAAGAGGATCTTGCTTGTGCTGCAGCAAAGCCCATCATGTCTCCTGAGATGTTCTATAGTGATTTCCTGCTTTTTATTCCTTCAAATATGCAGCTTGTCCAGCAGAACTGTATAAATGGTAGAGGACGGGCTGACAGTGTCACTACATAGGGCTGTTCACAACAAAGTAGTTATTTTCATATCTAAGAAGTTGTTTCTATTTCTATACCTGAAAAAAAGAATCTACAAGGGACTAAATCTGTGTGAAATGGTGTTTAAAAGAAGTCCTCCTCCTATTAAAGAAGTTTGATGTCTGTCTCTATTTTTTTTATTTTTAAATGGCAGGGGCAACATTCTCCAGACAGTTGAAGTGCTCTGCTTCAGAGACAGGACCATGCAAGGGGTGAGGGACATAACACACAGCATTATCTTTGAAATAAAACTTCCAGAGAGGCCCCTTGGCCCAGGTAATCCATTAAAAAAAATTCTTTCCAATTTTTTTTCTCCCTCCTCAATCACTGTAGAGATTGAAAAATAAATTAATCTACTAGGTCATTGCTTATGCTAAATTATTCCAAAGGGATTTTAAATTGTTTGAATTTCTGTTAAATGTCTAAAGCAAATGGTTCCTTCTTCAACAAAGAAAGAAGAGAGTATAATCTCTTTTAATTTTTTCCTCCTTTAATAGTGTTTCTAATTTAAAACCAAGAAAAGTCCTCCTGGTATCATATAAAATATAAAAAAATTCGAGGCAATTAATTTTTTTCTTGTTAAATTTGTACACAGTCCCTCAGGTAGAAAAAAATACATGTAATAGTGAGTTTATGTGATGCTCTGTAAATTGCTAAAATGGTAAAAGCCTGGAGGAGAGTGAAATTGTTTCTTCAGTCACATAGTGACATATCGAGATGTATTTTAAAGCAATACATTTTTAATGCTAGGGCATAATTTCAGATATACAGGACAGTATCTGTACCTCATCTAAAAAGTTCTGAATGTTTTGTCATGGTTGTATCATGGTTGCAGATTGTTTAATTACATATATTTAGGATCTGTAATTTTCCACTGAATCCACAAATAGGGTCTAGGGAACATGAAGCAATGATTGGACTTGGCAAAATTTACTGAGCTCTTGTTTATGAATTTACTGAGCTTGACATTAAAGATCCAGAGGCTTGATGGGGAATGATAGCATCTCCCTTAGGTTTGAAGCAAACTGAACAGTCAAGAGCAGCACAAGGAATACCTGAGAGCAAAGCATTTCTCCAAGAATCAATGCTTTCAGTTGATATAAATTGACAGTATTTATTTACTTAGAGGTTGAGGATTAGTGTTTTTTCCAACAATGTTAAATCCAACAAAATTCCTTTTTTCTATCCTGTGATATTAAGGTTTTCATTCTTTCATTTTTTCTTCATTTTTTTTTTCTTTTAATGTGTCAAACAGATTGTCCAAAAGCTGTTGGATGGGAGAAAAACCAAAAGGGAGGCATGGGTCCAAGGATGGTGAATCTCAGTGAATGCATGGATCCAAAAAGGTTTGTTTGTTATCTTTTAAATTCTTATAGTTTTCTTTATTTGGGCTCAATCCATAACAAGCTGAAGTGTGAAATGCAAGGAGTATCCGTCTATTAGGTAAGAATATGCAGTCCAGAGTGGCCAGCTGACACCTTTTCAGTATATGCAGCCTTTTGAAAGAGAACACTTTCCTAGCAAAATTTCCTGGTTAATAACCATCTTTTCAAATATCTACAAGCTATTTCTTTTGAACTTTCACTATATTTCTAAGAATTTTATTGGGCCAACACGTTGGTTACAATGGGAGACTCCATGGTAATTGAATATCAGGAACTGTGTGTATGTATTTAGAATGATTTTTGGCATCTTCTCTTTGCATGTTTTTCATGGGTGAACAGAGAGCATAAAAAAAAGTTTTTCAACTGTTCTTGCCATGCACCTTACTATTAGGTGGAAATACGCTTTGGAAACTTTTTCATATTGCCTGTGTGTTAAATTGCTGAATTCTTTCTCTCCTTTAAAAAACCCTAAACATTAAACTTCTTCAGTTGTAAAACAAGTAATTGCTTTGTTGGAGAAACACAAGAGCATTCAGAAGTGTGTTGCTATTTATGTCGTGGTCTAGGTTAGCCGAATCATCTGTGGATCTTAATTTGAAATTGATGTGCTGGCGGTTGGTGCCTACTCTGGATTTGGAAAACATTGTGTCTGCCAAGTGTCTGCTGCTAGGAGCTGGTACACTGGGTTGTAGTGTAGCAAGGACCTTAATGGTAAGTCCTGAGTTAATCTTAAAAATAATCTGCTCTTTCTTATAAATTCTCTATTTCTTTTTTTTGTCCAGCTGCATTGACACATAAAAGAAAAGTTGTATTCCTGTGCATTAAAATACACATCATGCATATTAGTTGATACTGTAAATTGCAGGGAAGAAGTAAGATCTGTAACAAATGAATTCTGCTAATAGTAGAATAGCAGAAAGTCAGAGAACCTTGGCAGAATAGTTCTGGTTTTGAATTTACATGAAAAAAGATTGAACAAGAAATTCTGGAACAAATTAACGATCTAAAGATCAAATTCACAGTGAAGCACTTAAAGTAACTATGGTGATAATTACTTTCAGGGATGTTCACCACATCCCACTGACTTCAGTAGGGTTTTGAGATATTACCGTTAATTGATATATTTGGACAAACCAAACTTTCTGTTCTTTGATTTCGATGCAAGTACAAGGTTCAAAAGCTTTTGTAGCTTGATCTTTCAAGAAGAAATGGACAAAACTCCTGTTGAGTGGAGTTACTCAGAAGTGTTTATCTAAGGCTATTGTAGTTGGCATTCTTTGAACCCTTTTCTCATTTAGGGCTGGGGAGTTAGGAAGATCACATTTGTGGACAATGCCAAGATCTCCTACTCCAACCCAGTGCGGCAGCCGCTGTATGAGTTTGAAGACTGTCTGAGTGGGGGGAAGCCTAAGGCACTTGCAGCAGCAGACAGGCTACAGAAAATCTTCCCAGGAGTGGTAAGATCAGTATTTATAGTATGTTGATACATACCTTGGAAGAAAACCAGGAACTTTAAATTGCTATTTCAATTGCTAGTAATTAAACATTATTATGAATGGGGAAAAATGCTACCCAAGTGATAAAACCAGGTTACTGACAAACCTACAAGCATTTTACTTCATGTATTCCATATATGTTGAACTTCATTCAAACAAATATTTGTAATAATGAAATAGAATTAAGCACCATCTGAGTTTTCTTGTAGCTCATTGATGGCAAAGCAGAATGTTTTTTCAGCCTAGTATGTCCTGAGGAACTTTCAGTAATGCCAGCTTTTAATACTGTGTTTTCCCACTCTGCTTCTCAATGCGAGGTCAGACATATTAATTGTCCATTTGTGGGAGCAGGTATTGAAGCTGGTAATAAATGTATTATTGAGATTTCCTATTATGTTTTACACCTCAAATTTGTAGTCTTACTTAATTGATTTCCTACATTAGAAAAAAAATAACTTAATATTTAACTTCCAGAGAAGGGAAGTAGTTGATAGCAGCCTAAAGAAGATATCAGTGTTGGCCTATGATCAAAGTACTCCTCTTTTTGGGAGCCTGGTGGTAGTGACATGGAAATAAAAGACAAGAGTGCATTTTTATATTGTTTTAGAAGCTGTATAATGGAAGACTCACCAATGGCAGCTTGTATCTTTTTTGACTTCAGGGATGTGCATCATACGAACACTACCTGGGGCACAAGTTCAGGAACACCTAATTTTCAGTACTGAAAAAAAGTAGATTTAAAGAAATCCCTTATAAATATTGCCATTCTCTTGGTTTCAACCTACATTTGGGGGAAATTGATATGGCCTATAATTTCAGAATAGACACACTCTCCTTCCTCTATCATGAACAAAAAGTTTTTAGACTCATTTGGCATGTGGTAAAAGTCACGGAGCTGTTGATAAAACAGTGTTTGTTTTGGAATTGAGACTCTTTCAGAGTTGGTAGCTGCAGTTACCAGAGCTCAGCTGGCAAACAGCATCTCAGTGTAGTAAGGACACTCACTGTGTAATTCTGTACTTAAACTACTGATTTATGTTACTAGTCATAATAACATTAGGAGTTATGAAGAGGGAAATACAGATTGTCTTTGATGCTTAGTGTTGTGAACAGCTTTACAGATAATTTCTAAACATTTTTAAGTTCATTTAGTTTCAGCTGAGGAGTGCCCTGTGCTTCTATTCTTCTGCCTGTGTTGATCCTGTTATTATCATTTAGGAAGTCAGTGTTATTACTAAGTAGTGACTCAGTTTGAATATTGGTGATCCCCAGTATGAAAAAATTCGGAACATTTCACTTTCAGAACTTTTCATAAGTAAAGCAGAAGAAACTCTCTGAAAGTTCCAAGAGCTTTATTTAACCTTGCTGCACTATAGTGTTGCTGTTACTTGGTGATACTCATTTAGTATCTATTTAGAACTAGTAAGTAGTCAAATACAGAAAAGAAAGCATCTATGCAGTGTCACACCCAGCACCAACAAGGTGCTCTCTAGGGCATGTCACATGATTTCTCATTTTTTACACTTGAGAAATTGAAAACAAGAACATTAAGAAAGACATAGTAGCTTAATTAGAGGAAATGGAAGCTCTTTGTAGAATCCTGACTGGTACAGTTATGAGTTTTCTTGTTAGAAATAACCAAGAAAGCAAAAGACCAATGGAATCTTGAGATTGTGATGAGGCCTGGAAAAAATGAAAAGGAAAAAAAAAGGTAAATTTAACCTGGAGAAGAGCTTCTAGTAATAAAGGGGAGCCAATAACTGCTTTAGTAAGCCTGTATTGATAATTTGTGTATGTATATATACATATAACACAGGAAAGTTAACCAATTTTCCTGTTCAGTAACAGCATATACAATGCATGTACCTGTACTGTATGTGAGGAATTTTTCCTCTACTATACACCTCAAATATTCTGCACCTACCACTGTTTTCCTAGCACAGTATCCCCATTAGTGTTATGTATTCCCTGTTGTTTCCTCATGCCCTGGATGTGTCACATCTGCTCAGCCTTCAGTGGGACTCACACCTGGTTTCATAGCTTTGTGGCACAAATGAGGAGAAAGCAGTTGCACAAATCCTGTGTACCCTCAGGAGAGAATGTTTCAAATAGGTTTTTTGGTAAATCTCATTCCTGCAGTGGAATTTGTGGAAAAGAGGTATCCTGTTTGACCATCTGTGAATAAACAGAGAAACTACATGCCAGCACCAACAAGAATTAACAGAGCTTAGCAGTAAAACCTCTGGTTCAGACAGTTCATTTCATGCTGGCAGTATGTGAATGGTGGAGTTCAAGCAGTATTCCAAGAGTATAGACTAACAAGAAGTCTTTAGTCTGAGTAAAATCTTAGTGCCTTGGGATGGTTTGGACGGTGAAGCTGCTCTGGCTGGAGATGTTCATAACCCCATGACCCTGCTGGGCTTCTCCCCATGGAACTTATCTGTTCCTGCAGACTATGCTTTGCTTTTTACCAAGGTCCAGATTTATCAGTGTGTTTTTGAATAAAAAGAATAGTTCTGGATTTTGAGCCTCCTCATTTCTCACATACTAAAGGAGTAGCCAAAGCTGTCTCTTGCTGTTTGAAAACCCCCATGGTCCTTTCCGTGGGAATCCAATTAGTGATCCTGGTTCTAAAGGCATTTCTGAAAACTGGGTTTACACTTCTGTGCAATTCCCTTGCAGTCTCATTTACTTTCTTTGATTTAATTGTGAGCAATATTTTGTACATAAAATGCAGTTTCTCCTGGTTGACTTTGAACTGCTCAGCTGCTCTCTGGGAATTCTGCTTTATTTTTTAATTTTACGTTCTTTCTAGTTGGAAGAGTAACCACCTCATCATTACAGGTGAAACAAGAAGGAATGCTTTGGCGAGGAGCTTGATTTGATTCACTCCACCTCTAAAATTGTCATTAGGTGTAGCTTAGAGTTTTACTATAAACAGTAACAGAGGCTTTGGAAATAGCAGCATTTATGGATTCACTGCTTTTCTTAATAAGTAGGTAATGCACAAAGTCATTCACATAGCTCTTCTGGGGAATTTAACTTTGTCACTCTATAGTATAATTTCCTGAACTACTCAGGCATAGAACTGTAGTGTATTTAGTATCTTATCATCCATTATACTATACCACATGGGGGACTACTCTTTTAGATACTTCTCACAGAACAATATAATGATGGCAGCACCCCATTTCTTAGTATTCTACGTACCTAGACACTCATGTTCAGGTTTAATGTATTGAACACAGTTCTATTCTAAGTGATTTGAGACATGGTTTAACCAAAAATGCAGGAAGTTAATAGAAATGTTAATAAAAATGAGAGAGAAGGTTATGGTAGCACCACAAATTGCAATATTTTGCCCGTTTGCTTGAAAGAGAAACACAAAAAACCCAAAAGCACTAGAGCCTCAACCACAGCTTTGGTCAGCTGTCAGTGGGAGTGTTGAAAAGTGCATTATCTTTGTGTTTTTCATTATGTTTTTGTGCATGTCAACATACTTCTAAAGAGAGGGATTGTGTATGATTCTAATGCCTTATGGGATGGTAACTTTTTTGGATAATTTGGAGCAATTTAAAAACTTTTGTTAGTGTGAAGGTTCTGGACTTAAAATCTAAGCCCTTTTGTGAGCAGTCAAGCAAAATTCTTTCTGTCATGTAGAGACTCCTGAGATTCTGGAATTCTGTGGAAGAGCGAGATCTGTCTTTGAGGATATACACACATTTATTCCTTAAAGTAATATTCGTGTGCCATCCCAGGCTACTCCTTGAGCTCCTTTTGCCAGCATTTGGCTGCAAAAGTGAACTTCAGCCACTTTTGCTAGTGATGTGTCTTTTTTTTGAGGGACAGTTGAAACTGTTGAAGCTGCTAAACTTGTCTGTATTCCTACAGCTACAGTCACAGTATAGTTTTGTTTCTGAATTCTGGTAAGATTTTAATATTTTACAAGCTTGTTAGCATATTTCCATGCAGCTGGTGTTCAACTTGTTTACTTGTTCAAGTTAATTTATTGATCAAAAATCGACCTCCTAAGTCACCAGGAGTGTCAGTTATGCTTATCTAATAAATCAGCCCTTGTGTGCAGTATGACTTCACCAGTTATTTATTTATTTATTATACATTATTTATGTATAGTGTGGATTAAGTTTTCTGTTCCTGCCACAGCTTTTTGAGGACATAATGACACTGAAAGTAGAAACTGCTCCAGTAACATATATGAAGATCCATTCTTCTCTTGCAGCAAATGGCTGACAGATTGTGTTAACGTAATTCCAAATGACTGAATTAATTGTTTGCATTGTATCTGCATTGTGTATATTCTTATTTGGCTCAAAGTTTTCTGGCCAGTATGCCTTGACCAAATGGGGGGTTAGAACAGGAATATGTTTCTGCAACAGGAATATGCTGTTTTCAGCATCTGCACAGTGCAGGTCTCCAGACAGCCAAGCTCTGGAGCAACAAGTCTCCAAAGTGCTTTTCTTCTATATCAAGTTCACATGTGGCTAGTTGAATTACAGGAAAATCATTTGAGATTAGGGAATTTAAAACTAAGAGCAGGATGTGTGATACTTCATGTGTCTTACTGTAACTAAGTCAATATTCGATATCAGAGATGAACTACATCCTGTTAACATCATGTGTGAAATGGCTGCAGAGGGAGTCCAGAACAAAGGTTTTATACATATTTAATAGCCTGATCATAACCACATGTAAATGTGACTGCTTGTCTTTGTAGTGATGTTTGTAACTTCTAGAATTAGGAGCAATTCAATTATATTCTTGTGATTTGCTAGGCCTAATAAGACCTTCTGAGCCACCTGAACAGGGTTGGTCTGCACTTGTGACCCAAACTAGTGTGTTTGCACTGAACTGTTCTGTTCTGGATAAATACAGCAGCTGAGACTCAGAAGCTTTAGCACTGTGCTTTATTGCACTGCACGGACAGACAGATGACAAGAAGAAAGTTGCCACTGTTAAAGAGTAATCAGATTTGTACTCTACAATTTTGTGTTGAATTTTACACTAATTCTATACAGTCACAAGGTTATCTTTTTACCCTGTTCTTTTCTGTCTACCTCTGTCTAGAGCTCAGAAGGCTTTAACATGAGCATCCCTATGCCAGGCCACCCAGTGAATTTTTCTGAGGTAACAATGACGCAGGCTCGGAAGGATGTGGCTAAACTTGAAGAGCTTATTGATGCTCATGATGTTGTATTCCTACTAATGGATACTAGAGAGAGTCGGTGGCTTCCTGCTGTCATTGCAGCCAGCAAGAGAAAGGTATTGTACCATTTCATTCCTTCCTCTTTCTTTGTTTTCCTTTAGAAAGATCAGTGTCTCTTTAGTTTAGGCTTCCCTAAGTATAACTTCAGGTGTGAGTACTTTAATAACCAGTTCCTCCTTAATCCTCCTGTCCTCTCTGCAGTTTGCACCTGTGATCTTTCAGCAATCTTTTAGCTGTTTAAAACAGCTCAGAAATGATATGAAGAATAAGTTTGCAAAGCTGCCACAAACTGGAGAGAAAGAGGAAAATGATGACAGTCTAACTGTACTACAGCTGCTCATGGTTCCCATGTGACTAAGCATATGCATATGAAGACCATAAGTAATCATTAATTGCTTTCCTTACTGAGCAGAAATGTTTTTGATAACAGATGATGTTCCATTGCTTGAAGTTCCTGTTACTTTTATATTTGTCAGCAAGTGTGCATAGGTTTGTGTAGCAGCTAGAGGGAGTCATTCATTTGTATCAGATCTCCCTGAAAAACATAGAAAAAGGCAAGGGTTTGTGGCTTTTTGAAACAGACTTTTACTTTGGGTTTGTTTCTTCTAAGTGCTTGATAACTGGAACTGTGCACCTTTCAGAAACTCTGTTGTTTATGACAAGGGTGGTAGATATGCAGTTAGTGGGTAGTTCACCCATCTACAGCATGGAGGAGTTTTTGACATTTACAGTGAATAAAACCTGGAGGCTCTTTTTTCCCTCTCCCCTTTTGGCTCACTTAAAATCTCTTGTTCTCCCTTATTGTTCACAGTTGGTCATCAATGCTGCCTTGGGATTTGACACATTTGTTGTTATGAGACATGGCCTAAAGAAACCAAAACAGCAAGAATCTGGTGATTCCTGTTTCAGCAATGCCTCTGGTTCTTCTGATCTTTTGGGATCATCACTCTTTTCAAATATCCCTGGCTATAAACTGGGCTGCTACTTCTGCAATGATGTTGTGGCACCAGGGGATGTGAGTAGAACCTTATGCAAGTGGTGATTTACATATTTCTTTTGTTGTGACTTGAATTTTTTGTTTCCTTTAAATGATGTTTCGTGAAGGGATTTGTTTTATGCTGAGGTACACAGGATTAAGAAATGGCTCATCTTTTACTTGGAAGATCAAAAAAATTAATTGCACAGAACTAAGGATGTTTTATGTTGCAGGGCAGATAGTTACTTTTGAGTTATTTTTTCTTTCCTTTAGAATTGTCTATCTTTGTAGTCCACCAGGGATCGGACACTGGACCAGCAGTGCACAGTCAGTCGCCCTGGATTAGCCATGGTAGCTGGAGCCCTTGCAGTGGAGTTAATGGTTTCTGTTTTACAGCATCCAGAAGGGTGAGTCATTTCTGAACTGGTGTTCTCTGAGAAATAAGAAAAATTTAATATCTTTTGAGAGAAGAAGAAAGTACACACCAAGTAAGATAATTCTGTAAGGTTGTCTGTAAATTAATGTAATATATAGATCACATCTGCTATATTAGTGTAACAACAATGTTTGAGGGAACTGATTTGTCAAATCTTAAGTTTTTATTTTCTCTCTGAGTTTAACAGTAGAAAATTATTGAAAATATTTCAAAAGAAGAAAATATTGATGTTACTGGATCTTGGCATTCCTTTGTTGAACAGTGTGTGAGTGTAGTGAACAGCTGTTGTAACTATCTGTGCCATATGAAGGGCTTCAAGATAAGCCACATACTGCAAACCTTATTTAAAATTAAGCGGGTTTAACACAGAAGTTACTCTGAAAATCTGCAACTTGAAATTGAGGCTTTTTTTCTGTCTTTAAAATCTGTGAAAGAAAAAGTGGCTTAGGAGTTGGACATGACCCTGTTACAAGTCTCAGACTGATTTATATCACCATAGTGAACCTTAGTTATTCTGAAACAGACTTTCCAGATAGGTTCCTTTCCAGATTCTAAACTGTAAGCTCCAACAAAACGCCTCAAAGTTTACTGGAAATTTTGACTCTGAATGTGCTGTCTTGTTCTAATTTTCTTTCTTGGATTTTTGGCAGTGGTTATGCTGTGGCCAGCAGTAGTGATGATAGAATGAATGAGCCCCCTACTTCTCTTGGACTTGTTCCTCATCAGGTAAATAATTTGTGAGTAAATGCTTTTGTTTAAGACCTGAAAACTGATACAAGGCAAATATCACAGACTTTGCCTCCTTAACAAAAACATGGAATATTCGGATTCCATTTCTCAGTGGACTGACTGTCCATGTCTGATAAAAAAAATATATATAAATAATATGCTTTCTTAGTTGAAAAACTAATGTCTGTAATTATCTAGATTAATTATCTGTAATTATCCAAATGTTTCCTGTGATCATGTGGAACGGTAATATGAAAGACATTTTACTTTTACTAGGTCAGTTTCTTTGGGAAAATAACTTCAGTAATTTTGACAATTGTATCTTTGAGTCTTATACAGTGATTTTGTTCTCAAATGGTGAATGTGCTCTACACCTCTGAAAAACAGATCTGGAATTTGAACTTTCTCTTAGCACCTAAAAAAGGGATAGGTGAAGAAGTAATTTATTTTCCCCCAACAAAAAGCAAGGAATATTATATAATGTAGTTAATGTTTTTTTAGAATATTTCCTGGTAAACTTTAGAAATTTTACTGTTTCTAGTGGAAAAATAATGATTTCTCAGTTCATATATTTCTGGCTGATGAGAATGTCAGCTGTCCAGTCAGCCCTGTCTGATTTGGTTTATACCCCTGTGTAATTTTACTTGTGTTGTAGCTGTGTTTTGGCCTATGCTTTCAGATAGGATCCATGTCAAATAGAGATTTTAATTGGAAAATATTCATTGAATTATGACTTCTGTCACGTTTTCACATTTGCAGACTACTATGAATGTCTTAGCTTTTAGACATGCTAACACAAATAGAGCTTCAGTTGGTATAAAATGTAAACAGATAATTTTTTTTCAAATCCTGTGACATCTAATGCTTTTACAAACTGCTGGTTTCTCTTAATAGTCACCCATCTAATCAACTGGAGAAGTGCAATATTTTCTCCAGGGGTCTAGAATTAACTGTTACTTTCTAGGGAGGTGTTTTGTGGCGGTCTTTATTCACTTGATTAGTCCCCTGCTGTGTAAAAAGGGATAGTAATTAACACAGCAGTCCTCTTGGATGGGTAAAAAGTGTTGCGCACTCGGAGTCTTAGGCTGTTGTAAATTAACTGGATTTATTTTCAGGAGGTGACTTGGAGTTCCTTGGATATCAGAAATACAGAGCAATGTGGTACCAGAAAGGCTTGATTTTGTTGTTTTCTTCTTTCTTTGTGGAAAAAAATACTGGTTTTTTGTGTTCTGACGTTATGTACAGCTTGGTGTTTCTGCAAAAATACCTTTGTATTAATACCAGTTATGATATTTAATAGTTTAAATTGCTGTTGGCTTCTGGGGTCTCTGCCATTCCAGGTCTGTTACATGTGTGGAATGCATGGATTTCTATAATAGACTGCAAAATTAAGTCATTACTGTTTGTATTACAGAGTTATTAAAGTTCTGTCCTTAGTGACATCTCTTCATTGTAATAGACCTGTAAAAGCACAGAATAAAAAGCATGATCAATACTCCAAAGACTTCATAGTCTGCATATTCAAACATTGCTGCAAAGTGTTTGGTCTAGAATTTTAAACTTACTTGTCAGTACTACCAATAACATCGTAGTTTACACATGTGCAATAGCTGAATTTTCAGATTATATGTTAGATATGGGAGATAAAAATATGTTTAACTGGTTATACACTGACATTTTTGATCAAATCTTGCACTCAGAAAAGGCAAACTGTAGGCGGTGCTGTGCCCCTATTTCTGGCTAATCAATGTTGCAGTGAGATTAAGTGTGCCTTTATTTGCACATAGAAAAGAGTAATATGTGTAATATAAATTTATTACATATGTTGCTGAGGGTGGCTGTGTTAAGGTGTTATAAATCCTAGTTATACATGTTCTTTTTATTCTCTATGTGTGTCCACTTCTTGTTGAATTTTGGAAGTGTTTTAAAACAGTTTTGTAATTTTTCTTCCTCTTCTAGATCCGAGGATTTTTATCAAGATTTGATAATGTTCTTCCAGTCAGCCTGGCATTTGATAAGTGCACAGCGTGCTCAGCCAAGGTAAGTCTATGTTTGTCTGTGCTTCATTTTATATGTCTTGCTGTGGGTCAGTCTTGGGGTACTGAGCACTGCTTTGTGTTTGACATTTTCTTTTACTTTCTTAGGGATTGGAATCTGTTCTCACTTCAGCTAAAGTTTTTGCCCTCATATCCTTGCTTTTCTGCTGTTTTCCAAGTTTCCTCAACATCACCTGTTAGCATGCATATTTCCATGTAAATGTTCTAGTCAGCTGAAGAATCCAAGCAGAGATTAGGTCTGAAACATTTCTGAAAGGTTTATCACATAAATATTGTCATTGAAGTTTAGCTTTGTAGGAAAGAATAAGATCGATATTGTTTAAGAAATTCTTTCTGATGCCTGATAAATAAATACAACTTTTTAGCTTTCTGGAACTTAGACAACTTTGTGTGTTTGTAAAGGTATTAAATTTCTGTTTTGTGATACAAACCAGACATGTAAAGAACAATTGAGGAAAAAAAAATTTGCTTCTTAATTGAACAGACTGTTCATTTTGATGCTGGTGTTGACAGTCCTGAGTCCTCTCCCAGTTTACAGCTGTTTCTTGGCTCTGTGCTGTGTCCTGGGGCAGTGCTTGGATTGTCTTCCTGTACTGTGACCTTGAAGAGTTTTCTCTGACAAGTTTTCTATGGCCAGGGAGTGCAAGTTCAAGAAGTTTTGACTGGGATGTCTTGATAGGAAGGTTCAGAGATTTTTGCTCATGGTTTGAACTGTTTTGAATGCCATTGATTTGGTTCACTTTTATGCACCTTGAGACTGACTGCAAGAAATTCTTTCTGGTCTTTTCACTGCACTTGCCCTTCTTTCAAACAGCCACCAGAAACTTCTGGGCCACTGTCATTTTTTTGAGAACTTGCACAGTATCTTCTGCAGTATTCCATTTATTCCACTAGGCTACTTGGGTTCATTTGACAAGTTTTGAAGGACACTTAATGTACGTATTCTCCTCAAAAGTTGAAGCACTAAACTCACATTTCTAAAAATAACAACAGTTTTATCTACTTTTTTGAATAATTGTAAGCTCAGCAGCAGCTAAAACTTTGATGGTGGAGCCTGAGGAGTTAAACTGTTAGAATAACCTTTTTTCTTATTTTCTCTTTATCTCAAATCTAAAACATATAAAAACAATAAAAATGTACACCTATGTAGGTAAGTGCAGGTATCAATTTTTTGTTATCGAATAATTTCCTCTTGGAGGTCATTTTAAGAGATCCCAGTTTTATATAAACAGACTTGATGATTTAATAAAAACTGACTTGAATTTTAGCAGCTGTGCTATTCCCAGAGAGATCACTTTTCATGTGGTTTGGGTATTAAATTACTTCTGTGCTGAAAAGGTTGTTTCATTGGTTCACATATTTCCTTAAAGTAGAAAAACAGCCTGTGTTTACTTTGCTAACTTTCTATTTATTAGCACAAGAGTGTGTCACCCTGCATTATGTGGAAATCTGATGCTAATACTTAGAAATTACAAATCCAATTACAATTTAATTGTAGTCTGTATGTTGGTTTGTTGTATGGGGGTTTTTTTGTTTTTCTAATATAGTAATCTAGCATAATTTCATCCTGTTCTATGTCAGATTTACTGTGGATTCAGATTTTTGCATAGAAGTGGCTTTGCTGATATAATTGAATTTTCTGGCACCATATTAATTTTTTTCTTATGTCAGCATTCTCCTTCTTGAGCTCTTGCCACTCTGTAACTCTTACAACATCAAACTAATAAATGAGGAGTTTTTAAAAAATTCCAATACATTCTGAAGCCATCCAGTCCAGCTGCATGACTTGTGAGAAGTTGCTAGTGATCTGCATGTTTAGAGATGAGGGTCCTTTCCAGGCTGAGTCACAGTCATGACTTCATCTTTCTGATTTTGAAGCTGAGACGACCATATGTCCAACAGCTAGCTATTCCATACCCAGAATTGTCCTAAACATGCTGCATGCCAGAAAAGCTTCCCACAGACAATTGTTCAGGAATTTTGGGATGGTCACAGCAGGAAATCATTCTATTTTTATTCTGGGCCAAATTTTCCTTCTATGATTTCCCCTGCTGTCTTACTCTGGTTCTGCAGAAGTATGTGCTGGAATGTAAAATATCCCTTTTCAAAGCTGAGGGCACTGCCCTGCTAGTGGAGGTCTGAGAAGCAGGGAAAGCTTTTCTGGTGCCAAACTTGTTCTGTCACTGAAAAGGAAGAGCCCAAAGTTCTTTAGTATGGATATTTATTTGTAACAACTACTTTACTTACAGAATGTGGATATTAAGCTTATTACTGTGCTAATTAATTAATCTGTTTGTTTACCCTCATGGGAGCAAAATGAGGATATTTTCTCATAATATTATAGTGAGAAATATTGCAATTCCTTAAAAATGCAGATTGGTCCTTTTAATGAGGGTAATGAAAATTTTCACATAATTGCTCCCCTTGTGTATCATGGAATGAATAAGGAGGCCTCGTAGAATCAGTGTTTAATGTCACTAAGGATAGTTGCTGCCAAGCAACTTGGATATACTGGTGCCCCTCTGTTTGTGCATATAGCTCACTTTTCCTTCTGAGTTAGGATTTATCATCCTTGTCCTAGAAAGCTGGCTTGTTTTCCTTAAAGATACTTATCTCCTCCCCCTACTGCAGTCGTTCTTGAGTCATTATCTGCACTGTGAAATTTTTAAAAAATCAGTGTAAGTATCTGTTAGTAATTTTCAAGTTCTTTCTCAACTTCCCTTTGTGTGGTGAAAACTTGAGCAGCTGATGTAGTTTTTTAATTACTGAGTAATCTGACTTAGCATTAAATGTTTTTCAGTTTCACTGCATGTCAGGAAGGGACAGACACTGGGATCAGGGATGGTATTCTAGGCATTATGTTACAATTTCTGCTTTCAGTCAAGATAGTCCCCTATCCTTGCAGATGTTTTTCCCTTTTTAACATCCCATGAACACATTAAACACTTTTGCTGTGACATTTACTAACTGCCTGGGTTGTGTAAGTTATTCATGGGTGTTTCAGTTTTGAAATCTATCATCCTGTAGACTTTAACAATGCTTTCATTGTTCTCATCTACTGACTGCTGTGCATGCACTTTTACTTGAAACTGTTCTGATTAGTTATGACAGTAGCCTGCAATATTCAGTAACTTACTGAAGGTTTTCAGTTGAGATAATTTTAATTTTGATTCCAGAAAGTCTCTTCATATTTACCCCAGCTGCACTGAGAAAAAAATTCCTATTTGCTTTTTCCCAGTAATAGTATATTATACAATCTGTCAGTGAAACTCATGAAGTATTTTATATTCTGCATTTCTCAATTCAAGTATTGGGTTAACATTAGAGATGTAAAAATCACGGCGGGGGGAGGTGAGCCTTGATCTTTCCTGTACTAAAAAAGCCAACTCTTGCAGAACTTGCAGAAATTATGAAGGAAATGAAATGTTTGTCTTTCAGGAATGAACATTTAAAAAATTTAAAAGAATATTTTAAAAAAAGTTATTTCTGTACCTGTGTTGTAACATGGAGTCTGTGTAAACAAGTCCATTTATAATTTTCTTTGTTTCCTGAATTTATGTATGTTAACATTTGGCTCGTCCATTTACAGTGCAACTTTTATATTAATATTGGGTGGATTTCATTCAGACCTGAAGAATATATCAAAATATACCTGGGCATATTTTCAGCATACTGAATTAAATCTAATACTTTTCTTACTCTTAAGCTGGCATAGAAATTTGCTTTATGGTAAGTGAGTTACAGAAATTTATCACTTTTGCTTTTCCTATTTGAAAAATGTCCCTTTAACTGGGGGAAGTAGGAGGCAGAATTATCTTGCCCATAACTTTTGAAATACAAGGCAGCCTTTACCTCTCTGGAAATAAATTTTGAATTCAGTGAGAGGATTGAAATAATGTATCTTTTCAAAATTAGTCATGGTGAGGATGGTTTTGCTGCTCATTGACTGAAAGGTATGCAATCTTCAAAATAATGCCTGGTCTTACTATTTTAAAAATACTGAATTTTTACAATAAGGTCAACAAAATATAATGTAGATTATCCCAAGTAAAAGGATGCTAACAGAATGAAGCTGTGATGTGGACTAAGAATGCCACATCCCCCACAAAGAAATTATGACCATGGTAATGTGACCATTATGGTGGAATTTTGTTTGCTTAGAGGACAGCAAATGTGATAAAAGAACATCAGAAATCTAAAAAGTGACATGAACTTTAAACATTACCCTGTTTTGGGAACAGAGAAAAGGCTGTGAAGGCTGTACAGACAGGAAGGGGGATCACTGACAAACGGAACTTGTACCTATATATATATAATGGAACAATAACAGCCCTGAATCTAATAGGGGAAGAGAGAGCTCATTATCTCTCCTATATCTGAGAAAAAAATACGTGTTTTTTTACTGAAGTCTGTGTAGGTGAGTGGGGAAGTTGCTTCTTGCTTAGTCCATCGTGATGACTGGGAACGTCATGGCTAATCTTACATGCAGACAGTAGTGCTGCATAAACTCCCTTGCACAGAACAGCTCCACAGGACAGACTGTGAAAGGAAGGGACATGTGGAAAGATGGGACCTATTTATGTTGAATCTTAAATCATACCCCTTACCAAAATTCAGCAAGCAGGAGACTGCCCTGTGTTGGCACTGATAGGCTGGATTGTGAGCCGGAAATGATGGATGTTTTGCACCACCTCTTCGGACGTGATGGTTGCAGGTTGATTGATGTTTAATAAATAACATAGGTTGTTGACACCAAACAGCCTCTCAACGTCAACTGAAGACAAGATTTTTAAAAATGGAGCAAAACTTGATACTGAAGAGAAATAAGGTTATTTAAAAACTTGGGCAGCTCACAAGAAGGATAGTTCAAAACTTTAACCAGTGCTGCTGCTGGCAGCATTTACTGGTACTCCTCTGCCCCATCAGACATGATGATGATGAACATCTTTAATGAACAGTTGCTCTTAGCCCTTCCATTGTGTCATTTCACCCTCTAACATATCTGTGAAATCACTTCTTAATCAATTTATTGTTATGTTTTCTTCAGTGAAGCATAAAAGAATTCAGGAGACCGTTTTTTTTCTCTTTTTGACTATTCTCTTTGTTGTAATTTAGTTGGAGTTACAACAGGGACTAATTTCTTGCAGCTATTACTATTTCTTTCAAGGAGAAGAAACTACTTCTTCACAGGAAATTAGTGAGACATTATTGCATTTCAGCTTATGTTGTTAGTGTGTTGATCTGTGTTAATTGACATGGTTTATACAAAGTGAAAGATCAGTTTGTGTCCTGTGAGAGTAAACTACCCACCCAAATATTTTCACGTGGGTGAGGGTCTGTTTTATGTTCAGGGCTCTGAGAGGAGAGTGCATTTCATAACTTTTGACTTCAAGAGAGGTAAATCCTTCTGATGGTAGCAGCTGGGTAGGCAGTGTCCAAGTGCTTGTTTTGAGTCTTTAAATGTTGAAAGCTGTAGGTTTGTGTCTTTGATATTTTGCTGACCAAAACCAGTTTTTACTACCCAGCCCCCAATCCAGAGGAAATTGTCGTTATTCTCTCCAGTCCACTTGTCTTCATCAGGTAAGACTTCTCTGCGTGCTAGATGCAACCATTACGATCTTAGGGAGCGTAAGTACAACTTGGCTTAGAAACAGTACTTAAGTAACAGAGTAAACAACATTCCTCCCCAGATCATTCTGGTTTGGGACAAAGGAGTGGATAGTGCAGGTTTACCATGAAGTGTTTTAGGAGCCATTCTTCAGTATTGTGTTCTTGTCACTGGAAGTTCTGAACTCTGCTAATAAAATAATGAAGGAGGTTTCTTGAAAGGGAAAGACAAAGAGGAAGGGAGAAAAAACAAACAGAGAAGAACATAAAACTCTGAAATTTGTGTTGTCTCTTTTTGCTCCAGAAAATCAGCAGTTCTGTTACTACTTCTGGTTGTGGAGTAGTAAAGTTGCTAGATGAAGAATCCCTTGCTAGTAGATAGGTAACACATTTTTGCCCTTCAGAGAAGTAAACAAATTATTTTGTTATTCTGTAGTTCTTTTATTTGGTGGATTTGTTAAGTGTTTCCTGATGTTTAAGTGAAATAGCATGTCAGTTTATGCTGATGTGGCAATGTACCATGTTAGATAGTAGAATCAAAGCTATGTTGCAGAGAATCCCAGAGTTCAGTCCAAGAAGCAGCTAGTGTGACTTATTGGTCCATGGTATTGACTAATTTACTTGTCTCCAAGATAAATAGCATTAAAAGTAAATATATGTTCCAGTAATTGTTCAGTGACCTTAAATGGATGTAAGATATTATTCTAAATAGTCCCAAGTGGAGAGAGAATTGTGTATGAAGTCCATTTTAAACAGAAGTCTGTATTATTTGAACTAAAAGAAAAAAATAGAATTAATTGAAGTCTTTAACTGAAAATACATAGTTTCTGGATGATTAATAAAATGAATTTTCCCACTGACAATTTTCGCTCACTTTAAAATGCTGTTTTTTAAGGGGAAGAAGAAACCTGCCATTGTTAAAAGCAATGGATTAATATTTCTGAGAGGTTGTATTTCTGTTGCATTTAAATTAAATTCTGTGGGTCTTGGAGGGTTTATTTTTTGGTGGTTTTTTCCCCAGTATTTATTCTTCCTTCAGTTCAATTACATTCTAACTACAATTCATACAACATAAAGGACTATCAATCAGGAAAAAGACAGCATCACTGCAATTTTCTACTACTGACATGTTCAATATCTAACTGTGCTTAGAACACCATCTGTAATTATTTATTCTAATGGCGACTGTGTGTGTCTTGTCATCTCACTGTAAAGCTGTTACAGAATTTCTTTTCTGTCAGTAAAAACAAGACCATACTAAAATACTTTGACTTAAAATATATAATGTCTCCTACTTCCTTATTTATTGTTCCTTTATTTCAAGGATTCAGTGCATATTCATAGATACAGTATGCTTTTATATTTTTAATTATAATTGTTTCTTGTATGTTTTTCTGCATTCTCCTTTGACAGGAGTAGTCTACATTGATGCCTATTTTCTTTAGTTAAATTGAACAAATCATCAGCCTGTCTTTATTGGAAAGCAGTTCTTTTGTTTAGAAAAGCCCACAGAGGCATTCTTGAACAGTTTGAGTTTGACTTTTCAATTTTTCCATGTTTTTCCAGGATTGCCTATATCTGTGTCTCTGCAGAATTGCTTCTGTTTTCTTTGAAATTGGAAAAGAATGAAGGAAATTTAATTTAAAAAGATGGTAAAATAGTCAACATTTATGAAATTGCATAAATACAAGTTTTAAGAAAATACTGCTCTTCTTCTAGTGCTGTTTTGCACAGATACTGTAGCACATCCAGATAATGAAATCCTCTGCTCTGAAATAGTCTACAAAATACAGATTTTTAAGCCTAGGTCTGAAACTACCGAGGAGCTGCAGTTTCTGTTTGAGGCAGTGATAGTTTTGGGTGCTTGGTGTCTAACAGACCGTGCCTTATTGTTGAAGTGCTGTTGGCCTGGGAGAGCTGGATGAGTAAATGACTTTATGCATGGTACCCAGTCATTATTGGCTTTTGGCTTGCTTAAATCAACCCTTCAGAGATGGATCACTCCTGTCTTTGTAGAATCAAATTGTACAGGCAGTCCAAGCAGCCTTCAGCATCAGGCAGTTGATTTTCTGTGAGAAGAATCATTTTCTTAGATGTTGGGGAAGTGCCCTTGCTTCATTCTCAGCATTAGGGATTCTCTGCTGCTTCTGGACTGTTCCTTCAAGGCAAAACCCAGGGTTGTGCTGTAGATGCCTGGCCCTGTATATGGGACACATTATCCAGCCCCAAATCATCAGTACCCTCAGATGGGACCAGGGAAAGAGAAGGGCTTTCTGAGTTGCTGTACAATAGTGATTAATGCCAGAATGAACTGCAGCCAAAGATGTTGTAACTGCTGATGAGCTAATCAGCATAAATTCTGGACAGGATGCAGAACAGGGATAAATAAAGTTGTAAATATCCATCCGGTCTAAAACCTGGAGTGTGCAGGAGATGGCAATTAGGTGACTGAGGGATATATCAGTGCATTAAAAGAGGTCAGGACAGATGATCTAATGGTATTGGCTACTAGAAAACTCTCTTGTTCTTCTTTCTTTGTCTCTAGAATGAAGATGTTTATTTTCTTATGCTCTCTCATTATCCCTTTCTTCCCTTACATTTCTGTTTACTAATGCTTTCTGGCAGGGAATGCCTTAAACTCGTATGCTGTGTGGTAGAGTCCTTATACTGACTGGAATCTGCCAATGCTGTTATGTCTACTTGGTGAGAAATATTTTAGAAAGGAGAGAGTAGTTAAAGTAAAAATCTTTCAGCTCTGTGTTATTAGTCTGTCAATTCATATCAGGAAACATGATTACTTGTGTATAAAGCACATCAATGTTGGTTCAGAAAAGCTCAGAATGCATGCAGCCCCCAGGAACTGAATGCTGGCAATGCCAATGATATTCTGAAACTATAACACTTTTTCATAGATGTATTGCAGCATCACCTTATTAGACTTTTCTTTACAACTTCTTAGGATCAAATGGCAATAAAAATTGAGAACTTCATGAAAAGGCAGGAGTTTAGGAGATGAAGGGTTTTTAAGGAAAGCAGAATTATGGGTCTCATAAAATTTTCAATGATAGCAGTGCTGCACGTGCAACTGCCTGGGCCCAAGGTCCCAGTGGCTCAGCTTATTCTCATTTAGGAGGATTCTTCACAGCATTGTCATCTTTCACTTGCTGTTTTAATAGCTGATACATTGAACTTTGAAGAGTGGAACTGGCAAGACTTTTACATGTCTGTCTTACTTTCCAAGCTGCTGTTGAAACCGAAATGTCTATTTTCAGCAAGCTACACAGTAGTTTTCTATTCACTCTGCTTTGCCTGGGATTAACACATAGTTAACACTGTGCACAAATACATGTAGGCATATTAGATTTCTAAATAGAACATTGAATATTGTGATTTTCCTGACTCTGAAATGTTTAGTGAAATATCTGCCCCCTTTGGAGGAGCAGGGCAGGGAGGGAAGTGTGCTGTCAACTTTGAAGGAAGTGTTTAAAGCCAGGAAGAGTGTAAAACACAACACACCTCATTTTGGAGGTGGGCTACCCATAGGTCTTTCTTAGTGTAAACGATCTAGTTTTAGTACTAATTTCTTGTTTTATTTTTCCTGAAAAGTAAACAACACTGTTTCGAGCTCTACAGATGCAAACTACTTCGGAAAGACAAAAGCCAAACCAAATGCAAATACTGGTGAAAAGTTTCAAATTTATGTGACAGAAATAAGGAATAAATCACAAGCCAGTTTTGTGTCAGTAGCCAGGTTATTTGGGTTAGGAGCTTGTTTTTTGCGTGTTTACTTCAACAGATACTAACTTTTATGCTATAAAACAATGCTGGAGCCAGATTCTCTTTCTGGATGTCTTCCTACCCAGCAATTGAGACTTCTTTGTGCAGAATACTGTTAAAAAGAATATAACACCAAGGCTGCACATCTGTTTCTTGTTTCAAAATGAGTTCTTTTACTCTAGATCTTTATTTCTTTCCTCCTGCCATGAGATTTGGGTTTTTTTCCTTCGTAAACAGACCAAAATAAAAGGATTGCTCATGAAATAGATTACTGGATATTGTTTACACAGGCGGTTTGGGCAATACATTAATTTGGTCTTGTTGTGATAATGGACATCCACAGCTTCATTTGTTCCACTAAAAATATGGATTCTCCTGTAGCAACCATGAAATACAGAAGACATGGTACTTCCCAGTTCTCCTCCTAAGCTCTGACAAGTGACAAAAAGATAACAATGCTTTATTGCTCCAGCTTGCCAGGCTGGATGCAAGAATTATATCCTTCTGGTTCTTTTTGTTGCTGCTTTGCAGTTTTTTCTACCTGAGAAAATTGGCTGCTGCACAGTGGCATGTCACTGAATGACTGGGGCAGGACACTCTTATGCCCAGAAAAAGTCCATGTGGGATTTTTTACATTTGTGGTCAGGCAATAACTAGTTTGAGATCAATAGTAATAAAAACTAGAACATCTCTCAAGTATTTTCCTCCCATAAAGCTGTTATTCAGATTGATCACACTGGTACCAAATATGGGGTCAGCAGCAAGGAGAATTGATCAGAAGTGCAAGAGCAAACTCGTGCCAGCCATGGGCCTTTGGGCTCTGCTGGACATGACTAAATTGGAGAAAATGTCCTTTCCACTCAGTGACAAATTGGTCACTTATTAAATCTGGAAACATTTTTTAGAATTATTTTGTGTCTATTTCTTCTCTAGGCTAGCTTTACTCCTGATGACCCACAGGGCATCGCTTTGTGGTCTCCTGGCATAGAAATCTGAGCTGAGATTTATTTTTTCTCATTCTTTTTTCATTCTGAGGTCCATTCAGCAGCTACTGAACAAATATATGCCATATTACATTTATCAGAGAACAGCTGCTACTGAATTTGTGTAGTAAAGGTTAGAAGTGAGCAAGTTAAAGGTGTTTATCCCTTTTGTGACAATTTTAAGATTTAGTCATCTGAATTGAGAAATAAAGACCCTGAGAATGACAAAATGAGGGTGATAAATCGAGCTGCTGCCTGTATAAAAGGATTTTATTATAATGTATGTCTTCTTAAATGGTACTACCACTGCTCAGGCAGAAGACTGATACTGCCAGGTCCTTCTTTGACTCCCTGATATGATGTTTATTGGGTCATGTGACTGAAATTTCATATTTTTTAAAAGTAGTTAACAGATATTTCTACTCAGCAGGCTGCTCCCATTATAAAAAGCAAGCAACTGTAATTAGCAAGTACATTTTTGAAGCTTTTCAGACTAATGTGATTGCCACTAGAACAAAAAAATATTCTTTTTTTTTTGTACTTTAGGTATGTAAGGTACTGTGGCTATAGTCAAGTTTGTTACCCAAACCTAAATTTGCCATGGGAGCACTGTAGAAAGTCACTGCCACAGAGCAGTGTGGCATGATGGAGTTGCTAAAGGGAGAAAATAAAGTTTTTAATCTTTTCATAACAACAGCAGATTTGGTCATAGTAATATGTATCATTTCTACCCAACTTGGAAAAAAAATACAGTCTACTCGGGCCAAAGATAGTATACCTGCAACTCATGGTTCTGTGAACTTAGTAATATTAATAAAATATTAATAATTTAAAAGGCATTTAATATGAGACTTCCTAATCTCTTCCATGCTAATCACAATATAAAGGGGACTTGGATTTAATTAAAAATTGTTCAGGTGGTTCAGCCAAAAGCAGTGCTGTCCCTCGTGAATGTCAGTGTGGTTCATGCTTCCTGCTCTGTGTGAGCACACAGAATTAATTCCTGGCTCTTGCAGAGAGGATGGGAAGGTTAGGCACATCTCTGAGATTATCCAGGGCAGTTCATGCAGAGCACCCTGGTATACTGAACTCATATACTTACTGAGGAAGCAGTACCTGGAAATTCTCACTTCAGGCCTGAGTCACAGTTTTTTGGAAATGAGGGTCAAAGCATAGTTAGCTGAGTAACAAAATCAGCCAAGTTTAAAGGCTGTTTGATAGATGACTTGTATATAGTAAGGTTGTACTAAATTCCCTGCTCTGCTCATAATATTTGCATATCCCAAGGTAGTTTACATCTTTTAGCAAGTTTTGCCTCTGGGAGGAGACCAAAATATCTTACTGTTGTTGTCCCTGCATTTCATGGATATGTTGTAACATTTTAAAATAAGGCTACAGTGGTACATTATGTATAGGCTGGAGATTGTTTCAGTGTGCCATGACCTATAAGCTGGCCAGCATCACCAGAAATCTTCCTCCTGAGCTCTGGGTTATGGTTCCAACAAGCACCAATAGCAGCACACTGGATAACACTGATAGCTCTGGGGATATGCACAGGCAGGGCTGTGAACACATTCCAGCTTAAAAGTTGGTGTCTGCATGCAGTGTTTCACAAAGAGTCAGACGCAAGAGATTTCTGCACTTTGGTTGATTAGAATTTTGAAGCACATAATAATCATTTTAAAGTATAATATTAAGAGGACACATGTCAAATGAAATGCTGAAGTTGTCCAGTACTCTGCATTGCATTGTGAACATTCAGATAACTTTGTTTCTCAGGGATAAAAAACCCAAGAAAAACCCAAAGAAATACTCCTAATCCTTTCCTTTTTTCTTTTTTTAGTTTCTGATTATGTTTATGGGTCATTGAACAAATAGACAAAACCCCATGTATGGCTAAATAAATAAATAAAGCATGAAGAACAATTTCTGCTCTTTTAGTAAGGGAACATGAAGTGCAGGTTTTATTTATTTCAGAAGCATATGGTGTGGTCAAGAAGGTGCCAAGTGTTTGTCACAGTTACCTATATCTGCCTTTCTTTTTGTAGTTGTGTTTCAGTGTATCTGTTTGTGGGTTTTTGACACTTAAGTATGCATTAGATAATTTTGCTGCTATATGGACATTTTGCATGAAGATCCAAGTGAAGATCTGTAGTGGGCTTGTTTAGCTGGGTAGCATTTCCTCTTCCTGGGAGGGGACATAGGCTAGGCCACCTGATTTACACTGATCAAGGGAGATATTCCATACAATATGACATCAACCCAGATATAAAGAGAGCGGGGAGGGAAACCTATCTCTTTCTTGAAATGGCTGCTGCCTACCAGATGGTCGCTGTGTCAGGATCCTGCTTCTTGGAGGAGTGAACACTTCACTGCTTGTGGGGAAGTAGAAATTTAATGTTAGCTTTTCACTCTGTGTGTGTGTGTAGTTCTCTTTTTCTTTTCTGTGTAAATACAAACTACCTTTTTAGTAATTCTCGGGTTTGCAGGTTTTTTTCCTTTCCTTTTCCCTCTGGGAAAGGGAGGGGGCTAAAGCAGTTTAGGTGGACACCTGGCATTCAGCCAAGGTCAAACCACGAGATCCTAGTCTGTTTTTATCAGTAAACTTACGATTCTTCCAGCTAAATATAGATATATTTTTAAATGAGTTTGAATTCCTGTAATACTCGGTGTAAAAGCTCACTGGATGTGTTTTGTTAAAAAATGCTGTTGGGTGGTGCAAGTTTCCACAGTTTAAGATTTATCAATGCAAAGGTTATTTGAGACAATTAGGGTTGTTATACTAGAAAAGAATAAGATTGTTGAGAGTAAGTTGTAAAGACAGGCTGAGGAAGTTGGGGCTGTTCAGCCTGGAGAAAAGAAGGTTGTGTGGAGACCTCACAGCACCTTCCAATGTCTCAAAGGGCTTCAGGGAAACTGGAGCATGACTCGTCATCAGGAGCTGTAGTGATAGACAAGAAGGAGTGGCTTCAAATTTAAAGAGAGCAGGTTTAAATTAGATATTACGAAGAAATGCTTCTCTGTGAGGATGGGCAGGCCCTGTCACAGGGTGCCCAGAGAAACTGTGGCTTTCCCATCCCTGGAAGTGTCCAAGGCCAGGTTGGACAGGGCTTGAACCAACCTGGGATAGTGGAGGGTGTCACTGCCCATGGCAGGAGATGAGCTTTAAGGTCCCTTCCAACACAAACCATTCTAGGATTCTGTGATTTGGGCAAGTTAGATGAATTCATAATGAAACTCTCATTTACACTCTTCTGAAAAGCTTGCCTCTTCTGATCCAGGGTGATCTTGATGATCCTTCCCCTGCTTCTCTAGCTCTGATGTTGTTTGCATTTCTCCTTTGTATTTAAACACTGTGTGCTTTTGAGGTCCCTGCATGCATCCTGCTCTGCCACATGAACTTCTGTAGGAAAAGTTGCTTTGGAGTCTGCAGAGCTCAGCTGCTGCATCTATGAGCCTGGTGGCAGCAGAGCAGGGTATTAAGTGATCAGTGGTACGACTTGGAACAAAAAGAGTGAAACAACAGATACTGGGATTGCTCAGTCATAAGTTCCTTCCATTTTCTGGCTGCTTGCTTTCACAAAACTTGTAGAATCATGTTTATCCTCGAGATTTATCTACCATTCCCTCAATCTCCATCACACTGGATGGAAATCAGCCTGGCAAATAGTTTATCTAAGCTAAAGCTACGTTGAAGTAAAAATCTTCATGGTCAGGGGATTGAGAGGACCATAAGCTAAAACCTTCCTCACGGTTCTTGTAAGAGTCTGTAAAATTCTCTATAAAAAAATAGACTACGAAAATTAGAGCAGAAAAATAGAGTGCTTTAAGATAGAATCATCTCAGAAGGATGATCTCTGGAGTCTGGGAGGATATTGGACTTGGACACCCAGTCAGGGAATTTCTAAGTCTATCCCAGCATGGTTCTTTCCATTCAACTGATACATTGAAACAGTCTTGTAATGTGCTTTGTGTAACTCAAATTCTGCTTTGGTGACTTTGCAGCAAAGTTTTTCTTCTTGCCATCCCATCTGTCTTGTTATAAGCTTAAAAATATGTTTAAACCAGGAAAGTTATAGGCTTAAAACTATGTTTAAACCAGGCAATCTTAAACCCCATTTCTCTTCCCTCCGGCCTCCACCGTTCCTCACTTTAGAAACAGAGTCGTGGAAATTTTAACCTGTTTACTATATACAGTAATTTTCTGAGTGTTAAGAAAGATTGTGCTTTTATTTTTTGAGGAAAATATGATGATGAATCATATAATAGGTATTATATTTGAAATACTTTTCTATTTGTTTATTTGACAGGTCCTTGAGCAGTATGAACGTGAAGGGTTTAATTTCCTTGCTAAAGTTTTTAATTCCTCCCATTCCTTCTTGGAAGACTTGACAGGTCTAACTTTATTACACCAGGAGACACAAGCTGCTGAGGTAAGAAAATACAATTTAGATGTTAAGAGTTAGCCATGTAATTAAACGAGTTACTGATATTATTGAGCAGTGGTAGTTGATTTACAGAATGATTTACACAATGATTTAGACGTTCTCTAAAATTAGTTGCAACTTTTTGTATCCTGAGTTTTCAGATACTGCCTTTAAAGGAAACAAGTGACTTGTGTTATGTGGTATAAGGAAATCACTTACCATTTTAGGTCAGTTAAAATGTAATTATTATACTGCTTAATGGATTATAATATGGGGGAAACAGTACTGTTTATTTGTCTAGTGACAAATGGAGGAATGCGGGAAGAAATTGGGATATGTTTTGACCTCATGGGCAGTAACACTGTCAAAAGACTTATGACACTGACTGTGTTCCATAGAAAATGAAACAGGTATCAGAATCGTAGAAGGGACCTTAAAGATCATTTAGTTCCAACCCCCCTGCCATGTATCTTTCCCTAGATCAGGTTACTCAGATATCTGTCTTAAGATTGTGTTTTAATAATGAATTGTATTCCTTACTCTATCTGCTAATGTCTGTACCATTCTACATCATAATTTAATTTTGGTAAAGTCGTATCACGTGGATGTTTCTGAAGTTGGCTTCGAGAAGTGATTATTTAGTTACTGCAGCCTGTGCAAATGATGTAGCTGTTTTTTCAGCTGGAAATGGCTCAACAGTGTTGGTTAATAAGGTTTGAGGGGATAATGATGACTTGGCTCTCTGTTTTGTGTTTTAACTTTTTAAAATGATTGGAGCAGATGCTGAAAACATTCAACTGATACATTCTTAAATCAGCCTGGTAATACCTAGAAAATATTTAAATATATATATATGAGAGGGATCCAAGAAAGGTAAACAAACACCATTTAATGTGTACCACTCATTAACAGTAAGAGTAATTGTGGTCTTTTGCAGTTTCAGCATGTGCACAGGTGTTTGTTTATGAAGTTTTAGATACTCTCTACAAAATGTAGAGTGAGGTGTGAGTTTATTGCAACTTACTGAAGTTTGGTTTATCATAAAAAATGGAATTAGTGTGCTTTCAAAAAATCTTTTGGTCCAACACTGAGGTTTATGCAGTGAAATCACTGTTCCATAGGTGGAAAAACTAGCATACAAAATATTTGCAGAACTAATTCTTTCAAATTAGCCTAACTACCATAAAACCAGTGACTTTTCTTCATTGCTTCCCTTCAGTATTGCTATATTTTTGTGAAAATTCATCTGTTTTGTCAGAGTTAACTAGTTTCATAATCTTGGTAAAGTCTGTGTTTATGAAGTTTAAGATCTGACAGATCTGCAGGTTCTGGAGCATGCTTGCTTGCTTCAGATTAAATGACCTGCTCTTTAGTTACATTTTGCCATTGTTGGCTCTGAAAATCAGAGGTCGTTTCATGGTCTCCTAATACTCCCTCAGCATGTAATCTGGGGCAACTTTTAATTTTTTTAGGTGCACAAGAGAGTGCTTTTAATACATTTTCTGCTGAATTATTCTTGTATTTTGAGCTCATTTTTTCTCACGCTGCAGTTGGTGAGTGTGAGGTCTGCAAAATGGTTTTTTGAGGTTTCTGGATACTTTAGAGCAGCTGTTGGCAGAATGTGTTTTCTAAAATGGAGGCATTAGATTCGTTAACGTTGGTGCTCCTTAGGTTGGTTTGAGATATTCTTGTTAGATTCTAAAGACTGCAGCAAAAGCAGTGAGAGGTTTCATAAGACATTTATGGCCTCTTTTGGTGATTAGAATATTTGATTGTTCTGTTGAGTAGTTATGTGCCTTTCAGCACTCAAACTGTTTAGAGAGATTTTGTAGGTTATTGGTGGGATTGGAGACCATAAAGATGGTTTCTAGTAACTGAAGACTTTTCTTTCCTTCTGTTTAGTAAAGAAAATAGACTTGTAAAGTTAGATGTCATCCAACCTTATATTTACTGCAGTAATATCATAAGTGGGTTGTAATTCTGTATATAAAATCACGGATATTTGACTTATAAACTTGCATCTGATAGGGAAACTACTCAATCCTGTGCTTTTTAAAAAGGATTGCGCTTGAACTGTTGATTCATTAAGTGGATTTAGTTGAATGCTTTGCTTAGAGTGTTTTGTTGCAGTCAGAGAAACTGTCATGCTGGTCTTAGGCTTCAGCATCTTAAGTGAAATTACACGCTGAAACTTTTTCTTGGTTTTTATTTTTAGTTCACCTAAATGCTTAGCTGCTTTCACGATGTGTGTATATAACTGCTTTAATGAGAAATTGCTTCTAAATTTGAGTTGCTTAAAAGATATTCTGGGTAAATTTTGCAAGTTCCGTAGGAGAGAGTGACTGTTAAATAGAATGAACATTTTTGGTTGGCTTCAAGTTTCCATAAAAGCTCTCCCTCACTACATTATGAGCACAGACTGCATTTGCCCAGATTAAAGCAATGCAATTTGCAGTAACATATGGGAGACTTTTCACTTACTGAATATCTTTTTTACTTGCATTGTTCAATTTCCTGTTCCAGGGCTGTGCTGTTGACCTAACTATTAATACCATCTTGACATGCTTTACCTTGTCTTTTTAAAATGACCGGATAAGAATATAATCCTAATTCAACATGCAACCAGAGTAGTAATCATAACACAGATTTAGTTTGTGGTTTAAATTTGATACTTATTGCAAGAGTTTTAGTCAATAAAGCACCTATTTCTTTAACATGAGATGCATCAGGAAATTATAAATGTTCCACGTGACTTCCTTAGCATGATGATTTACTCAATAGATAGTAATATTAGCAGATGTTTCTATTCTATCTTGAAATGACAGTAGATTTCAGACATCTGCTTTTTCCACATCTGGTTTTAATTTACGTTCTATGGAACTTTTTTGGTTGGTTTTGCTTTGGTTGGTTGGTGATTGGTTTGGGGGAGGGGGATTTGTGTGTTTGGAGTTTTTTGGGGTTTTTTTGTTTATTTGTTTGTTTTTAATACCAGTTAGATATTTATGTACAGTTTCGGCAACAGACTCTGATGACACACATGCTTTTAAGGATGATAGAAGCTATGGGAAACTCCCATGTCAGCACTTAGGCTGTGTTTCCACTGGATGCAGTTAATTTTGGGAGCTGCCCAAGCTCATGTAAAAACTGCACTTCTATTTTCTAGATCACTTTGTCTCCTTGCTTGTATCATAGACTTTTAAACTTGACACGTGTTCATTGTGTAGTTGAGTTTAATAGCTGGACTTAAAATAGAGACAGCCTATGGATCTGGGAATTATTAGTGAGAAACTGGAGGTGTTGATTTGGAGACAGAACAGCCAAGTGGGTGATTTCCAGTTCAGAACTTGGCTGGGCTGGATTGTTGCATATCAGTGCATCCCAAACCAGCTCATTTGCTCCCCATGTATGCCAGATTTAACCCTGAAAAGGGTAATGGTGTTTGCTGGTGTGGAAAGCTCTTCAGATTCCATCTAAAATTACAGCTTTCCTGATAGTCACTCAACTAATCGATGTTAAAGGTTAATTTTTACTGATGTGACACTGCTGGAAGTGAAAACTGACCCAGCAATAAAGCCCATAGCCAAGATTATTCCATAGTTGTGGAAGAACCATTCTAATTTGTAAGATTTTCTAAGAAACTTAGTTCTTTTAGGCTACTTATTGTTGCCCTTTTCCTCCAGAAAAAGCTGCCAGTGTTCTTCAAGACCCAGTTTAAAAAAGTAACCAGGCTTATCCTTGCTGGGACATATTTAAGCGCTCTTGAAATCACGAGGAGTGAAATATCTTATTAAAAGGGATTGTCAATACCAGAAGTAATAATAGTGGTAAAATGAAATTTTGGCATGAATTTACTGTAGTATGAGCAGCTGAATTTCTATACAACCATTTTCCAACTATATTAATTTTCAGAAGTACAGAATCCTCATTTGTCTCTGTTCTTAATAAGGCCGAAGTGTAAATATACTTTCTTACTTTGGATTTCAACTCTGAAATTACTTGAGTGCTTTACTGTACTTTCTGCTTTCATCAGGATTAAAGAAGATTATAAAATTCATCCAGGAAATAAAATTTTTACTTCATTTTATGATTGATTTAAACATAGGAAGGGGTATAAGTCTTGCAATCTAAGACAGTCAAAAAATTTTGAAAAAAAAAAAAATCAAATCTGGACCAGAGTTCATATTTCTGAATGTGATTATAAAGGTCAGATATTGGTGCCAGCAGGTCATGATGTCTGTGTTATTTTGCTTTAGTAAAGTTGTAATTCAAGTTTTTTGTCTCCTACAAAAAATGGGATCCATAGTGTCTGTAGTTTCTATGACAAGTTCTTGTGGTCAGTGAATGAACCCTGTTTGTTATTTACAAAATCCCTTTGCTCTGCTGATGAACTGCATCCCAAGCAATGTTTCTTATCCTATACAAGGGTAGGATCAATTTGAAAAAGGATTCATGCTAGTAAAATACTTGGAGCTCTTTGACTAAGAGAAAATAGAGAAAACCTTTTTTTTATTCTCTTTCTGCAGTTATTTGACATTTGTGCCTGACCATTTTTCATTCATTTCATGGGGAATAAGGCTTAGCTGGCAGCTGGTATTAAAAGGGAATTTATCCTAATTTGGAAGAAAATTCAGACTTTCCAGTGTGCTTTGCTATTACAAATATCCTGCTTGTTTCTGATTCTGCATATTATGCAATGTATTTGATGTTGAAACAATAACATATGAATAGTCAAAAAAAACCCCAAGCAAAGCAGAAAAACTCCACTGCAATATTGTAAGCTCTGTAACTGAACGTTTTTTTTCTATTAGCCATGCAGTATTCAGAGTTTAATTTTACTTAAGTTATGAACATTTCCTGAAGAAATCACTACTGATGGGTAGAACAAAGTTAGTATTTGAGACTTTTCTGTGTCTGTGAGCTTTTTTGTTTTCCTTCATGGTTTTAATCTGGTGCATTTCAGGAGAAATTCACTTTGATGGATTCAGGCCTGCTCTGGAATTTCTGTCTTAAGAGATTAAAAGATTAATTTGTTTTTTTTCAGAAGGTGGGTTGTTTTTTTTGTTTTGATTTTTCTCATGATGTCAGTTAGTGTCATTGTATTTCTTTACTCATCAAGCAACATTTCCCAGATCTTCAAATAATGTTAAATTTTATTGTGAAAAAAAATTCCCATTGAACATAGTCCAAGTGAGAATTCAGTCTCAGCTACTGCAGATTTTAAAATGTATGTAAATTTGCAGTGCATTTGAGTGATTATGCATTGCTATAAATACCTAAAATTAGTTAGTTTGTCTGTCCTTCACATGCTGTTCTGCATGTGAATGCAATGGTATTTCTGCTGTTGACATTTTGCCAAGAGGTGTAATTGTTACATCAACACAGAACGGTTCAAACTGAGTTTTACAGCCTTTGAACGAGCCCCAGAATGGTCTTTATGTTGATACCTTATGTTGGTCTTTGAAGATTTTGGAAATACCTGTGAAGTGTTGCCTCTGTTTGGTACCAAAACATGATCTCTTTGTCTGTTCCCTGATATCTTTACTGATAACTTCAATTATTTTCCCTCATTACACTCAAATGCTCTTCCCAGGAGTTATGTCAGCAGCTGATGTGAACAGATACTCATGTTTCATGATACATTTGAATAAACGTGTATTTGTCCCTTTAGGACAGGGAGGGGCATGTGTAGTCATTTTCTTTTGTGGGAGCCAGGAGGGAGAAGGGGGAAGGACAGTTGGTTGGACAGTTGTATGGAATTGAAAAATTCCTGTGGCATATCATGGGAGTGCTTCGAGGAAGATGCAGGGATGGGAGCCAGCCAACCCTCTGAGCTGAATCCTGTAAAACCAGGGCTTGGAGTGTCGGAGTTACAAACATCTTTTCATCAGACAAGCCTCATTATTGTTTGATTTCCAAAGAGATTTTCAGTAAGGGCAGCTATGAAAACACTACTCATACCACTGCAAATGAATAAATCTGCATTCTTGTAAACATCTGATGTGATGCTTCAACAATATGAAACAATCTTACATAATATTTTTACTTGCAAGTTTTTGACTTGTAAATGGTGGCATCCTTCAATAAAAGGTGCCACTGATTAGCTCTGTAGATTGATAGATTTGCTAGACTTGTGTCTTATTTGTCAAATTAAATGAAACTCTGCAAATTCAAATGTAAGAATTAATTCTCGAGGGCAAAGATACAGGAAATGCTGATTTATTCAGTAGAAAGTTGTTTGTTTTTTTTAATTTAAGCTACTGTTGCTATCGAATTATCTTTTTTGTTCGAAATTTCAAATATATGGAAAAAACACAACTAAACTACTGAAAGAAGTAGGACAATGGCATTTGGATTAGCAACAGTGGGGGGGGGTATTTTTTCTTCATGTATTTAACTGTCAGTCGCTGTCATGGTGCCAAAGCATTGATGGAGTTTAAATCTCTGTATAAAATTTCACAGTAAATCTCACATGGAAAATGCTGCTATGAATAAATTTATAATCTCATCAGTTTTTATGTGAGGATGAAAACCTCTGAACAAATAGCTGTACAAACCATTAACCTCCATAGCACAGCACCTTTCTAGGTGGTATGAAATAGCTGAAGCATTAATATGTACTTTAGGTTCTTCCTGCTGCTTATACAGCTGAGGAGCACTGGCTTATGCAGGTAGTAATTTAGGATTGTTTGTCCTCTTTCTGAACAGTATCAATCAGCAGAGGTTTGTAGTGTTCTATATCAGACATTCTCTACAAGAGGGGTCAGTGCCTGTGCTTTTTGATGTTTCCTCTTTTAATAATATCACCTCAAGTACAGTTGCGAAGGTACACTCATTTTCTTGTTGAATCATTTTAATTGCCCTTATAAGATCAGTGTCTAAACAAGGAATATTTGCAGTGATGAAGTAATGCTTTGATTTGTGCCATGGTAGTAAAAGATATTAAACTGTACTTATATTTAAGATTTTAGACTAATTTTAGGTAATGATGAACATAGCACCCCAAATTTTGAAGTGAACTGCTATACTGAAATTGTACAATCTGAAATATAAATTTGCAGATGTCTTTAGAAATTAATTGTGCCTCTAAGGAGCTTGGTGCACCTCATTACATTTCCATAACTCAGAAGATCTACCCCCAGTTTTCGCCTGTGAGGATCTATCACATTGAATTGGCATTATATGACAGAACAGCTTCAATATTCTGGTATAATTTCTTTGCCAGTCTCTGAGAGAGCAAGGTGAAGGAGTTATCAATGAGTTCTGTAGCTGAAATGTCTCATCCATTACTAAAAATATGGGGTAAATCAGGATTACAGCTTGTTCTTTTCTGTTTGGTTTGGGTCTTATTGTTGGGGGGTGGGGGGGGGTGTTGTGTGTGTTTGGGCTATGAGTTCTCCTCTAGAAAGATTTTCAAACCTCCTTTGAGGGAAAAATCACCAGTAAAGAAGAGAGAAGTAAAATAATTTAGAGATTAAATCTCTTCCATTCCAATATATTTTGTCACAATGAAGAATGAACAGACTGTTTAAGATGCATTCTGTTATTCTCCTGTGAAAAATAAGAAATTACACAACACAAACATTCTGATAAACTTTGTCTTATAATTAAGAACATAAATTATACAATGTGCATCTTAGTCCAAGCAAACAGTTGCAGAGTATATGAGCCCTTGTAGATCATTCAAGTTTTGCTGGACAAATTACTACCAGATGCAGATTTCAATAAACATATATTGTTGCAGCCTTGGCTAAAGGTGCTGTGAATGTCTTGAGGCAAATCCGCTTCAGCATTCACTGAACTGTTGAACGTTTGAGTGTTAATTGAGTTACTGTATTATGTATGAGTATGCTCCATCTCCCGTTTCTATTGTGCTCTGTTTATCTTGTAGGCTTTTTAATGTTGTCCAAGAGTATTTAATTGTTAAAAGTGGTTGTATTTTTCTGACAATCTATATTTCCTCTGGAAACATCTCTCAAACTTTTCTTAAGGTGTTCAGAGTTGTGCTGGAGAACTTGCGCAGTCAGTTATCACATGTACTCAGTGCACTGGTGTTTTATTATTGCCAGCATCTAATTTAGACTACAAAACCTTTCTACACAAACAGATACAGCTTCTTGTCCAACTTCATGCACTTCTGATTTTCCTATAAATATATATATACCTAGTAAATGGTAATAAGTGAAGTTGATTGCAAGGTGAAGTGCTGTTGAAAAATCATGTAGATTTAGCACAGCTTTTCGCTAATGCCAGTAATTGCTAATTCATGTGAGAATCAGAGAAAATTAAGTGTGACAAGTTCTAATAACAGAACATCAATTTTAAGATATACTTCTATGTGGAAATCTTATGGAAAACCATTTGTAAACTACTCCTTAACTTAAATTTTCACAATGTCTTAAGGTTTCTCCCTTTATGAACTAGGGAATAATTTTACTAGCATGATTGTTTAAAGATTTACATCCCTGTTGCTACTGTAATGCAATTATTGTTGTCTGAATTGTGGTTGACACTAATTTTGCAAATTTTAGTAGCCTTTAAAATTAGTACTAACCTGGCTTTTACTGGCCTGAGGTTTCTTTCTGATTCTAAGTATTTTTCTGGTGTTTGCACTTTAATGAACATCTCTGCAAAGAGCTGGTATTTCCTTTCCCTTACTGTATTTCAAGTTCTCCTGGAGTTTCCTTTTCCTTGAACACATTATAACTTGGCTTCCAGCTGACAGCTACCATGCAACATGGTACTAGAATGGAATTGGCTGGAGTCTTGGAGAGACCACCTGATAACTTAGGAGTGATAAAAATTAACAACCAATTCCATAGTTAAACCCCAGATTTGATTCCAAGATTAGCCTATTTGTACCTGAGAAGATAAGGATTGGTTATCTCTTATCACTTCAGTGGTAATTTTGCCTTAGCAGTGACTTCTTTTAGTTGGTTTAAGGTCAAACTGGGTGGAAAGTCATGTTCTTGTAACTGAAAGTTGTGTCTGACCTCAAAAAAGTCTGCAGTGTTATGCATACAATAAAAAATGTGCCCAGAGAAAAGGGTCTAGTTTTTAAGTTTAGAGAGCATAGTATTTAAAAAACATTTTAGGATGAGCTTCTGTTTCCTTGGTCTCTCAACCTCTAAAACCCGCACTCTGCCTGTTAACTAATTACTTCTTTAAGTATTGAGTCTGGGACACTGAAACTGGATTTATATATACTATTTCATGAAGCAAGAGCTGCTTGTCAGTTGTCGAGTTTGCTGTTATTTTCATATACTTTTTATTCTACAGGTCTGATGTTGAATTTTAGCCCTTTAATCGTTACATGGCAACCTTAAAATAACGTAGTTTTACTGGATAAATATGAATGGCTTTGGTAAGGGGAAAATGCTAGACCTTGAAATCTAACAGCATACTCTTTAAATTGTTGAGTTGCAAGCCCTGGTAAGAAGTGAAATTCATGGGTAAAATGTGAAAAGGATCAAATCTCAGATCTGATTTTAAAGTCTGTGCGTAGCAGTTCTGCTGACATCTGTGTGTGAAGGTTTACATGCAGATGTCTGATAACTGAGGTGTAAAATCTCACAAAATGGCTATTTAGTGGCAGGTGACTGTCTAAGACGGTAAGTGAATTGACTCTATTCCAGTTAAAACACAAATTTAAGCATAAAAGTAGTCTGGTTGGAATGAACATAAAGCAGTGCGGTTGTGGAAATAAATCTGAGAAATACTCTGTGTGTGCAAGCACATCAGTACTTTGTCATCCTAAAATATGGGTTCTGTTTAAGTATTTGCTATACACAAAATAAATTTTTGTAATTGTAAAGTACTGACTCAAGGCTACCAGGCAGTGAATTTGATCCTGCAAGTCAAGTGTGAAATCAAGTAGGTTAATCAATAAATACAAAAAATACATGATTAAGAAAAAAATACAAACTATGGTTTAGATGGAGATAACTGCTAAGATGCTTATTTAATTTTTACAACTAAAGAAAGTCACAGAAAAATTAAGTAATCACCTTCCAGCCTCTCAAGGGGATAGGGGTTAAGAGATACAGTTTAAAAAGTCTTTATGTCGGTGAAAAGTTTATTTGTCTGGTGTCTACTGAGACAGTGTGCCAACAACAGCAAACTCAAAATGCAAGTTAAAAAGATGAAACTACTACTGGAAGAGAATATGAAGGCATAACAAAGCTATTTAGAGTTATTACAGTGCAACAGCTAGTTTGCTAATGTTTCTTGGTTATTTTAAAAAAATCATCTAATTCCCTTTGTCTTCTCACTTTGAGTAACTGCAGTATATAAGGTTTGCTGGCCTATGACTCATTCTTCCCACAAATACTATTTCTTTGAAAAGCCCTAGTAAAAACATGCATTTTGTATTAGTTGTCTTAGCTGGCAATTGTGTAGGCTTTTTTCTTCCTGGGTGAGTGATTTATATGTACTAATCTCAGGATCTGCCTCTGCCACACATGTTGCATGTGAAAACAGTGGTGATGCTGTGCTGTACCTGTGACTGCCGCGCTGGGAGAGTGTATCAAGCACTGAGACTAGTTTAATCTCTTGTTCCACAGGCAATAGTCTTATATCTAACAAATTCTGATACCTTGTGCATGTTGTCAGGGAGAGGCAGTCATGAAATTGAGTCTTGATTTTAATTCTTAGTAGATTTGAAAAGGAGAATGAACAAAGAAGACATAAATGCAAAATAAGATGTTATTTCCGGCCTCCAAAAGAAATGTCCTTGCATGAGTGTGGTTCACTAGAAGAAATATAGAAGCTAAATGACTGAGGCTCATTCAGCTGCAGAATTAAAGAGCATCTGTTGTAGCTTTTGTATGTGAATGCTGGGTAGTCTATTTTAACTGTACCCCTATAGGCAGCCCTGGCAGTACTCTAAAGAACAGCTCTGGTTGTAGATTCTCTTGCTGCTTTCACAATGCTTCACATTTTCTTTGCTGCCCCAGTGGAACAGGCAAGCTCCTGTGAGAGAATTCTATCCTGAATTTCTATATACTCTCTGAGTTTGTCCAACTGTGCCAGCACACATTCATCACAGCAGCACACATGGATATTGATATGGGCAGCATCCTCTCCAGCTGTCCTTCCTTCCCCAAAGGCAGGGGTGGATGAACTGGCCTTTGGGTTAAGTCCAAAACGTAAAACACAAACTCACATTTTTAAATGGGTACCAAAATACTGGAAACTGCTTTTTTTGAAATTTCAGGTTCTGTGTTGGCTGAGGCTACTTGTTTGATATTTCTGCTTTCTGGATTTAAACTAGAGTTTAGTATTTGGATCAAATTGTTTAATGCACTTAATATCCAATTTAATATTTTCTAATTTATATTTAATCTGTAGATTTATGCCTGCAGATATTTGGATTACTCAACAAAGTAAAATCTTGGTTGTAGATGAAACGTTAATAACTGTGACTTTTCCTTTTATACAGTGGAAATTAGAGATGATTATAGGTGATTTGGGGAAGAAAGTAATACTGGTAAATATAATTTGGGTTGAAATGAGGTATGAAGGTCACAAATTTTTCTGCTGAGTGAGGTTGAAGAATGAATATTTTGATCTTTGAGTCTTTTGCATTCAAAGGAGAATGCTATTCCCAGTTCTAGCATGAAGCATGCAATCCTTCATTCTGGTTATGAAGTGGGATTTTTCTTTAATCTCCTCAGTTTAAAAGAAAAGTAAAGAACTTAATGGCAGAGAAAAGTTGCCTATAGAGTAGACTACCCATTTAGAAACGTTATTATAATGTGGACATATGAGTTAGTAGAGTAAAGCAATGAGCAGCAAGCTGCAGTGTTTGACTGGAGTATCAGCAGCATCTTCCCAGTCCTGATCTTTATTGTACTTTCTTTAAAAGTGGAGGGGGGCGCTCTGATTAGCATATCTGTTTCAGGAAGTACTCTAATTTCATATTTAAATATGGGATCTGATTAATACTTGAGGCATGCAAGAGAGCTATACCATTAAGTCCGTTGTTACTATAGTGAGATGCTATTACAGACATCACAAGACTTGTTATACAAGGAAACACATTTGCTTTGGATTAGAGAAGTTGCCAGAGGCTTGAAGGATTTATAGGTGCTGCTGCTTTGAGTTATATATAACTTTATTATTTTTTTTGAAAACATTTAGATCTAGAATTAATGAAGCACAGTAAATGCTGATGAAAAGAACCAGTAGGTTTGGTGGCTTCTAACTGACACTGAGAAAATGATGAATTTCATTGGAGCATTCCTTAGCTCTGCAAATTGCTAGATAATGTACAGAAAATCATAAATTGAGCTTTTGCACAGAGAAATGAAGCTAATATTCTTTATGACTGCAGTGAGGTGCATTAGAATTGACATGATCAAAGTTGTATTTCTTAAATGACTTCTTATGCCAGTGGGGAAGGAAATGATCTGTCTTGTTGTGGACAACGTGGTGATGGTCTGGATCTCAGGGGCAAAAAAAGATGAGAGCAGTGAGGAGGAAGCACAGGAATGAGTGAGAGCTTTGGTCATGTGGGTCTAAGCAAGGCACGAATTGAGTCCCATGAGAAACTGTGCTGTCCTGGGGCCCCAGGGCTTGACAAGGGCTGTAGTTTCAAAGGGCTCTGGAGATTGCTGTAATGACAGGTAGGGTAGGCTGAGTTAGTTTTAAATGTTCTGAGTTTAAGAGGGGCATCGAGGAGTTTAGAAGGACAGGCATTGCAAGCCGTAGGCAAAGAGGAGATGGGGAAATGTGGCTTTAGAAACAAAGTATTGAAATTGACTTTTTTTCCTGGAGCATCTCTGAAATTTAGTCGTGGTTACTGTAATGAGAAAGGACAATGAAATACAAATGTGTAACAGCACTGGGATATGTGGGGCTGCTGCAAGGTCTCTTTTCATGTGAATTAGGACTTCAGCGCATATCACATCCATTTGATCATTTCATTAATCTCAGCTGTATAAAATTGGCAGCATTGTAGCATTGCTTCACTAACCTAGCTCAGAGATTAGTGTGACATCCAGTAACTTTTTCTAGACAGCTGCATTCCATTCCATTATATGAAGTCTATAGTACTGCAGAGATGTTTCCAAATGATTATTACTTAAACAGCTGATAAATTGCAAACTATTTATGGGGTTCTTAGAGTTAGCTCAGCAGACATCATTTGATCTTGCAGAATTAGTGCTACGGGTATTAAGGTGAGTGTCAGTAAATCTGAATGAGAAATGAGCCATAATCAGTGATGAAAGGCTTTGAAGTTTTGAAATAGTCTTACAACATTTGTTTCTTACAAGCAATACTATAAAAAGAAAATACGTAATGGCAAAAATTGTTTCTTGAGTTCCCTTTGACTCTCTCTCTTTAATGTGACTCATAAATTTAGTTATGTAAAAATATGACTAAGTCCCTTTTGCCTTTGAGGTACAGACCTGGATGAGATCCAGGATGAGATTGGATTTCAGTAAATTGTAGAAGTTCTTTCCTAGTCTTTTTAACTTTGAATTTGGAAGAAAACTACATCAAAACTGGAATAGGTTTCCTCATACCACTTTTTCATGACCGGGTAGGTTTTTTTGTCTTCAGGTAGTGTCTGATTACTAAATTAAGCTCTCAGCATCAATAAATCATTCCCCTGCAGAATAAAACCTACAATTTTTCATATATGTTGTCTTTTGTACCTTTTGAATTATAGCTGTTAGGGCTGTGTAGAGAATCCCTGGGTAGATACAGTGAAGAGGGAGAGAGTAGAGGGGAATTCAGGTGCATATTGTATAGTTTGTTAGGGTGACATGCTGAACATATGGCAGAGTATTTGCAGGTGCTGTAGGAGCTCCTGGGAGCAGTGGCTGGCTGGGTTATGGGGTTTATGTAATGAAGAGTCAGCATGGTTCCTGTCACAGCCCACCTGAGGGGTTTTTCAGAAGCATAACGCATGATGTGGTGTGACACATCTGACACACCAGTGCAGGTACACTGTCAGGAATTGTAAGGAGGTAGGGAAGCACAGAGGAGGATCATTCCTGATCCTGTATGAGCAGCGTTTAAAAATAAACCAAGCCAACTTGGTGTTGGAATGTGTATTCGTACTGTTTAGAGGGTAAAGGAGAGTCTGCAGAGCCAACCGTGTGGAAAGGCTGCTCTGATCTGAGGTGTTCACGCTGCCTCACAAGGGCCATGTTCCAAATGGCATGGGAAGATACTAACTTCTAGTTTCTCTTAATGCTATACAGGACATCGCAGAATAAAAGTCTTAAACTGCAAACAGCCTGTTTGTTTTGTATATCAGAGAGATGGGGGACAGAAGGGAAGAATGGAAATAATCTCCTACCCATATTATATGTTAGTGGCAATTAGGAAAAATCTGTTAGTCCACAAAAACAACAGCTGGAATTTATCTTGTCATGCGAGCCTTCAGCTAGTTTTTCTCAATGTATCCTGCCCGAAGGTATTTTTAAAACTGGACGAAGACAGCTCTTATTTTCTCCATTGTGCTTATATTGACACAGTCACAGATGTTATTACTATGCAAACCACTATTATTTTTTTCTCTTAAGTACTTTCCCGGTTTCCCTTTTGCTGTGACAATTTTTTCATTGTTGTTGAGAGATGGAACTATTTCATTCATGGGCTACAAATGTTTTAAGTATTTGAGATGTCCCATCCTTCTATTATGCTTCTTTAATTTACTATGAAATGCTCCAACTCTGTTAAATATTTTTGTTTAAATCTTCCCTTCCTGTAATTTCTAAAATTTTCTGTGTGTTACTTTAGTTTTTCGAGATGTATCATTACTGTCATTTTAGTGATGAAATTATGCAGTCTCAGTCACTTACTTCAATGTGATCTATTGCTTTCTTTGTATTTCACTGTATCACAGCACTTTCATCAACTGTCATCCATAATTTCCCTATTTGATTCACACCTGCTTGCAGGTCTACTTTGTATCTTCTGCATCATTAATTTTAAGTGGGCTGCTACATGACTTGAAGTAAAAATGTTAGTCTTTTCATCTTCCAGTTTTACAAACTTATTTCATGTTATTTAATGGTAAACTCTCAGAATAAACAATTGTAAATTCCTATTATTTTTGTATTTTGTTGTGATAGCGGCTGTAAGTGGACATAGAAATGCTTCTAAACAATTTACTTTTCAATAATGGACATGTTTTTCTACCAGAATGTCATAAAAAATACCTGTTCATTAATGGTTCTTTCTTGCACTTCTGAGCACATTTTCATGTTAAAAAAAAAATCAGAATTTTTTGTCTGTCTTTTCTTTGACTATAATCTGGGTCAGTAATGTGGCATTTATTCTATTTATGCTTGCAAACAGTTTCATTTTAAAAGCTACTGGACAACTTTAATAAATTACATCAGTAATACTGTGGTACTGTTAACTGGTTGGTATTTAATTTTTTTTATTTCAGTATTTAAATGTATTCTTACATGCAAAGGACTGCATTGGTATTTTATTTGTTTCTTTAGCTGCTCTGTTTGTCAGATGACAGATACTGTGCTTGCTGGACTCAGCACCCTTGCCTCAGCATTTGCCCTGTTCTCCCTATAAACTAAATTTAATAATCTGGTTGATTTTCCATTCCTCTTGTACAAACATGCACCTTCCAATACTTGCATTCACATTGAGCAATAAGAAATTGTCAGTACCTGTTTTTCTTGACTGTTAAGTATCAGGTCTAATTTAACAGTTAATTTTGAGAAATATTCTTTCAGCCCATTGTCTCTTGTCAGCAACCTTCCTCACCCAGGTGTGCCTGAGGTATTATTCTAATACAGAGTTCTTGCCAAGGCCTGTTAACCTCGTAGATTTTGACAATTAAACATCAAAAGTTACATTTTAAACACTAATATTTAAAAATACATTTTAAAATCTTCTTTTTTCCTCTAGCTCCTTCATGCCTGAGACTAGTATTTGAGGTAATGCAATTTCCTGGAAATTCAAGGCTATCCACATAACAATACTTACGGCCTAAGATGCAGAGCAGCCTCTGCCTTTTTATCAAAAAGTATATATAAATTTTATCAAAAATAGATGTCTACCCTCATTAGTGTTGAGTTCAGACATGAGTGAGCCCATCTGTTTCTGGCCCATACGTTTTCTGTCAGGATTTTGTGTAGGGTTTTCTATACTTTTTATTTGCATGTATCTTCTAAATAATGCTGTTATTTCACCCAAATTCCATGAAAAGTGTGGAACACATGAAAAAGTTGGACTAAATCCCTTGTGTTACAGTTGTGGAGTCTTTTGTATTAAAACTGTTATTGGCCTCTTAGGTTTCATGTTCTTTTGTTCCAAGCCTCAGAGCATGCTGACATTACTAACAATTCCCAAATATGTTTTCACCCACACACACACAAGAAGGTGAAGCAGTTCCTTCTGTTACCATTCCATGTCCAACTCTGTTCTCTCCACAACTTTATACGCTGAGCAGAAGAGCCAAGTAAGTGAAATACCAGGGAGAAGTTTGTCATCATTGTTCTCACTATTGACTCTGACACATTTAAAGACTAGTTTTTATCTCTGGCAATTGGGTGTCTGTTCACAGAAAAATACAGGAAGTTCTTGGAATTACAAACATAACGAGTCACAAGCCAAGTTTTCTCTGGCTAAGCAGTGAGAAAAGCTGCCAGTTGATCTGAATTTTATGTGGTGTTTTTTTCTGCTGAGAACTACTGTTCACTCTGAGATCATCAAAACACTGCAACTGGGATTCAATATTAGATTTTAATCGTTGTTCCAGAGTCAGAAGGTGAATTCTCATTATGGAATACCAATGAGTTCATAGCTGAAATTGTTCATCTGGAAATTTTACAATGAAATTAAATTTTATCCCAATATATTAGTAATTTTAGCAGAATATTCTAATCCAAAATGAAATCAGATGTTCTTCATGGAAATAGGGAAGTCCAGACAATGGGTATTGTATTTAGGTTACAAGACTTGTGATCTTTTTTTCATTTTCATTTTTCACTTTGTGGGGAAGTCTTCGCTCATTTTAAGAAATAAAGCTATTAGTTTAAAAACATTTTTTTAAAGTTTGTATCCAAAAATACTTCTTTTGAACTGTATAAAACATCTTCTGGAAATTCATTGCCCTCGTGAATGGACTCCTGGTGAGTGAGGAATATTTGTGACTCCCCTAAAAAACATATGCAAACATTCCACAAATAATATATATTGATTTGGGGGGACATTTTAATGAGTATTTTATAATTATTTGTTCTCCAATGTTTATTTCAGTACAGTATGTTGTAATTTTTAACTTAATTTTTCTGAGAATTCTCTCGTAGCAACAGAGAGAGTAGAACTTTGTAGCATGAGCAAATGCTGTTCCAATTACTAAGTGCAGATCCAGGACTGAGTTGAGTATTTCATTGATTTCCACGAGTTTTGGAAGAAGAGCTGGAATAGTTCAGTTACATAGGCCAGCTGCTTTCCACTTTTTGCATTTTGCAATTGTTTTGGCAGTTTTGATCTCATTGCCTCAATTAGTTTTTCCTTCTGTGTCTTCTGTTAATAAATTTCATATGTGATTTTCTTTTGTTTTATTTTTCTTCTTTCAGGGCTGTTTTGAATGAATATTTGACCATAATCACAGCTACATTAGATTTAGCTTTTTCTGCACTGGGTGTAAACCATTGCAAGTGACAATTCTTAATTTATTGATGCAATAAGCCAGTGCCTCACTAAATGTATACAGAACATCTCTTAATACAGCAGAAACCCTGATGCTGGTGTTGCAGAAGAGGTTTATTTGAAATATTGGGGGTGAGGGAAACTTAATGTCATTGCATTGCTTGATATTCCAAGGGCTTAGGAATAGCAGTTGCATGCCATGAAAGCTCTCACTGTTGCTTTTGGACAAGGTTTACTTTCTACTGCTCAATCTGTAAATAGTCCAGGAGTCCTGTTATCACCAGAAGTGCAGCTTTTATTTCAGTTCATGTTCAGTATCTATAGTACTTTTTCTGATTTTGATTCATGTTGATAATACTTTGTTCACCCTGAGTGAGCTCACAGGGAAAGTGATAACATTTAGAACCTGAAAAATGTTGTGCAACCAGTATGAACTAGTTGCCTGGGATTTCAGACAGACATTTCAGCCTTAATTTCCACTCTGTCAAACCTCTGCATGTGTCAGTTATGTTCTCAGCAAGTTGTTCCTCTAGTCCTTTAATCCAGTAGGTAGAAAGGTTGAAGTGCTGTGCTGCCCTGGGCATGCAGCAGACCTTGTGTGGCTGGGAACAGGGGTGGCTGAACGGGGAGAACTAAAACACCTTCTGGATCTGCACATGAGTAGCACAAAGATAAATACAGACAATATTGACATAAGTACAGAGACAGACTGAACAGGTTTTTTAGGTCCTTTCTCATTTAAGGGAGCCTGGCAGATTTCCAAAGGTTATAAAGCAGAAAAACACAGATCAAAGATACAGTGATCTCCTTCCAACTTTGCAAGAGCAAAAAGTCACTCTGTGAGAAATCAGATCCCTTCTCGGTTCTCCAGAACAACAAAGGGACAGCATCAGAAAGCAGAGCTGGCAGATCCTGCCCTGATGTTCAGAGGGCTCAGGAAGGGAAATGGGTGCTGAGGAGCAGCACTACTCTGGGAGTGGTTCACTGTCTGTTACAAACATACAAGGATTCCTTATTTTCTTCTCTGAATCAGTATTTCTAACTGACAGAGTGATTTATGTCAGGGTTCAGCACTGGCTTTGCCTCAGCAGAAAGATCAAAGAAAGAAGTGGGTGTAGGCATTAGAGCAACAATAAGTAGGTGTACAAGATGGGGTCTTGTTGGTTGTTTTTAGAATGAAATGAAGCTGGTTTAGTATAAGTTCAGTCTTGACTGAACTCTATGATTTCTAATTAATTGATGAATTTTACAGAAGTTTTGTTTCATAATATAAAAACCTTTGCAAAAGATAAATATTTTTATTGTAGAGCAGCTGAGAAATCATCTTCTCTGTGTAGTTCTCCACTCTGAGGTTTGTATAAAACTCAGAGAGGCAGAGAGAGGGTCATTGAAAAGCAGACTATCTTACTGCTTTAATGCTCTATTAAAAGTGGTATTTGTACTTTTTAGTTGCTCAAGAATAATTTTAGTTTTGGGTATTTAGAGATACTCAACACTTTACTGGTTCTAACTGCCCTGGGTGTCAGATGATGTTAGCCCAACTCATGGAGTGTGATGCTGCCAGGCAGTCTGGGGCCTGTTCCCACACATCCAAGGACAAGTCCAAAGGCAAGGAAGTGGAGCTTACTCAAAATGGGAAAACTGACTTCCTCTCTGCTGACTGAGAGATGAATTGGGGAAAACTAATGTTACTAAGTCGTGTGTCAGCAGTTTGAAGGGAATTGTAGGAGTAGGGAGAAAACCTGGACGAAACTTGGGAGTCATCTATATTAATAATACAACACTGAAACTAAGGACCTTTTCAATTTTCAGTTGCAGCAACTATATTTTCCTCAACTGCATCTTAAAACTATGTATATATTAGTCTGAAATAATTTTTGTATAGTTTTGAGAACTCCTTAAAAATTTTATTATGTAATTGACCAAATATTCCTTCCCCCAAAATGCTGGCAAAGAGATTCCTTGCTGTTAAACCATTCCACACTTAAAAAAAGCAAGTGTATAAGTGAATTATCACAGAGAAAGCAGCATATTCACATTTTGTTTTCCTCTAAGATCTTCACAATACAAAATGAATGTGCAGCCTCCGTTTGAAATAATTAGCTGTGGTTTACTGGGGGAATTTTGGTACTTACATGTTGTACTTGCTTTTGATCAAAATTTCCCTGCACTGCCTTGTTTAATTCTGGCCATCTGGATTAAAAGGCTCTCTTAATCTTAAATACCGATTGAAACTCTTTCTTTTGGAGTACACTGCCATAAAATTCTGGCAGGTTTCCATCTTTCTTCATTAAAGCTTTCTTTTTTATGGTTTGTCAGCCATTAAAAGATTGTTATGTACAAAGGGGACTTGATTATAATTTGCTGAAGCTGGGAATCAGTTACAGCAGTAACCCAGTTCTGTAATTAAAAGAGAGCATGTTTATACTTGCTGGGTCTTCTGACAGCTATTGAGAGTGAGGAGAAAACGCAGGTGAAAGACAATTCTGCTACCAAGGCACTCTAATCTGACAGTATTTTTTGCTGTGTTGTGGAGGTGTGACTTTCTGCATAATAACTATGTTTGAACTGAAATTCCTGGTTGTGACAGGGATAAAAGGCAGTTTCATTTGTTGTAAATATCCTCACAGCTTTTATTTTTCTTTTGGGTTTAGAAAAGAATGTATATTTCTGTTAGAAAAGGAGTAATTTGGGATCATTGAATCCTCTCCAAGTTTTTTTTTCTGTTCTCATGTGTTTTTTGTTGGGGTGCTCAATATCTCTTTTATTGGTATTTTTCCACCTGTGAAGTTTTGAAAAACTGTGAAAAAAATTGCTAACTTTAAAATTATTTTGAAAGCAAGTTTTTCATAGGTGTTCATGTCATTTATTTTTGTATTTTTGCTGTTGTGGAGTTGCAAGAAATGTAAGTTTGTCTTGGCTGCATACCTGAACTGTTATGGACAAGGAATAGCATGCCACAACTAATGGTGTAGTTGAATCTGGTTCTTAGCAGTATGTTATTGATAACCCAAAGTATATATATATGATAATTTTAATAAACTTCACAAAATATTTCTTAATAACATTGAAGTTAATGTAGCAGCTTTGCAATGCTCTTTTCCCCTAACTTGTGTCTCCCCTGTCTCTTTACACTCCATCTTTGAGATGCCTTTTAGAAAATTTTCACCTAACAAAGGTCTCTGGGAACTGAACCTGTGGATGTTTAGTGAGATGAAGCTGATTAATGAAATAATTTCACTTCAAATTTTACAAACATCTGTTTGGCTGAAAACAATTATCTGCCACAGCTGAAAGCTAGAGATGCAAACACTGTGTGTGCAACAAATTCCAGTCTTGCAATTAACTATTAATCTGCGGGGAATTGTTCATATAAGTAGGTCAGAAATTTGCTTTTTAATATCTCTCAAGTTGCTCTCAAATTGGACCTCTCAAATTAAGGAAATACAATGTGCCTGATGGACTGAAATAAATTTTATTATAGGCTGTGGACTAAGAAAAAAAAAGGGCAGGAAACTTGCAGAATTTAAGTGCTCTTTCCCAAAACCTAACTAGAATTACTGATGATGTAATCAGAAGTTTTCAGTCTCACTAAACAGGTGAGGAATACAGACGAATAAACCCAGTACTCATAGTTGTGTCTTGACTCAGCATTGAATGCTGATGTTCTAGTGAACAACTGAGATATGCAAGTCTTTTGAGGATAATTTAAATAACTTGAAAATTCAGAGTTACCTGAAAAATCCCTTCTCTTTTCAAAGAAATATTTTATTTTTTACAAGGGTCTTTTTTCAATACCTTTGTTGATGTCAAAAAAAGTAGAAGGCATTTTATGTCACTCTGATCTTCTCAATGGCATGCCCTTGCACTGCCCTTGCCAATAGTTTATTTCATATGTATTCGGTCCAGTTTTCTTTTCACATATGTAAAATAACAGTCTAGCAAGTGGTAAACAAATTATTATATAGAGTGAAGAAAAGAGACTTGGGGTTTGTTTTAGAGTAAAAAAATATATTTTATGAAATAATCCTTTAATTGAAGTGAATAATTAAAGCTAAAATAAATAAGATCTTAAAAGAGATTGCACAGTAATTATGTAATTTTTAAGAAAGAAGAGTTCATGGTAACAAAGTATTTTCACTTCACTAAGTTTTTCTTGGAAAAGTGCAGTGTCATGTGATGATGTACCACAGTGCATGAGAGTAGTTTGCTGGTACCAAATCCAAACATCACAAAGTGATTTCCAAAGACCAGATGTTTATCAGCTCTGTCTTATGGACTAGAGCAAAATAATTCTTCTTTAAGTTTGTTGACTTGTTCTGCACTGTAACTCCAAAATGGGCATTCATACAGGGTGACTGGTATATGGCCCAGGAAACATTTGTGTTTGGAAAAAGAAAATTGCTTATATGACTCCACAGTCAATAACCTGTTAGAACTGTGAGAAAAATTAGCTGGAGCTATTCCTAGTTCAGGAAACACTGGGCATGACTGGTTCGCTATGGACCATGCAAGATTTCTTCAGCCCTTCCCTAGAGAATTAGTGCATCTTTGGTATTTAGGCAAGCCTTCCTCTTTCCCAGCTCTCTTCACTTAGCAGTGTTTTCAAGAGTTATCAGGTGCAGAGAACACAGATTCCTCTCATTAAGGCAAGTAGTTAAACTACACAGTGTGCTGGGGTTTCATATTTTTGAACCTCTACGAATTTGACCCACATCTGAAAATTCATGATTTTCCTATTCTATTGAATACAAACTGAATCAAATCATAAGTGTTTATCTAACACCCAGAGATGTTCTCAGGTGATATATGTTACAGTAGTTATGGGATTATGTACTATTGACCAGCAGCTGATAATGGGACACTGGTTCAAACATAATTGCATTGCTCCCCTCTGCTTGTTTTCACCAGGGCCACATCAGTATTCTCTCTGCATGTCCATGGGTGGATTTTTGTATTGAAAGTAATTTTAATACAACCTCCCCTTTGTTCTTACTAATTAATACATACATTGTGATATAATTGAAGGGCAATTTGAAGTGGAAAAGTAACCTGCAGCTTGTAGCACTTCCACCTGTTTAAATATTGTTTAGCTCATTCTTTGCTGAACGCAACATGTGCTTTGGTTCTGTACTCTGGTTTTTTGTGGTGCCACTATACTCTTGTAAAGCCTAAATCAATTGTGGTTTTTTCAATTATTGTAAGTAGAAGATGCAGTTATAGATCTTTTATTCACATATTTGCCTGACTATTTTCACAGAATAACTAAGACCCTTAAGTTGATTTACATACCTAATGTTACCAGATAACATGATAATTTCAGGGGGGAAAGGGAAATGTTAGAAAGTTAAAAAAAAAAAAAAAGAATAAAAATAAAGAATGCAGAGCAAAACTCAGTCTTTGTTTCCTCTGTGATAGTTCTAGTTCCAAAACAGAAACCTAATGATGTTGAAACTGCATATTCGGAGCTGGGATTGCATTCTTTTGCCATTTGTTTCTATAGTCAAGAGAAAAAGAAATTTATTTTTCCAATAAGCTTATTTACCATCTTTTTCAACATTACTGTGTTTTCCGTGCCTGGTTAGAAGTGCATATGTACTTGATTTGACACGGGCAATTATAGTCTGACAATAACATAACAAAAATTCATGGTGAATTAAATTATGTTTTATTTCATTTTAGTTCTGAAATTTATATGTCGATCTATAATTTTAGCAAATAACAAGAATGTTTTCATATGAACATGCAGGATCTTGTTGCTAATCAAATATGTTAAGGTCACTCCTATGCAAATATTATGAGGTTTTGGAGGGCCTTTGCACAAAGCCTTTTACCCATTCCTGAAAGAGTTTTCTTTCAGAAGTTAGAATCAAATAGTTACTTAGGGCTGTCACTCTGTACAGAATGCTCATTCAACTTTCCTGTTGTGGTGCATTGATAATAAAATCAGGTTTTAAGGCATAGTCTTTTAATGGTTGTAACTCTAAAGCTAATTTATTCCTGCAGTTCATTCCACAGGACAGACAGAGTTTGCTTGTTCTCGTTATTTGTATTTAATTTAGGTATTTTTAGTAACATTCAAATGCTTAAATTAAACAATAAGGGTATTTAGAGGCATTCCTCTTTAATATTAGTCATAAGGCACAGTTAAAACATGCAGTTACTGTGCAGCCACTGTCCCATTTCAAGGGCTCTGTTTTTAATAATTTAGAACAATGTACATATTTGCAGATACCTTTACAAAGTACAAGTCTGTTTGATCTGTTGAAGTGGGTAGGAAATTAGAGTAGATTACTTCTGAAGTACTTATATGATACTTACAGTGCAATGTGTATTTTTGAAAGATTAATTTGAGAAGTGAAGCCTCTGGGGTGTTTCACAATAACTATCAGAATTTTCACACACAGTGATCTTCTCCAAGATCTTGAACTCCATGAAGTTACTCAATGCCAGTCAGTATCTTCAGGTTATGAATTAGTTTTTAATTAACATAATTGAATGTTGACAGAAATTAATGTATTGACTTCTCAAGAGCTCTTGCTTGTGTAGCAGACTTTTTCCAGGTATCCTCCATAACTTCTCATGGGAAAATAAGAGAAATTCACATAGTAAACAAATACGCAAGTATTGCAAAATTTTATTCCTGATTACATTGTCTTACACTTGGTACTTCATCTTCTTTATCATGTATCAAGAGTAATTGGTTTCACAGCATTCTCACAATCCCCTCTTCACAGACAGAGGAATAAATTAATGAAAAAAATGGTACCTTCAGCAAATGAAACTCCAGTATTGTCACTTGTCCAATAGGCCTCTGACTAATGCTGTTTCTTACGTTGACTCTGTCAGCATTTTGCCAATTAGGAGAGAAAAAAAGAAACTTTAGCAGTGAAGAGGTAGATGACAAATTAACTTTGTATTTACTCTCTTGTGTTTTGTTGCTGAGGAACGGATTTGAAAAATCAACATATAAAAACTGTATTGGAAGTGGCTGAAATATATTTTTTCTCCATTCAATAGTCAGATATTATTCCAGTGTATTAAAATACTCATCTTCAGATATTTTGAACCGTGTGATAAAAATAGCACGAAGTGCAAATTTGGACATTGGCTTTTGTGTGCACTGAGCTGCTGGGCTCTGCTGCTGCACAGTCCTGCCACGGGCATCGCTGCTGCTGCTGTTTGGAGCAGGGTTTTGTTGATAATGCTTCAGCCAAACTCATAGGGCATCCTGTTTGTAGAGCCTTGTATCATGACAAACAGTGCCTTTGGAGTCTTTAGAAACATTAGGCAAATCAACTAAACCTGGGAGAAGCAGGTTATCTTGCCCTTTGAGTAATTGGTTGATACAAGTGACTTAATTTTTTCTGAGCACTGCTGTTATTATTCATCAAATATTTGAATAAGAGCAGAAGAGGAAGGATTTGGCTTGGCTTCACAGATGTCTTCCAGCTCTTCAACAGAACAGTAGCCCTTGCTTGTTCTTGTTTCCATGGCTGCATGAGAGTCCTAAGAGAGCAATTAAAAAAAAAATCAACCTATTTAGGATGTACAATTGGAAAATAAACTTAGTGCAAGACTTGCAATTAAATAATGAAAAATTTTTTGCAGCTGCATCTGGCAAATGTTCACTGAGAGCCATGGTGTGAGATTAGCTGAGCCAATGTGGAGCAAATGCTTCCCTCCCTCCTTGTTCTCTCCCCTTGCTTCTCTACAGCAATTCCAGATTGCCAGGATGTGATCAAGGCTTATACTGCTTTTGTTTGCCTTACTGTAGCTGTGGCACTTGTGGGCCCTTGGGAATGTGGTATAAAGATGGAATCCTTTGTTGGAGAGCTTGTTTTTATTTTGTATTTCTGGCTCTGCATTGTATAAGATGCTGACTAAAATCTAGTATATTAGAATATATTTGCACATGGAAACTCAAGGTTTTATTGTATGTGGTGATTTGAAAATTAAGAGGTAAAACGTTCTTTGAAAAGCTCAGTAAATTCTGGATTTTGAAAGTCCATTTATGCTGTCATGCTGTATTTGTTTTAGATAAATAAATATGTAGCAATCAGGAAGTTGTTCTTTATTGTGTGTAAGTTGTCTTTTGGGGGATTTTCATAATTGTGTTGGATATTTTAATATTTAAAGCAAAAAAAAATTCAAATGTCATTTGACTGTAAAAATATTCTTTTTCCTGCGAGAAGGAAAGTAATCTTAAATTACCAGCCTGTCTTTGTTTGTTTGGACTTGTAAATCTTAACTAAATAAAACAACCTCTTAGCTGTTTTGACTGAATTTTTCCTCTTAGACAAAAAAGAAAGACTATGCCTGTCCATTGTTTCATTTACTATAGTGTTTGTTATGGTATTGTTTATAGGGAAGTCACATCTTTCAGTAGGTATTGAAACCAGGTTTCTGATTAAGATCAAGGTTAAATGTAAAGAAAATGGGCACTTTGCAAAACAACTGTGATTATAAATAATACAGGTTTCATTTGTGTGAGTCTGAACAAAAACAATTCTGCTGTTGTGAAGAAAAATCCTTTGGCCATAAGCATTTGTAATTTAAAAAGCAAAACTCTTGTCTTCTGCTCACAAGAATGTGATGAGTGTCAAGCTTTTGACTTTAAATTGCTGATGAAAACAGAGGGGTCTTCATTCGGAGGGCACTTTTCACAGGATCCTGAGGAACAGGTTTGGTTTTAAAAGCGATTTCATTCCACACTTTCACATTTGTATCTAATTTAATTTTTTTTTAAAAAATACTCTCAAACCCAATATGGGCACTGCCCTTGGAACATTTCTGTCTTTCTTGAGCAGACAGTGCTGTCAAAGGCAGGAGAGTGAAAGGGTGAAGTGAAAATGGTGACATTATACTAGGCTGAGGAGAAGGGTTAAAATGGGATGAGTTTCCTGTACAGTTGTGTGCAAATTATATTTGTGACACAAGCAAATGAGACCTCAGGAGAGACTCTTGTATTCCAGCAGATTTCAGCACAGTGTTCTGGAGACCTGGAGCTGCTTGGGGTTGACTTGGTGAGAGCCAGTTTTAGCTGTTCTGGTACTTCAAGGCAGTTTACAGAGAAAATGGAGCCTTATGATTCCTGGAAGTGCCTTGTGGCAGGACAGTCATTAGAAATTCTGATTGATATGAGGAAAAAGGTTGTGTGCTTTTTTCTTTTTCAAGATGCTGCTTAAATACTAGACCAGGAACAGAAAGAACTTATGGGATCTACTCAAAATTTAATTGGACAAGGCTTCAACCTGGTTTCCTTTACCCTGCTTGGTGTGAGGGTTACAGTAAATGACCTCCAGGTGCCTCTAACTTAGTTTTTTTCTCTAATTCTAAGCAAAACTATAATAATTCTTAAAGGACACACATTGTGCACAGATCTGTCATTGTGCTCAGTTCTTGTATTTGCTAAGCCTGTACTTTTGAAAGCTTTTATCACTTACATTTGAACTGCACTGAAGTCTCATATTGAGCTCAAGTGTTTAGCCATGATTTTTACTTAGCAGAAATAAGAGTTGCCCCTGATTGTATTGCTTAATTAATTTTTTGTATAATTTTCCTAAAAATAATTTGAAAACTTTTTAATACATAGATTTTAATAGAATTGATGGCATGGAAGGTAAGTGGTTTTTCTAAAGTAGAAACAAGCTAATGTTGCAGATGACTGAACATTCAGAAATATTCTAACTTGGCTGGTTTTAAATATAGGGCATGATACTAAGAACACAAGTATTATTGTCCACGTCAACTATTCAGGAATCGTGCTTCTGAAATTGGGGCTGTGTTGACACATGCAAAGAAACCAACCAACCGAAAAAAACCCAAAAAACCCAACACAAAGAAGTGCTACTTTTTTGCAAAGCTTCAGTTTTATAATTATTAGAGCTATCTGTGGTCTAACAGATCTGTAGCAAAGATGCTGTTCCTGTTTTGTCAGGACAAGCAGTTTTGAAAAATAATTGCTGTTCTGAAATAAATAAATAAGTACTCCTGGACAAATGTTGTTCCTGGCTCTGCCTTCCTTTTTAGAAAAGTAATTTATGCTCCCAGGTCTAGTGGTTTCTGCTACCAGGAAGAGACAAGGAATTTTTATAATTCTTGCATTCTACTCATTAGTTGAATATATTGTGTACCAAACTGAGGCAGGACTGCCCAGTGCCCAGATCTCTGGATGTAGAGCTGACCATAACCCTTCTGTTCATGCTTGACATCAATTTTTATGCAAGTTAATGACTGTGTACCATAAACCTGGATTTTGCAAAAATTAACCTTAAAGATGATTGTGTTGGACCACACTATCACTGGGTTGAGACAGATTGTTCATGTTTTAATGCTTTCTGTCTGTAGACAAAAGTAGCTTAGAACTGTGTTAAACAAGTCCAAACTATGTTGAAACCATGTTTAGTAATAAACACACAAAACCAGTTTTGAACAGGTTGAAAATCTTACAAGGAAGTCAAAGGAAGTTTTGCTATTGACTTTCGTACAGTGTAATAAAGTTCAAGCTTTTCTTCATCAGTTTGAAAACTGACCCAGTTTGTGTGATTTTTGAGATAAATCACGGAAATTATAATGACTGAATGGTAGCAATTTTGGTGAACTCAGTAGTTGCATCATTTTACAAGCTTCATTGTGATCTCCTTAACCGGTTTTTCATATAAATGATGTTCAAGGGAACACCTGTACTTCAAAACAAATATTAATCTGTGTTGAGAAATTGATAAAAAAATCATTGTGTTTACAGCTACAGTAAAAGCTTCAGCAATTTATAATATACACTTCAGGTTTGATTTTGTGCAGTTGGACTGTTCTAATTCTCAGAATATTCTAGAGAAAATTTCAAGATGTGCACTTAGGAATTAATGGTGGTAAATTGGTGCGCTGGTGAAAAGTGATGATTAATCACTTTGAGGACAAATGTAAGTGTACAGCATCATTTGATAGTATGATGTTATATGGTGTAGAACAGTCAGTTAAATTTATGGATGATCTAGGAACCTTTTGGGATTTCCCTTTTGGAGTCTTGCAACATTAATAATTGAAAATTGGTTCTAGCTATGCCTGCTGGAAATACGGTATAAACTAGATTACTTTGTCTAGATTAACTGGGAATGGAGCTTTTAAAAATGCAGTTGGGTGTAAATGATGCATGACTTGTTTAAGCTGCAGTTTAATTCATACACAAAACAGTTGAAAAATGGATAATGTGTCCTAAACTGTAAGTTTTTTGTGTCTCAGTAGGAAATGGCTTTTAAGTTACTTGGAAGACTTGATCTCAATACTCAGTCTGTGTATATAAATCCACTACATATGCATATACTCATTTAAGTACTGTCACTTTTTTATAATCAAGTAAAATGGTGAAAGAGTCATCATTTTCTAAACTAATTTTCAGCATGTGTTGCAATATTGTGTTGTGCACTGTTGAAATCTGTAAATCTTAAAAACAGCGTTAAAATCGGTTATTCATGTTTTCTGTGGGCTTGCTTAAGCTGGAAATAAATACACTGTTTTGTAGAAACAGATATAATTGATTCAGTTACTTTTAACCATTTGCCTCAGGCTACTAAATGAACTTTTCCATTCTCTGATTATTTACCCTGACAAGAAGTCCCTCGTTTCCTGCTCTCAGTTCTTGCCTGACTCTGTGGATTGAACTGTGTGACTTAACATTAAAATGATGTGGTGTGTGTTCCTTCCCAGTCATATCACCCTATTCCAGAAAATATCAGCCACTCTTGTTTCCAGGACTCTGGAGGTCTAATGAACAATAGGTAATTTAATTGTGATACAATAATTAAACCCGGAAGTTCTTTTGCTCCCCACAAAAAAACCCCTGTATTATGTTTGGGTTTATTTTAATATGCATGCAAATTTAAAAACCATTTAAAGTATCCATGTATTTAGCATTTTTAGAAGTAGATGCAAAAATATATTTCAAAACTGTATTGGGATTTTAGCATGTCTATATTATTGATATCTCAGTATAGAGAGTTTGGTGTCTCTTGCCATGTTACTGGTTGTTAACACTAAGTATTCCTAGGTGAGATAAACACAGTTGTTATTTTAACTTAGCAAATCTATCCCTGTAGCATTTGAATATTATTAGCTGATTTTTTATAACCATCAATTTACAGATGGTAGCTTTTTGAGGGTTTTTTATCCAAATCAGTTTACGCTTCTGATGACTTGTTTTAGATTTTGCATTTTAAGGAAAAAAATTGGGTTTGGGTAGTTCTCAAATAAAAATCCTTTTCATAATGGAAAGGAGATTTTAAGATGGATGAAATATTAAGAATGAAGAATATATGCTGGGGTTTGTATCAGTAATGGAGACAGTAACATGTGGAAATGGATGTTTATAGAATACATGAGAGTTTTCAAAAAACTGTAGAAATTGAAATTCTGGAGAATTTTTGCATGTAAATACTGCAGCAAGAAATAAATAAGATTACAAGGAATGCTGGGCATCTATTAATCTTTTAGAAACATGTTCATGCAAGACTTCTAAGAACTGTGGATATGCTGAGGATCTGCTTTCAGTTGATGCCTTCACCTGTGCGCTCTGCAAGTGTGTCAAATTGTGCAGATATGGCAAATGGTTGTTGCCTTTTACCTTTTTCCTGGAAGCTCTCAGCTATCCTCACTGCTCAACTTCTCATTCTATCTGTGATTTTAAAAAAGCCCTTTGAAAACAGCAACTTGTGATAATTTGTTGTGTACTGAAAATATAAGAACGTGGTGATAACGAGCCAAAGCGGAAAAAAAGCCTTATTTTCCACTCAAGTTATTACTTAGTACTTTTAGAAAGTAGTGGTAAAACATACCTGCAGCATATCTTTTAACTCCTTGTTTTTCAGTGAAGCAATATAATTAATTTTTGAAAAATAAATATTATAGCTTATCTTGAAAAGGATTCTTTCTCAAAGGGAAAACCATTGTATGTTCATGAACTTCTTCCAGTAGTAGGATTAAGAACTTGACGTGCCAGATTTATCAAAGAGTCAATTTAGTCCATTGGTGAAGATGAGAAAGAAACTCTGAATAGTATTTCAGTACTGCTAAGTCTTTACAAGCTTCTGATTCAAATGCTTGCAGTAACAAGAATATTGTATAATGAAATCTGTAGAATGTGTTGCAGTGCTGTGGTGCCTCTGCCAAGGAGCATCATTATGCATTTCAGCTGAAAAGATATGCCAAATACTGGGATGAGTCTTGAGTCTGAAAATAAATATTTTGATTGGCCATATCTTGGAAATGTGTTTCAATTGGTTTTATAAAGACTGGCATTCTTCCAGAACTGCTGAACACACACTTTGGGATCTGATCCTTCATCATTTAGATAAATGCCAAAATTCCACTTGACCTCAAAGAGAGCAGAATTAAGATCTTAGTCCCCAAAAGACACATTCTGATTTTATCTCATAAGCAGGAGCATCATGTGTGATAGTTTGACAGACAGAAACAAGTATCTGAAGGGAGGTGGCAGTTGGGTGAGTCTTCTTCGTTCAAATCACCACTGAAGGCTTGTGTTAGTTTGTGCTAGGGAGGCAGCCTAGTGTTAGAAATGTTGTCTCTCATTAGCCATGTACTTAAGCAGTCAGGTACTGGCAGCGTGCACTTACCAAGCAAACTCCTGCAGTGATCCAATTGTCCAAATTACTGGTTGCTTCTAGCTTTTTAAATCTGTGATTCTCCACCTTGAGTTGGTGATGTAGAATAGTCAACTTGTCACGTAGCTGTGGCAGTCCACGGAATAAGCACAAAAAGGTTTGCAGAGAAGGAAATTCTTGTATTGAATGTACTGACATAGTTGAAAAATCAAAATAAGCTTCTGATGTAGAATATATACATGTCAAGAAGAAACTGCAAAGTTTAACTTAGCTGAAGGCGAAACTGAATAACAAAGTTCCTTCTTGGCTTCATCATCATCATTCAGTCATTTCCATTTCCCTTTTTTTCCCGGTTAGGAACTGGTGTTAGATTCTGTTTAGGGTTTGTTCCTCAAAGGTAGGTCACTTTCCTAAACCATTTCACAGTGCCAATTCCTCCCCAGCTGTGTTGGCCATCTCCCCAAGCAGGAGATCTGCAGTGTGGGCAGGCGGGAGCCGGCAGAAAGCGTGTTGGGCTGGTTGATCTGCCAAGTCTGTGCTCGAATTTATCAGCTGACTGACAGGGAACTAAGTGGTCAGGCTTAAATGAGGAATGTGAGCTCAGAGATGGGTTGATTTGATGGAAAGAGATGGGTGATTTTATGGAAACTGTCTTGGTTTTGATAACAGGATGCTTATCATATTCCAGGCAGCTTTGGCTGCTTTTGATTTGTCTTGAGACTACTGACTGTATTAGATTTTTTAAAACTGGAATATAGCTCTTTGTTAATTTCCTCCTTCCAAATTTTCTGTATTTCCTGTTCCTTCCTGTATTTGACTTTCTCTTCTGAATCAATGATGGCATCTATACTCATTTACTTGTTTATAATTTTCTAATTTAAACATAATTTTTTTGCATTATATGAAGCCAGGTACCAGTTTTTTTAGTTGTACTGATTCACAAGGTCATTATTTTTGCTTCTGCATGTTACTGTTCACAACTTAGTTAATATATGGCTTCTCTAATAAATTATCCATATAAGAATCATGACTTGAAGAGAAAACCATAGATAATTAACACTGTATTGGTTGATATTCTGCTCAAAATATTTGAGTGAAGAGATGTCAGTAATTAACCAGAACATCCTGTTTGTAGGAAGATGGGCAGCCAGAAGGAGAGGTGCCAGCAGCAGGGAGGGATTTTAAGGTGCACTGATGTGATCCATGAGCAGCAAATGGGCCTTGGGTATAGCCTGAACTCAAGAACAGATTTGTGATTAGCTTGAGCAGTACGTAATGTAGTTATTTAATACCAGTGAGTACTGCAGGAAAATAGTTACAAGTAATGCCAATTTTAATGCTTTTCCTTTCTGCTGACGGTTCCTGTGTAGCTGTTTGATTGCTTGATGTAGTGCAGGAGAGGGGAGCAGGACAGTGTCCTTTGAAGCCTGTCCAATATTTGCAGGAACATGTAACATGAAGCTGAGCCTCAGTTTTAACGTTATGAGGTTCTAATGAGGGCTGTACTCAAAGCTGGCTCTGGGGCTCAGCTAACACCTTACTGTGGTGAGTGACAGTCGGGATGTAAGAATATATTCAGGATATAAGAATGGTGCGCAGTTGTTCGGCTTGCTTTGTTCTTTGGGTTTATTTTGGGTTTGGTCTTTGGTTGGTTTTTTTGGTTGGATTTTTTTTTTCCAGGAACCTCAGTATGGTTAGTGGAAAACAATTTGTTTAACAGACCTTATCTCCACTAATTACCTCTCCCTGTTTTATTATTATTTAGGAGACGACTTAAGTTTAGTAATGATATTTAAGTCTCACACACTCAGCCTGTGGGAGACAGACTTCTTTTCTTGCATTTCAAAGTCAGAGTGTACAGGTGTTTGTGGAGAAAATGTGCGTAACATCAGAAGACCCAATTTTCAGGGCTTCTACTTTTTTGATGGCAGGCTTCTTTCTAGTTAAGCAAATAAACAGCAACAACAAAAAAGGTCTCTTTTGTGCCAGAGATGGGAATTTCACTCAGCTGTGAAGACAGCTAGATGTACCTTGGGGCAAAATGTGTGAAGAAAGAGATGGTCATAAAAGGAAAAGCACTAGGGAATAAAATAATTGAAATTGCCAAACAGGAGTTTATAAATAAAAGCTGTGAAAGTTTACTGTGCATAAACAGAAATCCAATTTAAGAGTATTGCATACTATGTTGTATCCTAAAGGGCTCATCCACATAACTTACTGGGTTTGCATTCACATTCTTGTTTTGGGCTTTGTACCATGATGGAAAACTGTTGCCATGTTCCATAAGGGTATGTACATCATGTACATATATAATACATAATTTCAAATTGAATCTTACTTGGATTTTTCTTCAGGGTATTGTGACTATATTTGTTTTAGTGTGTTTTCTGTTCATAAGAAATTAGTGACAGCATGAAGCAAAACATTTAAAAAATTCAAATTGGCATTGCAGTACTGTGAACTCCCTTTGAATTTTGCAGATTCCTCAAGCATGTACTCTACAGGTCTTATAATGTCTCCAATTATAAATATTTCTTTGTAGGTAGGGGAATAATTCCTTTAAATTAGTTACTTTTTTGACTTTCTATTCTGGCTCTTGGTGACTACGTGCATTCAGTCCAGGCCATTCTGTGATTCTCTGGTCATGGTTCTAATTATTATATTTCGAAAGTCTTACTTGGGTGTAATTTGGACATTGTTGTGTGTCCCTTCCAGCTCAGAATATTCTGTAGTTCTGTGATTCTTGGGAACTGTGATAAGCCACTACAATCTGTTGGGGTTGTATGTCTGTCTGTCCTTAATTCTGATTTATATGCTATCAAAAAAGTATTCTCCTGCTGAATCTGACCTTCTGTTCACCCTTTGAGCAGAAGGGAAAAGAATTAAATCTCCTTACCTTGTATGTGCAGGTCAGCATAAAGCATTGCACTTTGACTTTCTCTCAAGAAATTATCTTAGTTTATTTCCTCATTGGTTTATTCTTTTCATGCTTTCTGAAAAAGACAAATGCTATTTAAATGCATTGCATGTATATCAAAGGTGTAGAATTGTTTCCAGCGACATTTCTTCATTTTTATGTTTTAAGAATAATTATAATGAGTTTGATTTGTAATTGCTGCCAGAGCAACAGTTCTAGTCTAGTCTACATACAGAAGGTAAGAAATATGGTGGGATAAGTCTGGGCTTCAGCCGGGGAGAAAAACCTCTGTTCTTACTTGCCCAGTATTAAGTGCAGAGTTCTTGCTTGCCCCCCCATTTTTCTTCCTCCCCCCATTCCTGTAGCCACAAGCACTTTGTCATGTTGACACTGGCAATCAAACTGTCTTGCTTTAAGTATGAAAGAACAACTTTTATCATTTCTAAAATGCAGCCTAGGGCCAAAACAGACAAAGCAATTTTGAAGGACTAGGTTCAGGAGGAGGCTGGAATTCCCATTGTACAGCCCTTGGGAATATGACTTAAGTAACCAATTCTGAAGCAGTTTCTTGCCACAGTGACGACAGGTGGTCTGCCCATGCTTGGTCAGCTGAGCCCCACACGGGTGGGTCATGGCCAATCCATCAACAGCAGAAATGGTTTGTTATGATCTGGTTTGTTAGAGCTCTCAGGAGACACCTATATTGTTTAATCTGGTTCTTAAACTTCAAAAATCATAATATTCCCTATTTCTTAAAGATGCCAGTCCAGATCAGTGTTTTGACATATCAGAGGAAAACCTAGCTCTTCAGCAAATGTACCATCAATGCTGAAGTCTGTGTTACTTTCTATCGATACTATCTGGCACCAGTAACCTTTTCACATCAGGGTTTTCTCTTTTATTACTTTCGTGTGGCACTGCCCTACTGGTTTTGTCTGCAATGTTTTACTTATGTTTTGCATTAAGGACTTTTTTATTCTAGCCCCTTTGTCTTTTGTGTTGTCAGTCACCATAAGCTTTTTGATGTCTTGATCCATGCATCTTGTGACCAAACTCTAGGTTGTCTTAAAAATTATTTTGCATTATATCAATCTTCTTGTGAACTCTCCTCACCACTGCTGTCAGCTTTCTGACACCTTTCTTTCTCTTCAGGATATTTTCAGTCTCAAGTGATAATAGAACCCCAGTTAATATCTTTTTTGTCTCAGTTTCTGTGAAACACTTCTAATAAATCTCCTTTAACTCATTTTTCATAGAGCTGTCACCAATAATCAGACAACCTGTATATGTTTATCCTTCAGTCTCATTGCTGCATGATTTCAGATGCTTCTAATTTCTTTTTTATGGATTATAAATCAGGTTGACGCCGCTGTTTTCTCAAAGAAATATTCCCTTTATTAATGTAATCATGCCATACTGTATAAGTCAAGGAACATAACTGTATCACCTCTGTTACATTGTCCTGCTTGTCTGATGTTCTTTGAGTCCACCTACAAGCATGAAGAAGTGGAATAGTTGTGCCATTCCCCATTGTCTTTTAATAACCCTTGACTCATTGGGTAATTTTCTGTAAGTTTTTATGGTACTTCCAATCTTTGCATGAACTTTTATAATTGTAATAACTTGGAACGTACTCTGCCTTTTGATTTATTTGTTGGGTTTTAACTTCTTTCTTCTCATTAGCAGCAATCTTAAAAACTCCCCAAATGAAATAATGTGATGTGCCTGCCCAGCTTTGTACTTGATCTCCATATGAATTTCATTTTTCCTTGGTGTGGGAAAAGTTCTAGTCTAGAGATAAATCCCCTTTTGATTAGCTGCTCTAAATAAAGCAAACAGCAATTGTCTCTAAACTAATGTCTGATGTTATCACTGCCTCAGATTAGAACTTGGAGACATCGATGGAGATATTTAATTTCTTTTATTGAACCTGATCTTTTAGGTTTTTTTTCTTGTGAAAGCCAAATCCTACTCAGTTATTTAATGAGACATGAAGCCTAGACAGTTCTTTTTTTCTGAAGAGTTAAAGTTTAAGCTTAAAGTATTTACTAGATATATTGTTATATATTAGTTAAGAATTTGGTAAAATACATATAAATAATGTGTGGCTGTGTCACCTGCAAGGCTGAAGATTCTCCAGAATGCAAAATTAAACTGAAGGGAAAAGTGTGTATTCTCATATAAATATAACAAATGCAACAGAATCAATACAGCTTGAGCTGTATCATACCCTTAATGAGTCAGAGAGGTCCAAGCACAGTAAGATTTGCGTGCCAGTTTGTATATGGTTTTGTTTAATATCTTGCTGGTTGTCTGAATATTAAACCAGTCTTGCGGGGCAAGATTGACTCACATTGCATAGGTCATGAAGCTGCCCTTTACAGAGCTGGCACTTCACTGATCATTTCATAATCAGAGTGCAGATTTATCTTAAACTGCTTCCTCCAGTGAAGTGATAGGGGTAAAAGAGAGGGTATGTGTTGGAAATGGAGGTGCCACTGCCAAAGAAGCAAAACAATTTGGCTATTTGTAGAGCACAAAACCACACTTACTCCTTGCATAGTTATTTACATGAGATCCACCTCCTTGCTGGTTTTAAGTATCTTTTTGCATCATGCAGCATATTGTGTAGGGGAATAGCTTTTGGCTGTTTTGGAACACAGATTTAAAACCTTGCTAGAATATCTTAGAAAGAATCTTGCATTACCGATCCCATCCTTGCATAAGTGAAGAAACCAGTTTGAATTCATCTCCCAGTCTGAGCTGCTGCCTGTTCCCTTTGCCATTCTTGGGGTGTTTTAGATCTGTCATTTTTATCCTCAATGGGCATTGCAGTGCTGAATGTGCTTGTTTTGAAATTTCACTGAGGCATACTTAGACTCTTACAAAATGCCTCCAGACATCAGTGTAAGTGTATTGGCACTGCACATCTATGAGGACGCTGAGATTGTTTTTTTGATTGCTCATTTGTGAGCTTCTGTTAAAGATTCCTTGTGTGCCAGCCAGGTGTGCGGCCAGCCTGGGGAATGGTGTCCATGTGTGTGGGGTTCTGGCTGGAGGAAAGGGGTGTCAAAACAGCCTTCAAGAACTGATAGACCTATGTGGAAACAGCCTGCAGAGTTGTGTTGTAATATCCTTCCCCCCTCAGCAGACATGACTAAACAGACTTTGTCTGCTCTGAACAATTAAGATGTTTGCCAGGGTGTGCAGGGCCCCATGCAAGTTCCAGCTTGTTCCCAACTGGTAGAGGACTTTTTCAGTTTGTGCAGAAATACTTCAGCTGTTTGTGTTCTCTTCATTTTGGGATTTACTCAAGACTTTTAACTTTTTAAACTACACTTTAGTCTTTGACACTTCCAGTCTTTGGATTTTTGTAGTTTTTCATTCCCTGGAAGCAGTGCTTCACATAGCCCAAAAAGCGGACCTTGTTTTGTATGAAAATGAAGTAAGAATACCCAGCAATGTTTATTCATGACCACAACAGTTTTCCTGTCATCATGACTCACTCAAAGACTCTGAGAATCTCTGCTCAGATTTTTGCTTTAATGTGGAGACTCTTGAATGTGAGTTTAGAGCTCTTGAGTGATATCCCCAGGATGCAGATGGAAATGAGCACTGGTGCTGTGCAGCTGATGTCGGCGCAGCTTTTTGCCATTGAATTAAATAAGGGAAGGAAGAGGGAAGTCACTGATAAAAGCTGGGAGAGAAATAAGGTTTAGGTTTATCATGCTGAATAGTTTGATCAACTCTCGCTCTTGGCCCAGGGATAGGCTGTTGTAGGTGGTGAAGGGACTCCACCACCACTAAAGGTGTAGTTTTCAGCGGGACTAATTGTGCTGTCCTGAGAGAAGTTGGAGAGTCATTTATCTGCTGAGGTAGGCTGAAAAATTGGACACATGTATTTTCTTTGACAAGGGCTTCATGCTCTCATGTCTCTTGTGTCTCTTTCGTAATTGGAGAAATTATCTGAAGCAAGTGAGTTTGAAGTATTGAATGCCCTTCAAAGAAGCCATCACAGAAAATGAAGCATACAGGTCCAAAGCCGAGATACAATTGTTAGTGGGTTGGATGGTTTTTTGGCCCCTCAGTATTGCTGTTTAACGTTGTGGAACTTTTTAGCTATTGAAATTTTGATTGAGCTGTACTGGTACGAAGACAAAGGAATACAGAAGTTTCCATGAGCAGCTACTTCCTTACCTCACCAACATCACTCAGAATAATATTTAGGAATCATATTAGTGGGAAATAAGTACATGAGGCTAGGACAGCTGATCATTTAGTCTTTCAGAAACCTTTTGAACTAGAAAACAGTTTCAAACTTTCAAAATAATAATTATAAAACATGTTTTTGTATTAAGTATAGTTTATTTATTCTGTATTAAAATTATTATTTGGGTAAAACTTTGCCACCTAGGTTTTTTGTTTGGAAATAGAGCTTCACCAGCTGAGAAGCACATGAAAAAGAAATGTCATCCCCTGTCTCCCGCAGCAATCTCCCCTCTGTCAACAACAAAGAAGCCTTTAAAATAAATCCGAATCAGTTAAGTTGCTAAACACATGAGAGGATTTAATTCCTCATATACAATTAAGTCATCTGAGCAATGTAAAAATGTTGATACAACTTAATTTATAACACTTAACTACCAGTTATTCAAGATAGTAAAAATCAGAAGATGGAGACTGGAAGGGAGCTCCAGGGTGCCACATCCAGTGTCCTCCTCAGTGCAGGGCAGTTTGTCCCAGTGCCTGACTGCTGTCACCTGGCAGTGTTTCCCCATTTCCAGACTGAATGTCTCTTGTTGCAGCTTGTGCCCATTGCCTTTTCCTTTTTCTGTACATGCTACTCTGCTGGCAGGAGCATTGGAATGAGATGATCTGTAACATCCAACTCAGACCATTCTATGATTCCATACTTGATTATTTGCTGGAACAGAAGGATGAAATGTTTTACTAGAAGTTACTGAAGTATCTAACATAGTGAGCTCTACTGTTTACGCACTGAATTTCTTAGTAAATCTTTCTAGCTAAAAGCTAGTTTAAATCAAAGTTCAGCCCAACCAATTTTGACAATCCATCTTCATCAAAGTAATTCTGTTCTTTGGTATTAGATACAGTAACTGAAGAGATTTATTGGATGATGTTTTGTCTCAGAGAAAGAAGGCATTGCTTTTTAAAAGAGAATTAGTCATTTAGGTGAAATATATGTGACTAGGAAGATTCTTCCTGTTTTCCCAAAGTTTGCCTTATCTAAAGAGTGCACTGATAGAGCACTAATTTTTAAAAATCACAATACTTAAGAAGCTTATTCTTTGCATTATAACTGTGTCTGGAATGATCTCCAGTATTTGGAATAGTTTATAAAGATTGCTTATGCCAGGTTTTGTTGACTGCGTAGTCTTACTAGTGGAAGAAACTGCTCATGACTTCAAAGATGAAGGAAAACTTTGCTTAACCTTTACAATAAACAAGACCATGGATTATTATGTTAAATGTTGTGCAGAGGGGCAGAGAAGAAAATAGTTCCTGCTTTCAATATCCTGTTTCAATTCCGCTCCCCCTGCAAATGAATTGCTCTCTTTGGTAGTTTGAAGCTGTACTCAAAAATGCTACTTAAACAACAGCCCATCACTGTTTTCTGTGATTTCTGAATGTAGTTAATTTAACTTTCGGGACTATCAAAGAATAAGTTACCAACTTGTTGTCATACAGTTTTGATTGGGAATTGATCCCCTGTGGATAGGTCAGTGTGGTGGAAAGTCCCACAGTAGCTGATAAAACAGATGAGTGGATAATAGAAATTTTGCTTAATGCCAGAAGGACCTGAGGTCTGTAACTGCAGATGGAAAAGATTTCAAAGGCAAAATGAGTGGTTCTGAGCTAACATTTGCCTGCTGTGGAGCTATGGAGAAATCAGGCCTTATTTATGTCCTTTTCTCAAACGTTGTTATTTTTGAAGTCTCTTCAACCACAGCCTTTATATGATATGTCTCTAATTCAGATTTAACTCATTAGAAAATATTTTCTGTTAGCCATAATAAAAAATTAAAATGGGAAAAAACATCTATCTCTGATGTATAGGAAATCCAAATCTCAATTCTTAATTGCAGTACACTTTTGTTTTAACAGTTATGAGGACAAAGAACTCCATCAATAGAATAGTGATTCATTTATCACACTAGAGGCGAAATATCAGTTACATAAGAGCTCTTAAGTAAATTTTGTGCTAGAGTAGTAGTACTTAAATTTAGTGCCATGAAGAAGTAAAGTATATTTTCATAGTGCAGGAGCTCTGCTGCCTGTTTTAAGGTGAATTTTATAGAAAATTCATTTAACACCCTTGGTTTGTATTCCCATTTTGAAAACATACTAACTATATTGCCTGCCTTCAATCACACTTTTCAAAGTAGCTTCTCCCTCTGTTGCTCACAGTTGGATTAATGTGTTCTTTCTGCAGTCCCGTCGATCCCATAAACTCAGTGTGATTGCAGTGATATAATAGGCAAAAAGATCAAAGTAGTCCCATCTTGGGGGGTGGGGGGGAAAAGGATTGTGAGCCAAAACAAGCTGTTTGGCTTGTAAGCAATAGGAAGCCTTTCCGGTAGCACATCTGCCATCTCCCCAGCATGACAGAGCTCCGTGGTGTGCCTCATGTTCCTGCCACACCATGGAAGTGGTGCAGCAGGGCTTTGCTAAACCTGACTAGACTAAATAGTCTTGAAATAACAGGACTGGTTTGTACCACACAGACTACATCTCAGGGGGCTGTGTGTATTTCTCTTCTTTTTCAAAGCACTGGGTTACAAATTACGAAGTGCAACAGAGTGGATTTGATGTGGAACCAGGGAAGAATTTGCTGCACTGAAAGAAACTGCTTGTTGGTCATGCTGTCTTCTGACAGCTTTGTGCCACCAGGCACAAAAAGGTTCACCCACCATAAGGAACTTGTTAAAACATTGTTTTCTGGCTGGGAATGAAAAGCCAACAGCAGAGGAAGTGGGCTTCCACTTTGTTACAGCCGATCCAGCAAGACAGGTAAAGGAAGGGAAAACAAGGGAATTACATAAAGAGATTTGATAGTTAGGACAAAACTATTTGCAAACCAACTTCTAGTCCAACAGATTTTGAAATTCTGTCATCAAAAAATCCAAAGAAATTTTGAAAAGGCTTACAGAATTCAGACTCATGCAAGACCCTCCAAGCCCAAAATGCCTGCACAGTATCATCCCAATTCTTGTTTGTCCGATTGTTTCTGTATTAATGGAAATTTTACAGAAGTAAATCTGACACTTAGACAAGTTTTCAGCTGAATCTGGGTTGGACACAGAATTTTAGAACTGTTTCCTGGGTCATTGCATAGGTTTTTGAGTGAAGCTGAGGCTGCCTCTGTTATTTAGAAAATTGTTAATACATGGGCATAGCAAATGTGCTTGTAGGAGTCTGTTACTGCTGATGCACCTTGTGCTTTTTCATGTCAGTTTTCTAGCCACTTGAAACAAATCTAAACGATAAATCTGATCTGCCTATTGTATTTCTACAACATCATTACCTTTAATAACTAAATTTTTTTCCTACCTCTGCTTTTATGCCAACGCTTACAATTTTCTGAGTAATATTTATTTTTATCCTATTTGATAAACATAATCAGAAAAGTGAAGGGTAGGATTATAATAATGGGAGAAACTGGCATGTAAGATTTTAATAAAAAATTATTTTAATAAAGCATTTACAAAATACTTTGTAAAATGTATAATACTATATAAAGTGTTTATCTTCTCTAAGTTTTTGAACTATATAACATGAAATAAATCTGATATTGCATTATCTGTAGTGCATTTAATACTGAAAATCATGTTCTTTTATTCATTTAGTTTTGACTTGTGTCTTCGGAAATTATTTTTCTAGCTATATGAAAAGCATTCTTTCTGCATAAGAGGAGAGAGGGGAAACTTTTACATAACTTCTTGAGGCCTCCTCCACAAGATAGGAGTGTTGTGTATACACCACAAGTATCTCCATGGAAGCAATGATGAGATTAGTGAGGTCACTGGATAAATCAAAACTTTAATGAATTAATATTTTGATTGCTTTTCAAGTCTTCTGTTACTTATGTGTTACAGCCACTGGATGAGAGGGTGTATTTATACTACAGATGTGTACAAAATACACATATAAGATGACATAACTACATGGGGGAATGTGTTAGTTTTTTTTGACAAACGTTATTTTCTGGTAATGGGAACGGAGCTGGAAAGGATCCCTATTATTGGAATAATGCAGATCTTGCTTGCCTTCGCCTGCTACACTTTGTGAAGGTGGAGTGTGATTGATCAAACATGAACAGACCGTAGGTGTAGGATTGAAACATGACTCATATCTCAATTAGGGAACCTTCCTATAATACTTTTTATTGCAATGAGATTCTCTGTCCCTCTGAAAATGATCTGTGCTCTTTAATCAGCCTCAAGGATTTCTGTGGACTTTTTTCTTCCTTCTAGAATTTGGGGTTTTTTTGAAAAGAAGAGGGAGATTGTTTTTCAGTTCTCAAGGGTCTTCACAACATCTGGCAGTCTCCTTTTGTGATATGATCTGCAAATATTGATCTTAGTTCCTTCCCCCACCTGAAATCTGTCTCCATGAAGAGTGCTGGGATGATTGATGTTCACACAGGCTGCCAGGGCACACCTGCAGCAGTGTGTCCCCTGTCTGACCAGCCAGTAGGTTATGATTGGAGTTGCTTTTGAATATAAGGTTTATCTGGTTTTTAGGTGAACAGAACACTGCCTTTATAACTCAGCAGCTTTAAACTGTTGAAAAGACTGGAAGGAGATGAATGTGCTGTTCCTGCCAGGAAGGTGTTGCTTTGTCAGCCATGGGCAGAGACTATAAAGAAGCATTGTGAGGAGGACTAGGAGGAGGAGGAGGATGGTAGAGGACATGTTTATGGATATGTGATGGATATGAGCTAGTTTGACAGAAATGATCCTTGTGTCAAGAGATTATTTAATCTTATGTTTGGACATAAAGTGAAACACTGGAGCAAGATTTTTAAAGAGACTGTGAAATCTCAGAAATATTTAAAACTCAGCTGAACAAACCATTCTATGATTCTGTGATGATTCTATTGACAGTACCCTGAGTAACCTGATCTAGTTGGTTGTGCTTTGAGAGAAGGGATGGACAAAAGCCTCTTCCTGTTGAGCTCGGTCTGTGATTCTGTGATCCTGTGTTAGAACACTGAGTATAACTTAAGTACCATGTTTTATAATCTCTTTATTGTTTCTGAATTGTTTATTTCTGCAATTCAGTTGAAAAGCTCATATAGTTAAACTGCTGCTCATTTTTAAACAGTAATTATCAACTGTTTGATTGTATATGACTTGAAAGCTTATTTACAGGCCTTAGACAGTAGTTCTGCATCACTTGTGAATTAAAAAGATGCAGTGGAACATGGCAAGCTGTCGATTTACAGCAGAACAAATGAAGTCTGTGCAGTTGGAATGGCATAACCTTGGATGCATAAATGATGTTAATTGTGAAAGATCCATTTATGTTTACAATCCAGATTTCCTGTACAAAGGTGTGCAGCACTTAAAAGTAAAGGTGCTTTTGCATGTACATTGTAGTTTTTTTGCAGTGTTTATAAACGTGATGAAAATAGACATGCACAGTTTTATTTTTAATGCAAAACCTGGGCACATCAAAGGAAGAAGATGGTAGAAGAATTTGGATGTATACTTTTATATGCTATAATGTTTAATTTTCATTTCAGTTAAAGGGTTTATATCAGATCTAGTCATTACTATGGCAGTATTTACATTAATTGTGGCTTCCTTCAAACACATGTTCTTTTTGGATAGTTGCCTTTTGGTGGTAGTAAAATGAAGCTTAAAATCCTACACAAAATAAAATAATGGCAATCATCAAACGTGCTTGTGGAGGGACTGTTTATTTGTTTTCACATTTGTTTGTTTTCAGTTTTTAAGAGCCTGAAGAAAAGATTGAATAGAAGAAACTATCCTATTAAGTACAGTCATTCTAGCAACTCAAGGACTGTTCCATGAAAAATGGCATTTTCAGCTCCAAAGCACTTTTAGATGAGAGAAATCGGTTTTGTATTTGCTGCTTCTGTGCTTTTTCTCTTTTTTATTTCATGAAACAAGGAACAATGGAAGGAAATGTGCCTGAGCCATTCTTACACCAAAAAAACCATGGTGTGCAATTTTTTGTTTGTTTCTTTTATTGTATTGTTTCGTTAACTGTTAGTCATGTTCAAACAAAATTCTTTTTATGAATGCTTTCATATAATATTCTGATGAAAACCTAGGAAAGCTGCAATAAAACCAGAAGGGACTAATTACTATCTAGTGCTATTATTTGTGTATCTGATTGGAACGCATTACTGGAGATATGCAAAAGACTTTCTAGCTACAAGTTTATTTGTAAACAAATGTTTTCTGTACTGTTTACTTGCCTTTTTCTGTTTTGTTCTTAAAAATAGCTTTCAAAGTGTTTGGTACCTTCAGGTGCCAGTTCTATAAGATGTTTTGGCAAAGGTCTGGGTCCGGGTGTGTGTGGGCCAAACTCGTGCTCAGGAGCTTCCTACATCCGCCTTTTGACCAACTGCTACTCAAATATAAATAGGTCACACAAAGCTCATCTTGGAAAAGGATATTTTCAGAGAAAGATTTGACCATTCTGTCCCAGGCTTCTGGAAAACTGGTGCTGGATAAAAAGGATACAAAAATGAATAAAGAGTAAAGGCACAGAAAATAAACTTCCAGGCATTGATAGAATGGAGAACATCAGAGGAAACAAGAAAGCAAGGAAATGTGCTGGAAGGTGATATCAGGATTCTTAAACATACATGGTTGAGATCAAAATGAGAATGCCCCATCACCTTGTTAAGCTGTGGTTATGGCCTGAAAGTACAGAAAAGACTGTAAGAGGAAAACAAATGTCAGTCAGGGCCACTGGCATTGAAAAAAAACCCCAAAGTTGATGGAGTTGATTTTATTGCAAGGCAGTAAACCATTCAGACAGGAAAGGGTGTGAAGGCAGGGACAGAAAAACAGAACTTGTGGAGGTACTAGGGATGCCAGGAATTTGTCAGCCAGGTCAACTAGCTAGGATAGGACCATTGTATACAGGGATCTGGAGAAATGATCTGCTCTTTTCTCTGCCCACTATTTAAATAAAGCAACCTGAAGAAAGAAATGCCGTTTTTCTTTTAAGTTTAATTTCTTTGTGTGTGTTTAAGTTTGCGATTTGTGTGTCACTTGAAGTAAAAAGTATCTGATAGTTAATTCTTCAGGTTACGGCCAAAGCTGACTCTAGCTATAGTTTAATTATCTAAAAATAGAAGCCAGTTCTGAAAAAACATATGGAGGAACTACTGTTATCATTGTAGGATAAGGTCTTGCACTGGGAACACAGTGGCAGATGCTTGTTTAAGGGCATTCCCTTGGTTTTTAGACAGCAAAGAGCTTGACCGTGGAGTGCACTGGGCAGGCTCTGACATGCAGCCACGTCTGAATTCTGGGCAAAGGAAAATGCTCCCATTAGTGCTAAGCACTCTTCATGTTGGTTGTTCGTTTATAGCTTTTTTTTTTTTGCCTGTGGGAAAGGGGAATAGGGAAGGAATTGTTGAATGTGCAGAATGCTTGAAGTGTTTTCGGTTTCAGGAAGATGAAGGGTAGTGCTTACTGTGCAGCAGGTACCCAAGATCAAGGGAGGGTGCTGAACTTCATAATTGTCCCCCTCGGTCTATACCATAAAGTCTGGAAAAGTTGCAGGTTAGAACTTGCAGGTATTTGATGAATTTCAAAGTGCATTTTCATTTTTTTTCCGTTTCTGAAAGATGCAGCCAGTGGACCAAGAAGAATATGGAACAGGTCACATGAGGTGCGTTCATGCAGCCTGCTCTGTGTAGTTCATTTCTAGTAAAGTGCATTTAGCCACACATACATAAGTTGTAAAGTAGTTTAGGCTGCCCAAAGTTCGAATGTATTGTCTTTGTGGCACAGCATCGAAAAAGAACATGTTTCATACCATATTTATCAGAAAGCTCGCATTTTATAGCTATAAAATAATTTAGTTGCTTTAAATTTAAACAGATGCTTGAATGTATTCTTTTTTTCATTAAATTTCCTAAAGGTTTATTTCTGAATCATAGAATAAGATCTGATAAGCCTTAATTGATCTGGGAAGCTGCGTGTTCTCGTGTGATACTCACTTGTGCTGTTTGATTGATGTAACTAATTTTCAGCCTTTGTCTCTGCCCATAGAATTTTAGTCTTTACTCCTCACCATATCTGAAGCATTTATAGCATAGTAAACACTGTGGTTTACATAGTAAAACTACTTCAGGTTCTTCTAAGCAGAGTGTTTTGGTACATGTGTATGTAAATCATCTCAGTTGTGTGTAGAAAAGAGTATGTGTGGGGGTTTATTTGTCTGTTTGGAGGCCAGAAACTTTTAATAATCCCCTAAAGGTACATTTATATTTCTTGCAAGTTTATTTATAAGATCAGCAGTTGTTATCTGTTTGAATCACGTGTGTTAATTCTAAGATGCAAAGCTACTACCTGTCTCAGTAGGTGAACACCAATTTTGGAACTATTGTTGTGGAAGTTCAGTTGCAGGTACCAGGTGTTACTGTTGTATGGAGGAAATACAAAACTCTCTCTTCAGTGGGATCTATTGAACTTGCAATCTGGAACTGTGTAAAATCAATCAGGAAGAGCTTGTGTACAGTTACTACACAGGGCTTCCCCCTTCCCCCCCACTCTTGCTATTACTTATTAAAATAATGCTTGCAACTTCAAGAAAACAAGTGTGGGAATTCTGCTCTTATCCTGACTAGGCGTAATTTGCATGTGAAATTTAAGAAGTTCTATAAAGAAGTTTGAATATAAAAGCACGTATTTGAAGAAACAGCTGCATTCAGATAATCTGCCCAGATTTGGGCAGGCTGGGGTGGGGTTGACAGCTGCTTTTTTATCTTCTCATTTTATGACTTCTCCTGTCGTTGCCTGTAGCTGCATTTGGGTTTGACTCACCCAGGTGTGCTCGGGACAGAAGAGAAGTGAGAACAAAATCTCAATTAACAGCTTTGTTTGAATATAAGATTCTTCTCATAACACTCATTTTGGGCATAAGGTTCCACAGCTTTCTGTATTTCATGATTTCCCCTCTTAAAAGGTTTACTCTTTTGAAGTAATATCCAAAGTTTGCATAGTCATAGTCTATTAGAGTTTAAATGTCTTTCATGAAAACACCTATTTACTTTTAGTTGAGAGCCTGTGATAATTTAGCTGTCAGTATTGACATCTCACACAACTTCCTTTGTACAATACCCTGTAGCTTAAGTTAATTTGCAATCGTTAACATCTGTCTTGAATTCTTCACTTTTGTTTCATGTTTACCTCCTCCCTTTGCATGTCATTTATTAAGGTACCTCTACTTGTTCTTTATGAACCTTCGTAAGATTTGACACACAAAGTTGTGCCCCAGTCCTGGAAGTGTGCAAGGCCAGGTTGGACAGGGCTTGGAGCAACCTGGGATGGTGGAAGGTCTCCCTGCCTGTGGCGAGGGGTGGGAGAAGATGACCTTTAAGGTCCATTCCAACCCAAACCTTTCTATAGTTTGATGGCTCTGCCTGCTCTCATAGTTGGATGAAATGTAAACTGTCTCGTAAAACTGTCTGTCCTTTGGGAGGTAAAATGATAGCATATTTTTCAGACATTTAAAAGTCCTTCTCAGTCCAGGGTGTTTGAGTAGTGGTTAAATACCTGTGAATCTCAGTTGCAGTCTTTTTGAAATTTTTTTTTTGTTAAAAGCCTCCTAGAAAAGAGCTGTGCTTGATAGGAGAGAATTTGATTGTCATTCTTTTCACTTTTTCCTAACATATTTATATTCCTCATAGGCTTTGCATGTGCTTGGGCTGTCAGGTTCCTTGGGCTCTCCAGGGGTTGCCTGTCCTAAACCAGTAAGGCTAAACTCAGGGAAGCACTTTTTGCCCTTTGCTTCCAAGAAAAAGCCCTGGCAGTGCCACTGGAGCTTCTGTCTGGGTTGTACAGGGCGATAGAGCAGGACAGCACTGCAGAGGAGACGTGGAGAGCAAACCAGCTCTCCAGGCTTTGCAGCAATCATGGAGCAGTCAGTTCCTGGATGGAAGTGTTTGCCTATCACAAAATTACTTATGTAGCTGGCACCTTACCAGCCTTTCTCTGTACAAAATGAAGAGCCAAACAGGGAGTTTGCCCTCCTGCTCACCCACTCTGCTCAGATCAGGGCGATGATGGCACAGGTCGGAGTGGAGGAGCTGAATACACTCCCTGTGGATCTCTTGTGGAGATAAAGGAGACTTTTTTAGCACTGTCAGTTGGCTCCTTTCACTTTGTCTTTGAATCACCTCATGGCGTATTTTTAAAAGTATTCATTGTACTGCTGTGCCAGTGGTGTGTTTGTCAGGGTTGTGGTTTATGGGCTTTTTTTCAGGAGATTGGAGTGGTCCAGACAAAGAGGGACTATCTGTCTAAACTTGGGATTTCTGCTTTTCTCTGGCTTGAATCATACCATAAATTCTATTTAAAGATTTTGTTTTTTGTATTTATTTTCCACATCCTTGACCCTGACTGGTGAGCTGGACATTTGTGTTTGCCTTGGCAAGCTCGAAGCTGCTCATCTAGGGCAGGATGAAAACTCTTTTTTTCCCTTTTATAAACAAACTGATCTTTCAGTATTTTCCATAAGGATTTACAATACCATTTTGCAACGCTTCTAGGAATCGAGAAAATTTTTCCATTCAGAGTTTTCATTTTACACAGCTTGCAGAAAGCAGAGAAATGTTTTATTTTACGTTTGCTGAGGTTGGATTTGAAGAGCTTTTTTCAGAATGTTTTCAAATTCCAGAAATACTGCATTTTCTTTCTTGAAGAATTTCTAACAGCTGTAGGTCAATAGGCATTGTTGCCTGTCTAGAAATGAGGTTATTTCTATTTTTTATTTGTCTACCCAGTGCAGTAAGAACAGTGCCCCATTGTCTCAGGCACTGTATATGTGTAAAATACTGCTTTGTGCCCTGAAGAATTTACAGCCTAAATAACTGTTCACGTTCTGTTGTGTGGGAGTTTTATAATATATTTTAGTGGTAAAGATGTAAAATGAGAGATTAACTCAGCTGGCAATTTTATGCCAACACACAGGTTATGTTTTGGAGCACATTAACTGAATTTCACTTCTCCAGGGACTCAGGGCTGCTGCTGCTCCTTTTGTCAGGTGAGGGACTTCGTCGCCTTCTGAAAGCTCTGTGCTCTAGAAATTGCATTCTTTGTACTCAGAAAGACTCGTCATAGTGCTCCAGCAGTGTTGCAGATAATTTGGGCAAGTTTGAAATGCCTCAAGTCAGAGATGAAGTTTTATATATTATAAACCTTGATATTATGATATTATTAAATCCAACTCAAAGCTGAGTACTCATGTTGGTCCTGAACCTAAGCCCTGTCACATGAAAGAAGGGTATTTGCCATGAACTAAACCTCTGAAAAATCATAAAAAGTTTTTTAAGTGGCCCCCTGTTTCTCTGGAAGAAAAAGCTTGTGGGATATATTCAGAATATGTTCTTCCCCCAAAACAGTACTGCTTACAAGTCCCTCATATCTGCTTCCTGGGAACTGCTCTGAATTTCCAACATTTGCCTTAGTGTGTTCACAAGGATACCAGATTCTGTGATGTTCTTTGAAAGTATTAATTTCTTTCTCCTATCTATAACCTCTCATTGAACAAGGACAAGTCAGAAAGTAAAAGTACAAAATTATTGTACTGCAGAAGAAATAGTCTGTGGAGTTTTTATTTTTTTTAAACAATAGGAAAGCTTCTATATAACTTCTTGTCTGTAAGCAGCTATTTATGAGATCTAATATTTGAGCATAAAGTGAAGTATGGGAGAACAATTAGTTCTTCATGAATGTCTTGACATTTTTCTGTAGTGATTGCTGTTTATTATTAGTTGTTACTCATATTAAGTATGTGCCAATGAGTCAGCAAACCAAAAGAAAATGTCTGGTTTTTGGTCTAAGTCTTACTGTAAATGATTCTAAATAGCAAATAGACAAAGTGACAAATGCTGAAAAGTATGTGTTAAAAAATATCCCCAAGATGACAAGTAATTAATGGTGTGTGAGTTGTTAACAGAAGAGAAAAACATCGGATTTTATGGAAAGCTTCATTGGTGCTAGTCAACAGTTCATAAAATGCTATTTATTCTTCCTTTCAAATAGTAATATGAATTTATAAAGGTATATTAAAAGCATATTTCAAGTCCACAAACTAAAATTACACTTCCTTTTTGTTGCAGATTTGGGACATGAGTGATGATGAAACAATCTGAAATCAGCTGGTTAAAGAGGAGGATGACCTGGAGTGCAGCCCTGCCTTTTGTCTGTTCCCTGACAAGTTAATGATTGCTAACCTGTTCTGACTGCTGCAGATACAAATACAATATAATATACAAAATATATAACTTTTGAAATTAATAGCTTCACCTTAAAGACAGTCTGTTATGGACAGAACTCTCCATGTTTTCATTTTTATTATGTAAATAACTAAAGCAGTGTGGTTATGTTTAAACTTGGTCTTTTTTTCTTTTTTTTTTTTTCCCCTTTAGTTGGAATCTGTTGTTAAGATTGAGCATGTTTTGCTCCTGGGAATTAAACTTCATCTTTAAAGGAGAGCAGGAGTATGTAAGAACTCATATCTGCTGCTTGTACCACACTGCTTCTGTCTCCAAGCACATATTTATAGTACAGTTGTTGTTGATGTGTCAGTGCAGGTGTTATTCTCTGTAATGATCTCATTGTTTCATGCTATGGAAATAACATGGCTTGACTTATTTTGCACAGAAGAGACCAAAATACGTTTATATCATGGTTAAGCTCCCCTGAAGTTCACAGAAGTAAAACACTTGAGGGGGTGGATCAGTGAATCAGTCAAAAAATTATAGAAAAATACTTAACTGAAATAAGGAATTGGTTCTCTGCTGTTCTTGGATGTGGTCCTGCAGTACTTTACAGGTGTTAAAAAGGAGCAATTCTGATTTTTATTTTTTTTTATTCAAGTCTTTCAGTTTTTACAGCATTAGGAATGGCTTCAGAGATTATGGATGAGCACAAACAGTAGTTTGAGAATCCTCAAGTTTAAAAGATAACGTGAAAAGAACTTTTAAAATGTCAAAGTACATTATTACAAAATTGAAAGTGAACCTATTGGTTTTAACTTGGAATATGTTTTAGAAAGATATTTGAAATCCCTTTTATAGCTTTATATTGCGGGGTTTATCGGCCAACTCACTAAGAAAAAATGCAAATCACTTTATCTGCCAAGCAGTCTCTATTTCCCATATATATTTTGAAAATTAGTTGGTCAATCCAGTTATTTTAGTTCCTTAACATAAAATATGAATACTTTTTGTAGAGAATGTTACAGCTTCTCTCTATACCACATCAGAAGTTCATTCAGAGCAAGGATATCTGCAGCTCCCACATTGTGACCATAGAAGATGATTTACTGAAACATTCTGGTGTTTGCACCAAGTGTCTAAAATAACCATTATTTGTATTTATTTTAACGATGATATTCTTATATTTACACGATTTTTTATGTAGGGGAGTGTCTAGTTTAATTAACTTCATTGTGATGTAAAAATTTATATAAATGCCATATATTTTTGAAAGTCTGGTAATGATAGCAAACTGATCTTTTAGTAGTCAGGCACTGAACACTAAGACTGATAACATTCCATGCACATTTTCAAAGCAGTTTGTTAAATTACATGATTAGTTTGGAGCTCAAATGACTTCCATGTTGTTATCCATGCCATTGTCCAGCTGGAGCCATGGATTGGTACCAGGGTAGTTCAAAGGGAACCATCTGCTTTTTTGTCTTTTGGAGTTGGTAACCTTGGAGTGTGAATGTCTTTGCAGATTTTGGTTATCTAAAACTTGAAAGCTGACTCTGATAAACATTAATAATTATTTTAAGTATCTGAAACTCTGCTTATTCTGTTAAAGTTACCTTGTAGCTTTGCATTGGAAGTATCTGTTTAAGTGCAGAAGAACACAAGGTAGGAAGGTTCAAAACTCAGGGTTAATGTAATGTTTCCTTTCCTCTGTAATTTCAGTAACATATAGCTCTCCCAGGCTGAGCTGTTTCCTGTGCATATGCTGCCCAGATGTCTCTGATGTTCAAAAACACTTCAGTTTGATTTGGAATAACTTCCGTTGTCTAACTGTAATGTTGTTTTCTTTCTCCTTGTGGACTAGAATTGCTCTTATTTTGCTTTTACTCAATTTCTAGGCATTTACTGAGTGAGAAATCGTGAGAATCCATTGAAATGAATGAATGTACATTCACATATTATTAGCAGATAAATATGTTTATTTGCTGGCTTGTATGCACTTAATGGCAGGATTTCAGCACAGTCCTCAGCTCCACTTATTGCTTTAATGGAAGAAGCTAAACTCTGGATGAAGGAGGTAGGATTTTAATGTTACTTGTGCTGCTGTGATGTCAGTGAAGAGCCTGAACGCATAATTCCACTGCAGAACCCAACAGCTACTGTGGCTTTTCAGCTGTAAAGCAACTCTGTTGGGAAGAGGGAATGAGCAGTCTCAGAGGAACCTACTCATCTTCCTAAACTATCTAACAGAGATGCATTTATTGTATGGCACTGGCGGTGAGAACTGTGACACCTACGTACCTCATCTGGGACCATTTCATACTGTTAGTAGAAGAACACAGATAACAATGGAAAGCTGTTGACAGCACTTTTGTACTTGACTATTAAAGAAACTCACGGAATGATATCCTCTGTTTGGATTTCACACTTCTACTGACTTGAATTTTTCTTCAGTGTCACCCCTTCAAGGTGTTTACTAGCTGAAGTTTGGAATTTTTACATGAACATACTACATTCATCAAAGTGAAAAACTTGAGATTCTGTGAGAGTTTTCTCCCTTAAAGCCCTCAGTTGCTCTCATCCCTGCTTACACGGTCTGCTGTGTCATAATATGTCAATCAGGAATAAATTTCCTCTTGGGCTTTACCCTTTATATCACTGTGCTGGTTTAAAGGTAAACTGATGGGAGAAATTAACCCAGCTGAAGAGAAATTGCAAGTCAGAGTTAAAATTTACTAGAGATTACGATAAATACAATTACACAGAGAAAACTGGTTCTAACCCAGAAAGACAAATGTATAACCCAGCACCCTGGGGCACAAACAGAATGGTGTTCATCAGCCCCTGTGCTGAGTGCCACATGGGCCCCCTGACTGAAGAGTAAAAGGAAAGGAAAACCTGTTGGTGAGGATGATGGTCACGAGAGTGACAGTCGCTGTCCTGTTGAGGTTCTGGTCCTCCTCTGGATCCCACAAGTGGTACCAGGAGTCTCAAAACTTGAAGGTTATATATGCTTGGGTGTAGATGGGAATGCCCAGTACCTCCCCCAGGGTGGGGAGTTTCACAGTGGGCATTTGAACTCTGTCAGTAATGGGATATTTTTGGGATCTTTGATGGCCAAAGTCATTGCAGCTGCCTACTGTACCAGTTCCTAATGGCCCACTAGCAGACATGACCCCTGAGGCTGGGTGTGAAGGTGTTGATGCCTCCCCGTTCCCAGAGTTACCACAGCTGAGTCACTGGTGTGAAGAAAGAAACACTCCCATGCCCCTTACGGTTCTTCAACACCCAGCTTGTAGCCTGAGGGGTCAGGTGTGCCCTGGGCAGCTGCTGCAAACGATCCATTATTAACAGACCATCAGAAATGACACAGAAGGTGTAGAATACACAGTTCTGGTTATACCCACACAGTGATAAACTGGTCCTGGTCCCTGTAACTCAGACAGTCCGCATATATGTTGTCATACACCATTAAATCCAACAGACTCATGGCCAGTACCTAGTTCAGCCCACAAAGAATACATTCATGTAGATTGGGTAGTTTGAGTCTTAAACCTTCAACACTGGGAGCTCTGTAAGGGAGAAAAGGCACAAATTTGAAAATTATGCTTAGATCTATGAAAAAAAGATTAACGATGGCCCAGACAGGTTAATGGAGAAAGTCATCAGGGAGTGGGACCGTAGGAGTTCTATTCCTAGTGAGCTGGTGATTCCCAAAAACTTAACAGAGTTCCTGCTTTAGTAGAATTCAACAGCACAAGTTATTTTGGCATGTCAAAGTAAAATGTAGTGACTGCTCCAAGCCTTAAAATCATTGAACTTGAGCTTGGAAAAAGGCTTTTCCCTTTCTTGTATTCTGTACAGTTTTGGTATTGTGTCTTCAGAGAAGTCTGGTGACCTAAGCTAAAATTTCTGGTTTGTCATCTTTGATATTCTTATCCTGCTGTCTGTACGTTCCTGCCTATGGCAAGGGGGTTTGGGACTAGATGATCTTTAAGGTCCATTCCAACCCCTTAATATTCTATGATTCTAATTGTTTCTTTTGATAAAATTTGGCTGTTCACCTTAAATATATGCACCAGAAGTATTAGCAAAATTTAGTAATTCTTCCATATATAAGCACTTTTACTTCTTCACTTGTGCTCTCATAGAAAACTTTTACTGAAATGGGTTTTATGTATTTCTGAGCTTTGCACTGTAGAATTATGGCACTTGTTTCTCCTTCTTACTCAACAAATTCTTTCTGAATGTAAGTTAACTAGCGTAATTGAAATTGCTGATGGAATCATAGAATCATTTGGTTGGAAAAGACCTGTAAGATCATCAAATTCAACTGCTGCCCCAGCACTGCCAAGCCCACCACTGGTACCTCATCACTGCACTGCTCTGGGACCGTGTTGGGCCATGAAGAGTTCACCCAGCTCCCAACTTCATGTTGTTTTCTTCCTCTTTATTTCAAGCCACATCATAAAAACAGTGGAGTTCTGAGACGTGACTTTGCCATGCAGGGTTCTCATTAAGGCTGGTAATGTGTGACATCACGACATTGCTGAGACCAACTTTTCTGATGGTGATCAAGAACAACTCTGCCCGTTTCTTGCAGAGTCCTGGAGAGTCCATGAGATTATTTTATGTAGTTCCTTATGCAACATGGTAAACTTTAGCTGACCTGCTAAGAAACAGTCTGGAAGATGAGCATGTTGCTATTTTTCTTCTGAGTCTTTTGACATGGCTTCATTAATTCTTTTTCTCTTTTTTTTTTTTAACTTAATTTTCAGTGCAGATGATGTGCTTGGGCATATCCTGCCAAAACGAGACTTTCCTTCAAGAGGGTATTGAACACCTTTTCTCTCTTAGAGCACCTGGATTAATTGTTTTAAAAGACAGAAATACTACACTAGAAGGACTTTGGACTGTCTCAGTCTGGCTGTGTGTAAATTCCTAACCTGTGAAAAACCTGCCTACCTGTCCCATTTGAGTTCCAGCTCTCCTTCCCTTGCAGCTGCCTGGACTTTTGCCAGACCTTAACAGTGTGTAATGTTACTGTGGCACAACCTGGATAATGCTTTAGGTTTAAAATTAATCTAAACTTGCCCTCTCTATTTCCACTTCAGCTTTCCAGTGTAATGATTTCTGAAAATTTCATTTCCTTATCTGTGAAGCACTTGACAGATGTGGAATCAAAAACAGTAAAAGTTTGTTGACATTGAAGGGTTTTTCCTCATTTTGTTTTTATTGATACCCTTTTACCCACCACTGCTGTCAGTACTTGGCAAAGAGTATCTGTGGGTTTTATTCTCAGTTAGCCTGGGTCAAACTGTTGCTCCAGCCTGGTTTTTTGCAGTATTGAAGTTGTGTCATGATAGCCCACGTGGGCTGTGCCTTGTGCTCCTTTCTCCCCAGTACAGTAGCTGACATTCAGAAATCAACATTCTTCCACCAGCCAGCAATCTTGTCCAGGTTGTAGTGAAGTCTCAGCAGTGAGTCACTTGAGGATTATTTTAACCTGGCCAAGGAATTTGGCACAGGACAGGGAAGGGAAACTGAAGCTCCTCCCCAAAGAATTAATAGCCATAAACTCCAGTAGCAATGATGTTAAGTACCTTAAGGTATTCCATGTCTCAGGGCAGCAATTTTTTCACCTAATTCCCCAGCCCAGACGATCTCACCCAGGATACAGATGACTACTCCAACCATATACAAGTTTGAGTTCTGATTGCAGTCCTCAATAATAGTATTAATACTATCTGCCTGTTGCAACTTAACAATAGCATTTTTTCAAATCCAGTGGGATTATTTAGAACATTCTCTGAAAAGATTTTCAGAACCCACCAGTTATTTAATAGAATGTTGCAAATGAAGTAGCACAGATTCTTTCTGTTCAGTCAAGCCAGTGCTCTCTTGCCATTGTAGCTTCTTGCAGCCACTTTCTTGGGCTTAAGGATAAAAGGGGCAATCAGGAGTTCTAAAAGCAAACATGTTATGTTTCCTGGCTGGCACAAAGTACACACTTTCTCATCTCCTGTAGCAGTCTAAATGCCTGTTTCTTCTTTTCTTTGAGTGGATGTTAATAAAGGGCATTGATATAAAATACAATAGGCTTTGTCTCTGGAGCTGAAGGTCACATACATACATGCATTTCGTTTTAAGTGCTAAAAATTTCAAATTACTTCTTAATAAAGTATCTTAGTAAGCTAACAGAAGCGTATGCACAGGGCTGCACTGCTGCAAATGAAAAGCACAATTTTTTAAACATTAGTCCTTGTATCTTCTCTCCCGTCCAGTTACTTTCTGTTCTTACATTCCTTGGCTGTGAATTGCTGCTTTGGTTGCCTTTAAGCATCCAAAAATCCAGGCTTGTGTGTGACTTCAGTTTTCTTTTTGGCACCAGGGCATTTGATTTTTGCAAGATCTCAGCAGAATGATTCATTGTTTGATTTGTTAATGAAATACTATTATGCGTTATGGAAATAAGAAAAGAGCGACATTGTTCTGGTTTCCTTCTTACAGAGGAGGTCAGTAGTTTTTTCCTTAATTTCTCCTTTGGTCTACTGGTCTTATTGGTCCTCTAATGCTGTTTGTCTCTTAAGAAGCTACAGTTGATGCATCCTGGCAAAGCAATGCTGCAGGGTCTGGGGCATGTGAAATGCAAGCTGACATCTCATTGCTTCAATGGTTTTGCTTTCTAAATCAAACCACTATGGGCTAAAGCTGCATGGAAAAATGCAGCTGGAATTGTTTCCTCATCCTATCAGTAAGAGGGGAAGGACAGTGAGGGCTGTGGAGCTTCCACAGCTGCTACTATGAATCCATTTGGACTCTGGTTTTTGACAGTTTTTGCTGTTCTTTCCCTCTGCTTTTTTCTGTCCATGTGAATATCTCCCCCCTCCTCTCCCACTGCAGTGCTCACGTCCTCATTGCTAAGGGAGGGCTCTCTGTGGACACCCAGATGAATTTCTAGTGACAGACTTCTCTTAAATTAGTGGCAAGGAAACCTCCAACATAGGTATGGTTTTACTTGAGGTTTTTGCTTTGTCTGTAAGTGTCTTTGTTTTCATTTCATGCTTCCAAGTCTGACTTTTACACGGTAATTCCGTAGGTGTTGCCACTTCCTCAGGAACCTGTGACTCAGGCGACGGATAAATGACATCACCGGCAGCTCCTGTTGGATTGCCAGTTTCCTAAATAGGCTGTTGGCTTTGCTTTTAGTACTTCAGCTTTGCTTTGAGGGTTTTTGTGGGAGGGATGAGGGGTTTTAATTACTTAAGGCAGCCTGGCCATTCCAAGAAAAGACACTGGGTCCTTAGACTTTTGGATCATGGAAATTGCCAGGATTGAAGTTTACTTAAAATGGGAGATCCCCATTGATACACTGGTTATTTATGAATGAAATAATTTTAATTAGACCTTCATAGAGGTTCTGTTGTTATAAATCAGTGTTAATTCCCTCCTGTTCTAGGGAGTGGGGCAGACAAGGGGAGGAAAAGGTCTGAGCATAATTGTCCATTATTATTTTGGAAGCAATGAAACAAAAGACATGTGTTTTCATACTCCTGGGCAGTTTAATGGCTCTCAGCAGTGTGTATCTTCACCACAGCAGATTCAAGGGTAGATTTCAGTGTTTGCTTTCCTGCAGCTGGTCCTTCTCAGTGGCAGTGCTGTGTAAGTACCTGACTGGAACAGGAGGAGCTGGAGTAAGGTTTGTTTCTGTGGGGAGTGTCCCTGAAGCTGGCAGGAGTTGGGGTGGCAGCAGGAAGGCAGCGGGGACAGACAGCTCCTGCAGCTGTGTTTCCTTTTTGGCCATGAGCCCGAGCAACGTCACCGCAGGCAGGACCTGGCTGGGGAATTGCTGAGAGAAATAATGTCAGGAATTCTTGTCATCAGAGGAACGTGACGAGTTGGATGACTGTCTAAGGTCATGTATTCATGGTGTTCCTGTACAGGCTATAAAAGTATTTGTTTATTTGTTATTGTCATGAGCAAAGGATCCTTGTCCTTTTGTTTAAATAGTAGCATTTTTGGAACTCCAGAGAAATCTGGGCAGCAGAGGCTTTAGGTGTGTCCTTTGGTTGTGCTTGGATCGTGTGGGTTCTCTCTGAGCAGGCAGTACTGTTTGTGGCTGTACTTAAAGGAAAACTCAGAGACCATCCATGTATTCAAGGAGATGGGAGCAGTGGCTACTGTACGTAATGGTCTTTCTTCTGATGGTACCAGTCCATGTCAAAATTTGGCACTATTAAGAACTATGTAATTAAAGTTATTTTTCAGATAGTAGAGTAAACCAAAGCCCTGAAAGGGAGTTCTGTATCTCCTTCTACCTTCCTGAAGTTGCTGTTGAGTGTCCCTTGGGCCCTTCCTTTTCTAAATTACTTTGTGCATGCTTCTAATGGAAAACTTTCAATCAAGTTTCACCCAGTGGCTGTTGGAGCACTAGTTGTATATCATTATAGGCACTAAGATGGGAGTGCTTCGAGATAGTACATGATATGCATGTGATAACATTGCAATTATTTGGTCACACAAATATGAAGACAATTTTCCCCTAATTAAAACATTTGCTATTTCATGTCTCTTGCATGCAGTTGGACACTATTTGTGATTTTTCCTTGAGACAGTAGTTAGGATGAGGGACCTGTACAGCTCCTGCCCCACAAGCCAGGATGGAGCAACTGATGCTTCATCACACTCTCCAACTCTCTGGTACCCTCACAGTGCTAGTGCTCCCCAAAATCCTTGCCTGGGGCATTCAATTACTTGCTAACTTGGTTATTGTTGAACAGGAATTCTGTTGAGTTGAGCAGTCAAATACTACAAATTTAAGACAGACTTCTTTTAACCACTGATTTTCAAGGGAGGAAGGGAGCAAGTCAGCTGGTGTGTGTACAGCATTGCCCTGTGGCTGGACATACTCTAGTCTGATTTCCAAAAATGATGGTATCTTACTTAATTTAGTTTCCTGTTGATAGTATTTGGAAATGTCATTAGGAGAATCACATGGATAACTTCAAGATATCTGATGCTTAAAGGTCATCTGGGAATAGGGAACAACAACATACCTGTTGATCTGAGATACTGGAAAAGAATGTGACTCAAATGTCACTGGGTGTCAGGAGGGGCTGACACAGATGCCCCAGGGACGTGCAGCACAACATGTTTCAAAATATGACCAAACTCCTGGTTTAAAATTATTTTGTTGCTGTAGTAGTAGCAGGTGATTGTGGTGTCAGAAACTTTCTAAGCCAAAATATTCTTGTTCCAGCTTTCACAGTTTGGAGTTGAATGTAATTAAGTATTGTAATTTTTAAAAACATCGATTCTTCAAAGGGACTTTGTCCTCCCCATAATAGTCATAGCCATGGGAAGATGAGCTGAGGCAGAATACGTGGGCTGTACCCTTGGCCTCCAGTGAAGCCAAAGAAAATCCCAGTTTGAGCTAGTTCAGTAGAGACTCTTGCCTGGTACAGCAAGAACAATCTCTGTGGAGTCAGCTGGGCAAGAGAATAGTACAGGTTCTAGAGGTGGTGAAGGTCTGTCTCACCTCTGACAGACCTCTGTCTGTTAAAGCCTTTTAATTGAATTTGGGTAAATTGTTTGGGAGTGGTTAGTGAAATTCATTTGCCTCAATTTTTGGATACCCAAATTCAGATGCTCTGAGCCAGACTTTGACGGTGTCTTAAACTGGGTTTCAGAATTCTAAAAGGAGTCTGTTTTGGAACGTAAAGGCAATCTTACATTAAGCATGTATTTTTAAAACTTGTATGTGTAAAAGAGGATTAAATAAATCTGTCCTTAACTGCTTGCTGTTTCAGTTTTGCTCTTGCTTGCCAGGATGTCCTGGGCAATGTGCTCACCAGGATGGGCACTGGGGTTTGTGTAACAAATGAGCTAAAACAGAGAGGAGTCACCAAAAAGCTTTGCTGTTCATGTGGGAAGAAAATAACAGAAAAGGAAAAAGTTAGTTGAGTGCACTTTTTTTAAAGGAGTTTCTTGTTTTGAGGCTTGTGGTGTTTATTACAAGTCTTGTGATGTTTGTTACCCATCTCATTGCAAGAAGCTTGACTTTGTCTCAGAGCGAGTGTGGTGCTCCCAAAGGGATTCAGATCCACAATCAGCTTGGGTTAGCACAGTTGGAAACGGAGTAATAGAGTTCAGCAACCCAGTCTGAGCATGACTGGAAATAACATTGGCTGTGCTCATCCAGGCCTGAACTGGCATTTAAAGTTTCTGTCCCCGGGAACTAAAGGTTTGTATTCATTTACAAAAGAAAGGTGTGTGTTGACTTTAGTGGAACAGAATTAAGAAGCAAGTAATAATTGGACTCAGATTTTTGAAATTTTCCTATTAAACAAACATTTATTGATTAGTTCTGACCATAGATTATAAGTGTACTCCAGAGGAGAAAAAAAAACCCTTTTTTCTCCATTTCCTGAATGAACTCCAGAGAAGTGTTCATGAACTAAGTATAAAGTGTAAATAAATTGCCATGACCTGTAATTTGTTGGACTATGTAGTGGTGTTAGTGACATTTTGGTGTTTTACAAACCTTTCACAGTGTTGTCATTGGCTCTTTTCCCCAGTTAAACTTTTGACTAAAAAAAGTACAAAACTTCCATTGTGAGAGAAGAGCAAAAGGAACAGAAATCCTTTGAATCCTTGCCCACTGCCCCAAATCTCTGTTGTAATGAAGCTCCAGCAATTCTTTTGTCCTACCATACTAATGTTTTTATTTCCTCCTTTGTTCAAGTTCTAGATGGGAGATACGAAGGGTCAGAAGAAGAGCAGTAATGCCAGAAGGAGAGGAACCTGGAGGAGAGCCAGGAAAGACACTGTATAGAGACTGGCTTCCTGTGCAGAGCTTTAGGAGCAATGGACCAAGGCTGCCCCAGTTAGGGAGCTTTTCTGTCAGAGGTATTGTCATTGTCATTGGTTTGGAGTAGGTGACATTCCTCCTAAGAGCTTCAGTTCATCTCCTTGGCTGCTGACAGATCTTGGCACACCCTGTGTGATAGGCCAGGGCCTGTCTATGGGGAGTTCTCCTGAGGCTTAGCATCAGTTTCCTTCTATTGTGGGGCCTCCACGTCACTGTGGGTTGCTGTAGCTGTGAGGTTTCAGAGGATTACAGGCAGTGTAGGTTTACCCGGCCAGCTTGCACCTTCTCCCTTTCACTCTGTGGCAGAAATTTAGTGCCATTTCTCTTTTGTCACCCAACTCCTCTAGTGCACTCAGGAAGGAGAGCAATGTTGTTCTGAATTTGTACCTACAGAGCAATTAGACTAATAGACTTGCTTAAGCAGACTTCTCGCCCACAAGCAAAATAAATAAACATGTATCTGTAAGCTTCATGATGTGATCTTGTACCTCAACCAACAACCCCTTTGCTCCCTAAACACCATCCTATGTGAAGTTCAAGTAGTGTTTTGCTTTGAGGTTATGGTGTAGATAATTCTCACATCAGGGCTGCAGAGCTAAGCAGGGGGTTTCCTGAGGAGAGAATCTTTGCTTTTCATCAGTCTGCCTCTAGTTGGGGAGATTAGAACTTCATCAACTCTCAAAATGTTGCTGGTCTCCCAGCACTGAGGTTTTGTTGTTTTGTGTTCAATTCCCAAGAATTTGTTTTCTTTTTTCCTTAATTTAAAAATGAACACATCTGTTTTGTGGCTGTTTAAAAAAGACTTGAAACTGTGTAGCTAGGTGGCTCAAGAACAGAATTAATTCCAAATGTCATTATTTATAATAACCTGATTTTAATTTTGCTTCTGAAAAATTCCAGTGAAATATTTTCTGAGCTCTGTAAATGCACTTGTGGTGAGATATCAGTGTTACCACCTTACAATAGTTCAGAGAAGTTATAGCCAAAATAGCTGATGTCAAGAAAGCTCTCCAGGCACTGCAGCACTCTGCTGGTGTCGTACCAAGGTGTCTGTTCAGGGCAAACAGCCCCAGAGCCCTTGAGAGTTGTGCAAGCAATATCAAAGCAATGGTCTCTTTCTCTTCCTTAGTGTTATAAATGCAGAAAACAAATTTTTGAATGGCTGGGGAGTAGTGTAAAGAAGTCCCAAATTGCAGATCCTGTTGATACTGCAGCAGCAGTGTCCCCTCATGGCAGCTGTGACACTTCCTTGCCTCTATCCCCAGCATCAGGTGGGATGTTCTGGGCAGCTCGTGAGGTTGGAAACTCTCAGTTTGCTTTTTGTTGAGCTCTGGAAATCAGCACCCTGAATATAGATTTCTGTGCTATTAATAGCTCAAGGGTAAAGCTTATTTTATAATTTAGCAAAGCCAGTTCAGAGAACCTTGTGTTCAGTTGCAGATTTTGGAGCCTTGGGCAGATTTCACTTGCCTAGTTGCTGGCAGGTGACTAATTTTAGGTACTTTCTGCCCCATTACTCCAACTTTGCCCAAGCAGGAGCGATATGTGAGAGACTCTAGTGCTCCCCCTGATAGCTGGACTGGTTGTGCCATGGAGGAAAGGGAAGGATCCAGCAGGAACTGCAGAGAGACGAGTGATGTGTGAGCTAATTTAGCAGTGCTGGTAACATTGACTTTTCTCTCATTTTCTTTGGTAGTGTGTCGCTGGACAGATTGAAGAAAAGATGGGATCTGTTGTGGGGCAACTGTTAAAAGGAACAAACTTTTCATATAAATAGGACAACATTTCTTCTTGCCTTCATTAGCTTATCTTTCTTTAATGATCTTTTATGTGTGGATCTGTATTGACTTTAATCCTCAGCCCTTTTCCAGGCATTTTTCACGTTTCCTGTGAGAATTGGTAAGACCAGAGTTCAGCTGTACGAGGGCAAAGCAGGAGGAAAATCCCACACCCCTCTTTCCTGTATTGGTCATTTGTTGGATTAATCACTAAAAGTTACAGACATGTCAGCAGAGTCACTGTTTGATTTACTGCTGCTGATTGTGCACCATCCTGAAAGGGCAGAGCCTGTCTCACATTACAGGCTGTATTTGTAAACCTGGCAGCAACAAAAGCATTATTTTTTGTTGTGAGGAAATCTGTTGAAAATTTTTAAATAAGAAGCCCTAGAATCCCACCAAGCTTTGCGGGTGGTGGCTTTGGAGTTTTTTCCTTCGTTTCCCCACCTGAAAATGCCACATTGGAGCTCTTACATTACACTAGACAGACCAGGGAAGCTGAAGGATGAATTAGCAATGCATGAATTGAGAGGAAGAGTGCAAAACAAAGAGCTCTGAAATACTACAATATAGGCAACAAAGTTGAAGTGCACTTTACATTTATGTGGTTAATCATTCTGAAGCCTGTTCCTAGCCCATGTTCATCCAGCTATATATTTATTAAAGAAAGTATCTTGTATGCTTTTAGATGTTACTTTCCTCTTGACTAGCTGTCGTAATTCCACTTTTCTGATGTGTCATCAGGGTTTTCTCAAAGCAAAAGGTTACTTATATACCTATGTATGCCTATGTTTAGGGGGACAAAATGAGAATATTGCTTACTTTTTAAGAACTAGGTTTACTGGTCTCTCTTGTTACTTTATTCATTAGCCCTGCAGGTTAAGAAATTACTTGTTTTAATCTCAGTTTTCCAGTTCCTGGGATTGGTATGAGAGCACTGGGAAGGAGAGATTTACAAACAAGTGACAAAATGTTACCACTGAGGCAAAAAAAGACTTTCACAGTAGAGGATTACTTTATTTTTAGCAGCTCTGAATAATGAGAAAAAATCATAATTTTCTTCAATTAGGTATCTGTTCCCATTAATTTCTTTCCTGCATTTTCATTGGTAGGAGGGGGCAGATTGGTGGCAGAAGGTTTTCATCTTTCTTAACTGTTTGAGAAGAATTTATTTATCAGTATATAAAGCACAACAAGCTGGAGCAGCCAGAACAGTGTCAGTAACTACTCACACCCTGAGAAAATGTGTGATGGATAAAAGTAACAAGCTAATTCAGGGGATGTCAGGGAAAGTAAGAGAAAAGACTTTTCTACTGCCCTAAGCCCCATAACAGTGCAGTGTTACCTCTGGTGCTCTTTGAACATACACACTTTGTTCTGGAGAAGTAAATAAGCTGAGATTTTCTGTGGCTTTAGCAAGAGCTCAAGAACTTGTCACTTGGAAGGAAAAGAAAAAGGAAAGACCCTTATTTTGATCTGTAAGTATTGTTACTTCTTTCCATTATTTTCCTTCCCCTCTCCCCCTCCAAAAAAACAAACAAAAACCCACCCCCTCCTCCAAAAAAAACCCAAAAACAAAACAAGAAAGGAAAAAAGAATCCTCCAGTGTATCAGTGAAAAGTTTTATGTTTAGGCTAAGAATTTTTTTTTAACTAGTTGAATAATTTTTTTCTTTGAAAGCAAGAAAAAATTCCTGTGTTTTTTATACTTTCTTTTAACTACCTAAAACTAGTATAATCAGAGTGGTATAGTGTGTCTATTTTAACACTCCAGCCAGGCCTCATTAATACAACTAGACCCTCATTATTTTACTTCTTCAGGAAACAAGAGATCGAGCTTTGTGTTTTCCTGGATTAAAAAAGTAACCTTCATTCCCCATGATAGCAGACCCTCTCAGAAGGGTTCTGTGGGAAGAGTCTTTCCCCAAATGGAGTTTTAAGATAAGCAGCTTTCTGACTATTAAATGTAGCAGGCATTTGGCTGACACAGCTTTGTGTTGACAGATGCCTTTGTGTCTCTTTGTGATGGAGAGAAGACAGACGTTCTCCTTGGCATTTAAGAAAGCTTTTACTTAGCAAAATAAAATGTAAAATTAGACTGAATAGTGCAACAGTAAGCAGTGAAACTGGCAGGGTTGCAAGCAAGAAAAGATTGAAAGAGGCTCATGTGACTGCAGTGAAGCTGCTCTTGCTGGAAGTCAGTAACTGCTTAGTCATTACATAAAATTAGCCTATGGAAAAAGAAATTCCATTTTTTTTCCAGCTCTGCTACAATATAAATGCATACCAGTGTGAATATCCATGTATGACTAATATCATGCCAACCATTCTCAGCAGGCAGGAATATCACTGGGTATGGATGCTGAAGTGATACAGCAATTAGCAGCTGTAAACCCCTCAGTCTGTGCATTGTTGTGTGATAAACTGGGCTCCCAATTGTGTCACCAAGGAGAACATGAGATTTTCCTGTTGATGGATGCTGCTGTGGGATGGGGATGGAGCCTGTTTTCAGCAGGACACTGTCCACTCTGAGCACCAGAGGAAGGGGCAACCCAGGAGGAGCCTGTACTGGGAATGGCCTGGTGTTTGGCACTGGTCCCACTGTCTCTGCAGGGTGGGTACTCTGGTGTCCTGCAGAGTGTTCTACCTGGAGAGCGCTCGAGTTTTTTTGAGCCGAGTCCTATCCATGTTAAATGTAAACCATTATGGAGACTTTATGATGGTCTCAGTGGAGCACCTGGTTCCCCTCAATGCCTCAGTGCTGGTCCAGTTGAGAGCTGTCCCTCCTCAGTCAGTGTGGAAGTTCCTGAGGAGCTCTCCCTCATCCACCTCTGGAGACATGTAGTGCTGTTGCCTCATGTGTGTGACAGGAGAGCTTTGTCTGAAGAACAAGGCAGCTGCTGTGGGGCTGTATATAACTGCAGCTTAAAAAAAGCCAACTAAATTATCTGTCTTGGCTGCATTATACCCAAGAAATGCAGTTGAGAGAGCTGTTCCACAGAGAGGGGCAGAATGTTCCCATGGAAGGAGAGGTTAAAAATTGTTAAATTAGTATAGTTTCTATCAAGAGCCTTTCAGGGATAAAATGTGTTTCAGCATACCACATAATCCAGCTGTGGAGTAACTGTCTGCTCAGAGAAGAGAGCTGGAGCCACAGGGTGTAAATTACTTGGGTCTCTACCCACGCCAGATGACAGGAAGCTCCAGCACATCAGGAAGATGCAGAGAGGTTTCCTATTTCCCTGTTCCTCAAGGAGGATCTAAAGAGAGTGTGAATGTTCCCCTCAGCCAAGACTAAGTGAGCTGGCTCTGGTGCAGCTATTGCACAAATAACATTGAAAATACTTGGGATGTGTTTTGCAAGGGTATCACATCAAGCAACTTGACACATTGGCAGTGTGTGGATACTGGAGAAGTCTTCATTCACAGCTCCATGGATCGTCTCTTCTGCAGCATCAGGAGTTAGAGCAGCCTGAGCAGTGAGTGCTTCCCACACTGCCACCTCAAGAAGAATCAAAGACATTTCTGCATCTCTTCCTTGTTGACTAATTTGGCCTCGCTGAAACATCTGGATTTGCTCCTGTCACCCACAGTCCCTCACCGCTGGGACTGTTTCCCCCCCTGGAGTGACAGTTCAGCTGTGATTGAGAAGCAGCTTCTCACTGGTGCAGTTACAGCCCCAGTCCATGATGCTGAGCTGGTTACAGCTGCAAGTTCTGTGCATGTGCCAGTGTGAAGTCTGATGGTTGGCTATCCTGGGATAAGCGTAGTTACTTTAGGAACAGCTGCAGCAATTCCCTGCTGAGCTCTCTGCAGCCATCTGACTCTAGACTGCCTTCATCCAGCACAGACCCTAGCAGGATCAACTCTGAGCTTGGTATCATCTACGAACTCCCTTTGCTGCTTTGTGTGGTTTTAAAGGACAGGAATATTGTGAATGTCCCTTCAGCCCTGCTGGGTGAGCCCAGTCCATGGATAGGTGATTATGTACTGTTGTACCACTGCTGGGTCATACCAGCACCAGCCACCTCTCTGGCCTCTGGATATATTTGTATGCAAAGGGAATCCTCGCAACCAAATCCAGCTTGAAAGGTGGAAAGAGGGTACTCACTGAACTGTGCACAATGATCCCAAACTCAGTCCCGAGGGCATTTGTGAAGTCAGGTCTGTTTTCAAAAATTATGATTAGAATTAACAAAAATGTGTGCATGTGTAGGGGTGAGGTTACAAGGGCACAGCTGGAAGTTGCCTCTCATTTAGCTCCCATTAAAAAGCCATTATAAATACTATGGGACTCTCCAAAAAAAACCCAAATGGTTGTGTGTGTATGGTCTGGTTTCTCCAGGCCATGGTGCCACCCTCCTGTGCAGAATTCCTGCTTATTAATTAGAAATATCATGTGGTAGAAAAAAAAATTACTGTTTTCTTCCTTTTACTGTGTGGAAGGTGGAATACACTGTAATTAGTTACCGGCCTGAAAAGTAGTGATGCTGCTTGGCCTGTCCCATAGAGCTCCCAAAACAAAAACATTGGTGAAGGGATGACTTTTTCCTGAAAGGAAACCAGCTCCCCCTGGAAAGCGGGACTGCAAGGCTTGTGGGGCGTGTTGTCCTTGGCCTCCCTCCCACACACCCTCACAACATGGATTTAGGCCTCTTTCCATGGGTATTTCGAGAGGGATGTGTTTCATGTGTTAATCACTCTGGAAGTGGTCCTATGGAATCTCTTCCACCCCAAGCCCAGCCATTAGACATCCATGCCAGGCCTGCTGTGTTTCCACACTCTTTGGGCCCCTCTGATCCAACAGGAATTTTGTGTCTTGTTACTTTTAGGGGCTCCTTTTTAATTTTGGAAACCCCTCTAATGCATTAAGTGTTGAAAGCCCTCTGCAGGCTCCTGCCTGGTTCATTGAGGTAATCAGAACACGTTTTTAAGGATTTAGCATCTTCAGTTGATGAATGAATGATCTGCCACTTGAATGCAGCTCACCTGGAACAAAAGTCGGTGGATGTTGACATTTGAAATACAGTTGTCTTCTCCCAACACTTAAGAAGGGAGCGACATGTGAAATGGAAGAAAATGGAGACATCGGTATTTTCATGAATGGGGCAAAAATGCAGGACCAGCTGGTGTTTTCCAAACCAGTCCCTGTTCAGGAGCAGCTGCTGGTGAGTTCCTCTAGGCCCAGCACAGCTTGCTGGGGCACCAGCAGATTCTTTTTGTTGCTGTAAACACTTTTTCTTGACCCCATCTCTGCCAAGTCCCAGCTGAGGCTGTGGCAGCCCCTTTGCTGGGGTCACAGTCCTAAACGAGGCGGGTTCATTGGAAGGAGACCAGAACATGACCAGAGGTTTGTTTCTACTTCCAGCTCTGAAGGCACAGACACCAAATCCTCTCTCGCCAGGCAATACAGAGGCACAGGAACACACATGTGATTTAAGAGCACTTTATTGTTCTTTAAGGCTACTTTTAAGTAC
>WBMV01008303.1:0-41003 GCA_013396655.1 Campylorhamphus procurvoides | reverse complement strand
AAAAAAAAAAAAAAAAGATGGCCTGCCAAACCTTTTTTTTTTTCCCAGGTGAAACAAGGCCACAAAAGAATGGTATATTACAGATTTACAAACAGAGATAGAATCTTTTAAATTGAACTGTAGATAACCTGGCTCTGTGAAGAAACTTCACCATGTTTTGTGATGGTGAGTTCAGTTTGGTGTCCTTCCACCCCCCCCCAACCCTTTGGCTTTCATGACATTGTGTCCAATATATGTTTTACTGGACATAGCACATTAAATCTTTATTGCCCTCAAATCCATTTACCTATCTCAGATAAGTAAATGTAACCTTGTAAAACAGCTATTATTGAAAATATTAGCTTTAAAAACATTATCTTATTTGTGTTTACAAAGAAATATAGGAGTCACATTTTCCACAGAGTCCATCTACAGTATTAGTATTGACTGTTATACTGCTCAGTAGCCTGTAGCAATAACAAACGAGTGGCTATTAATGCTAATGCAGTGTCCTCATAGAATAACTGTGTTCCTGCACTTTTACTGTATTACAGACAAATCTACAACAAAAAAAAAGATCAACTTTTTTCTCCAACCAAAAAAAAAAAAGAATGATTACAATAAAGGAAAGGGAAAAATTAAATAGCTACATATCATTAACAAATTAATTGTTTCTCAAAAAATACCTACAAATTTCTCTGTACATTCTTTACGCACAGCGTAACGATGGTCTTAAAGTTACCTATATAAAAAAGTGTTCTTTTAACAATCTTCCTACTGAGAGTAGGATACTGAATGCCAAGGCAAGGAAGCATTGACTACCCAGTATGATGGTAGTGAAATGTGTAAAACTGGGGGCTTAGGTGTTGGGTTTTTTTATTTTTTACTTTTTTTAAAGAAAACTGAGCAGCTACCTTCTTACCAAGAGTAAGAGCCAATCTCCCGATCTCTTTCTACCCTGCACCTTTTCCAAATTAAATAGCTTAACTTTAAAAAAAAAAGCATAAAATAAAAGCCACAATGGACCCAATACTGTAACATAGTCCATAATACATCACTTGTAGTTCACCTTCCAACTAGTTCCTGTTTTCTACACTGAACTAATCATTTCAGGTAACCCAGTATAAGAAAACCCCTAGTTGCAACTGTACTGGAAAGATGGAATGTACGGGGGAGAGGAGTTACACTTAACAAGAAGAAGAGAAGCTCTGAGCACTAGCACAGCTGTGGTTTCATGCCTGCCTCTACTGCCTAATTTCTAGTTAGTAGCTTTTAATATAGCAAATGATAATAAATGCAGTAATACCTGTATAAAGTCTCTACTGGAGGAATGTTTGCTGCAACTTGGCATTGGTTTATGAATAGGCTTTAAAAAAAAAAAAAGAAAGATCATATTTCACAAACTGTAACAATCTGTTGTCCAGCCAAGATGTGTAATGGTAGCAGTTCCTGCAGATAGTTAAGGGTAGATTACACAGACTTGGTTTTAGGAAGCAAATCCCTGTGGAGCAGCAGTGCTGCAGACAGGAAGGGTCGCTGGGTCCTGCACAGAGCTCAGCATCCTGTGCCAGCAGCCACCAGCTCCAAGGGTGGCACAAGGCCTGTCCTGAGGCTGCCCCCAATGCTGGCTGCTGCTAAAGTGAGTATCAAATACAAATACCATAGAGTACAACTGTACCAGCAGTAAGTATATCTAGGATTGTTACTGACAAAAATAAACTAATTCTGAAGAAAAGCTAATAAGTATTATGATTCTTACTGTCTATACATTAATAGATACCAGCTATTTTTCATAAAACATGCATCATTAAGCACTATGGAACCCTCCAACCTCAGCTCTAGTCTAACAAACTGCAGTGTTTAGGAAAAAAATGCCCGTGTTCTGTAAATTATGCAGTCCAGTTGCAAGCACTAAGCACCTGAAATCTAAAGAGAGAAAGACCTATAACCTGTATGAGACTTCCCCTTCTGAAGCTGTTTTGCTTTAAGAAAAATCAAACTGATAGAAATATCATCCTTAAACCCTTTTTTCAGCAGTTTGCCCTCAAAATACTAGCCTCTTCCAAAAAGTTGCTGGGCAACTTCAGTCCTCCTCCAATAGTGCAAATCATACATGACAGTTCTTTTCAAGTATATACATACAAAATTACTTCACAGAGGGAAAAAAAAAAGCACTGTAGGCAAACCAGACAAATTCTAGTCTCAAGAAACTAAGAAAAGCAAAAAGCACTTGGGTCAACCAACTAAGTGTAATGGCTTTTTTGGATTAGCGTGCATTATTTTCGTAAGGGGCAGCAGATCTGCATCAGAGGTTTCTTTGGTAATTGAGGCAGGAAAAAAGGATGCTACATCATATGAATCTTTATGAAATAGTTCCTGCTATCATCTTTAAGGGCACCCTTTTACAAAAAAAAAGTGAATACACAAAAACGTGTTGAAAACTAACCTCCCCTCCCCCAACACTATTTAAGCACTGTTCAAAGCTCAGTCAAACCATGCAAATTCACAAAGGGAACGGTCCTCTCCTCAGGAGACCACGGAGGGTGAGTGATTATGATTGACCATGTGGGAGGAAGGGGAGGACTGGCCCCGCCGTGATGCCGACTCCGGGCTGCTGGAGACTCCGTCCTTGGCAGCCTTGATCTGCAGCCATGTATCCCCGAGGGCTTTGGCAAAGTGGTCATCAACTGACCCTGTGATGGACACCGAGTTTGCCACTGGCTCAGGCTCCTTGTAATTCTTGCCAAGGCTCCGGCGGAAGTGCTCTTCCACCACCGGGTCACAGGCAGTGGTGGCTGCGGGGAAAGGAGGCACAGGATATGTGAGAACCCTGGCACCCAGTGCTAGATGCACAACCCATGTTTTCTCCTGTTTTTCTATCACAAAACACAGAATGGTTTGGGTTGGGCGAGACCTTAGGGTCCATCTCATTCCACCTGGGACACCCTCCGCTAGCCCAGGTTGCTCCAAGTCCTGTCCAACCTGGCCTTGGACCCTTCCAGGGATGGGGCAGCCACAGCTTCTCTGGGCACCCTGTGTCAGGGCCTGCCCACCCTCACAGGGAACAATTTCTTCCCAATATCTGGCCTAAATCTACCCTCCTTTAGCTTAAGGCCACTTGTCCACAAGCCCTCATGAAAATCCCCTGTTTGGGCACAAAGCCAGGCTTCCCTACATCACTGGAGGACTGTTACTGCATAGGGCTGGGAAGAAGGTGGAAGGATTTTAAGCTAAAAAAAATAAAAGTGAGGTCAAGTATTTTTGCATTTCTGTGACCTGCAACAGGTGAGCATTTTATATATAATCATAGCTCTCCCTCAGCCTAGAGCCCCAGTTCAATGGAAACCCTCTCCCCAAACCATCACACAGAACTTATATTTAGGGTTAAACAGAATTGAAGATGTAAATGGTTTTTCAAAATCTGGTTCCAAACCTGCTGATAGCAGTCAGGTGTGAGGAGCCCTCATTCTAAATTACATGCCGACAGCTGACCTCAGGGTTTCATCTTAATTCACATACTTCTGCTTGGAGCAGTCAGGAAAGTAAATGAAATCGTTACCTCTGCACTGAGTGCTGCAAGCATTAAAATGGTGTAATACTATTAAAAAAGGAACAAAGAATCTGAAAAGACAGGTTTTGTGCAGAAATAGTAATAATTCCTCAGACTAAATACGAAAGAGCTGCAGTTTTACAATTTAGAAACAGCATCTGTGTGTCTAAATGAGAATTATCTTTCAAAAAGTGCTTGGCGTCTGCGCTACAGCAAGGCTTGACTGATCCCAAAATACACTGGAGTGTCATGCATAAACCTCTTCACCTGACAGCAGACAAATCTCTTCTGGAAACATTTACCCCCCTTCCTAAGCACATGTAAATACAGCTGGGGTCTCACTGGAGCAGCTCTCCTGAGACCAGTAACACCAGTCTGAGAGAAAACTTGCAATATCTGAGGTCCCTATGGACTGATTTCTCTGAGAGTCTAAGGGTCACCTTCAGCTTCTAGTTCTAATTCTAGTCAGCACTTCAGCTTCTAAATCTGGTTATCAACAATACACTAAGCTTTATAAAATAAAAAAAATACTACTACTACTACTAATTACCATAGTATGGACTTCTAGGTTCCTGCCTACATCACACTGCTATTGCTCCATGGACACATCCTGGCTGATGAAGCCTCACTGCTATGACCTTTCAGCAATGCTGTGTGTTAAAGCTCTGCCTCAGCAGGTAAAGGACTTGAAATGAAAGGGCTGTGTTTCTCCAGGCTTCCTCACTGTGCAGTGAGAGAGAGTGAACAGAAACAGCCCCAGGTTTCCCAGCAAGTATTGCCTGAGCAGATTTCATGAAAAGTACTAATTGCACAGAAGGCAGAAAGCTAAAGCTCCCTGTTTAGGTTGCTGTAGCAACTGCCCTTCAAAGCTTTTTGTGTTACCCATGCAGAGCAGGGTGGAGAGTATGAGCTTTGGAAGAGTATTTGTAGCTGCAGGAAAGATTTTTGCGACTGCAGCTGAATAGTAAGAGTCTACTGGCTATTGAAATACTGGGGAAACTACAGCTCCTAAAATAAGAGCATGGTCGGATCGTTGGCCCTGGCTGCTGTTTGTCAGACAGACTAAAATAAACATAATGACTTATTTGTCTGTGTGGGGTGTTTGGGTTTTTTTTAAGAAGCTTTTCAAAACAAGAAGAAAAAGCACCTCTCCCCCTCCAACTCTGAATTGGTACTTTCTCCAGGGGCACACGATTGATTGTTAGAAAGTGCACGTCTCAGGGGCAGGGATACGAAGAGGTATCCTTTTACTGCTGTTAATATATCAGTGCCTGCACAGCTAAGGCTGGTGAGATCGTTCTGTTCTTCTGAAATTCTAATGAGGCTGTGGGGAGTTTGGAGATGGCACTTACTGCTGGAGGGTCTCCTGTAGGCAGGCACAGAGCCGCAGCCGCTGTGGGCGATGGGGCAGTGGGAGAGGTTGCAGTTCCGGTTGCTGGCAGAAGCACAGGTGATCACGGAGGGACGGTTCTGGTGGGAACACAGAGGAAAGCTCTCACTCACTCAGGCAATCAGCCCTAGCCACAGCAGCAACAATGAAAACCATGAACTATCCAATTCAACAAAGCAGATTAAACCCCAAAATATTCAGCTTTGTCTGATTAAAAAAAAAAAATTCCACACTTTATTTCCATAATGGTTCTTGTTATTTAAGTGGTGAGCAGCCACACAAAAAAAGGGCAGTGTAAAAGCAAATCATTACAAATATTAAAGTGATTTTACAGTTACTGTTTCAACCTCCCAGACATTTCATATTCAGCACTAAATGTCAACACATTAAATGCTTGTTTCATCCTATGGCCACACATCTGTCTCGTTTCAGGACTCAGAAGGGCTTGGCAGACTTTACAGATATTTGTCGTCTTGGTATTATCCAAGTTTTAGTGTTACCATTTTTCATTCAGAAGTCGAGTTTTCCTAGCCCTAATTCTGTATTCCCTACTGCAGACACAGAGCAGGAAGACCATGAAATGTATAATATGAAGAGATCCTGAGCCAGTCTTGACCACAAGTACTTTCCTGTTGTAATTAATCTGCCTTTCCAGCACTACTTAATTAATATCATCCTTTTTTATTCTCCACACATGCAAATTCCCCAAAATATCTATTCACATCTATATTACATCGTCGTATCTCTGCTACTTTGTACCGAGTGTAAACATAAAATACTCTTTTCATAGTTGTTTACTATGTAAATGTACATTGAAACAAGGCCCTGGGAAAAGAAATGTCCCAGTTTCTCCAGGTTTCCGAAAGGAAAGAACACATGTATTGGAATAGATCTGCTTTGTATCTTGGGTATATCCTCTGATGCAAAGAGTCCATTATACTCAATGCAAGTTACTATTTAAGTTTCCAAAGAATTAACAGAATGGATATAATTTAATTTCTTCTCCATTTTACAAACCTGTGAAGCAACCCACAAAAAGCACTGCATTATCCCAATCAGTAAGGAAGGAGGGAGTTTTCCTTGTTTCACAGTACTTTATGCAGAGTAGGAGAAAGACCAGTGAAGTCTTGCTCTTACCAGTAAAGATCAAGACTCATAAAGTAAAAGAGCTGATCCTTCCATGGAGATTTAACATCATTTGGCAGGACACAACAGGAATAAGGCTATTTACATCTTACTGCCCTGACAGCAAAGTAAAAAAAAAGTAAATAACAAAAAAAAGGGAAGTATTGCATTTTTTGTAAGCAGTTCACATGTGGAAGTATTTATTTTCTACAGAGGCCAAGATGCTGTGCCTCTCTGGAGTGTTTTTTTTTTGAGAAGGGTATATATGCTAATCTCTTCAGAGGAGTATTTTGGACATTCAAGAGGTGGGAAGTAGAGAGAGACAGGTAATAATGTCTCAGGAATCCATGTGCCAACACCACAAAGGATCCAAGAGGTAGAATAAGGCATCTTACAGAATCCCCTGCTATGGCTGTGTGTGTACAGAGCACTGGGCAGAATACAGACACTTGTACGAAAAGAGAGATAAATTGAAAATTTAGTAAGTACAACATAATACTGAATAACCCTGCCCTGCTGAAAATAAGAAGGGAATTTTTCCTCACCTGTTTATTAGAAACAGAGTAAGATGAAATTCCATTCAACATGTTAAAAGTTAAAAAAACCCCAAACCAACAACTAAATGAAACAATGACTCATCAACCTAGGGTTTCTTTCTCTCACTCCACTTTTTATTTTGTATGACTTCTATTCTGTGGTCTTAGTAAGATCCTATTTTCCCACGAAAAATGATTGTAATATCATTTAAAATGTTAAAGATAACAGGAGAGAGGAATCCAGTCCTGGGCAGCAGGAATCAGCCCAGGTCAGACAGTGGTGCAGCTGCTGAGCAGGGACACAGCAGTAACACTGGCAAAGGGAACTGGTGTCAACACTGGGGCCTGTCCCTTCCTCCTCTGTAACTACGTATAACCAAGAGCTGACCCACACTGAACAACAGCTCTGCAAGCTACTGCCAAAGGGTGTGGAAGAGCACCAGTGCAGTCAGGGAGTTTGGCATAGCAAAATGTAAGGGACTCTTGTACACAGCCAGCCCCCGTGGAAGTCTGCAGTGGGTGGGACGTTGATGGCTCCAGTGAAAGGCAGGTGAAAAACCATCTACTCCAAGTGTTCACCCTTTGCAGGGCATCATTGTAGGAGGGAAGGAAGGAAACACAGATTTGGGTACATGGGCCAGTTTAATAAGTACAATGTGCAAGAAAGCCAAAAAAACAACCAACCAACAACCCCCCCCCTCCAATAACCACTTCAGCATATGGAAGTAAAGTATAAAATAATAAAAAGTAATTCCTTGGCTTTAGGGAAAGTAATTATGAATAAGTGACACAACATTGCTCTGAACAGTGGAGTGAATGCTTTTGGCTGGCTAAAGCAACTGAGATCATTCAGGCTTCTTTCGCCTGGAACATTCAGTGCAAAATCTTCCCTTATGTCCTTTTTAGTCTTGCACCCCTTTTTCAGCAGTCCTGGTAGGAGAGATCTGGGACAGAAGGGAGGGGAGCACACATGGATCACCAAGAAAGGCACAGATGATACCCTCTTCCTGGAAATTGCATCAGTTGTTGCCTAGCAGGTACTGGGGCTTCACTGAAACACACACTTGCATTCCCACTTGAAACACATGCATCAGAGAAAGCAGCAAGGCCAAGAAATCTGTGACAGATACATTTACACAGTGATATACTCACAATAAACACAGTGAGCTGTGACATTCAGTGTCTGTTTTTAAAATATATTTTGTCTGAGGAATAGTATCTCCTATCTATTGCAACTGACAACATGTTCTGCTTACACCTGGGAGTCATTGCTGTGTCCACAGCCAGGACTCTACACCCACACAGCTCCTGCCCAGCCCGTACCTGCTGCCGTTCCACAGAAGTCAGTGTCGGTGTGATGCTGACTGTCCTAGTTGCATCCATGCTGTTTTTGGTCAGTGCTAGAGGTTGATCCATGCTCAAGCTTGGGATTGAGGCGTACATGGGATTGGCATGAAGGCTCATTGTCGGGGCAGCCGCCCTCTCGATGGGGCTGCGGCTCCTCTCGCGGTGCTCCTTCCGGTAATCCCCATTGGCAGTCTTGTTTCTGAGGCAGGAGAGAAAGAATGGCAAAGGCCTTACTGTTGATCTGTTATTCTGTGACATGCAACATTAAATCCCTGTGAAGAAACACCAGGAAATGCACTTTGCTTGGACTGTGGGAGGCGTAGAATCAATCCCTCAGTGAGGTACCCCTGGCATGTCCAGCCTCCTCCCTGCAAAGAGAAGCCAATCAGCCACACTTGCAAGCTCCAGCAATCAGCATTTTTCTTCAGTCTGGAATTTCTTCAGATGCACCAAGTAACAATTTTTAAGATCAGACACCTCCTCATTTAATGTACTATGAATCCCACTCTGTCTCCTAACACTGCAATATTCTTCAAGCATTGCTGAAACCCAAGGAAAAGTTTATGTTGACATCAGCAAAAATGCAGTGTGTCAAGACAGTAAGCAAAGTCTTCAGAGGAGAAAATAAAGGAAAAGCAAACTATACTGCACTCATCTCAGAATCATTTCATTACAAGTGCTCTTTCACAAGAGTAATTTTGAACTACTCCTGAAAAGTAAATCCCAGTAGATGTGCTCATGTAATTAGCCTATCATTCACTGCAATGAAAATAAAGCTGCATTTGCATCTATGGATGAGAGATTTCAATTTCCATACCGCAATATAATTGTCAGTAAAGGCAAACCAGTGACTCACAGGAAAGGTACTTCGCTCATTACACAGATAAGTGTGGCTGTCACTGGCAATGTGGAGAGTACCAGTGAGGTAAGAGTTCACACACTGCGGGGACTGGTGCCTCAGTGTCAAACTGCAAACTTCATCTGTCCTTTCCATAGGAAAGCACCAGAGGAGAAAGCTGGCTCTGTGGAAAATAAAACCTGTCTTCAGGTGACTCTTGAAGTACCAGTGAAGTGTCTTATGTGTCCTGTGCATATATGGGTAAAACCCAAAGTGGTTTCCGCTCCATTTTTTAAAGCGTATCACAGCAAGTTAATATGCAGGAGCAGTCTTTTAAAATGCTGATGAATTAGGCAGAGATAGGGAAGGCATCAGTTCAATACTGAAGTAACTTACAAGTTCAAAAAGCTAATGCCTATTTCAATGTCTGAGAAAGTGTCTATAAAAGGAAGGCTGTGGGGTCCTGCCAGTCAAGGAAAATAACGAACCCCTAAAACACCCATACCGGCTGTGGAGATGTCCCCTGGTGATCCTGTCCTGGATCCTGGCCAGTCCTAAATCTTTTAACCTCACCAGCATCCTGTGGCCATGGATTCCACAGTCTAAACTACATACTTGTTAAGTACCTTTTCTTCATGGACTCTTTTTGCTTCTTTTTAACCGAAAATCTGGCTTGGTTTGCCCTTGCCCTGATTCTTGTATTATGAGAGAGACAAAGCCATTGCTCCCTGCTCATCATCTTCATGCCACTCCCAAGTTCATCTCTGTTCAACAACCTTTTTTCCCAATGTAATACTTTATTCAAATAAAACCTGCTCCTGTATCTTTGTCATCTTTGTGGCCCCTCTCAGGTAAGAGCTAGAGAAGTGATCATCTTTCTGGAGATCTCTGCTGTGTTGAGGAACAGGACTCTTGCTGAACTGGTCACAGTTCTTCAGTGCTATTGTTCAGCCTGCTCAAGAGTCACTTGGTTGTACAGAAATCTGCTATTGCTGCCTGAATCTAATCTCATTTATCATGGTAGAAGTGATGGTTAATATGATGCCAAGCAACCAGTGACTTGAGAATCTCAGGACACGGCCCACTCTATGGGCCAAATTCCCCTGGCATGTTTAGGAGGGGGAACAGCTAACAACATATCAATACAATTTGTAACCCTTTAAATCTCCCTGCTCCCCCCACCCCCGCCATCTATTGCCTCTCTGTTTTAACTAATTACAAACTAGCAGTTGCAGAGTAGCAGAATCGACCATAAAATCTAACCTTGAAGGTCTCACAGTTGGGTACTCAAGATGGTCCCTGAACACTGTGTGTTTCCCAAACCTCTTTGCAGGCTGGATTTAGCATAAAGCAGCTCAAATCCACCAGGAACAGCTCTCTCAGCTTTGGGCCAGTGTCACTTCCACTGCTCTGCAGGAGCAGCACTCAGCAGGAAGGTTTGGAATTGCAGTGCTCTGAGCTAATGACCGATGCAAGTGTGAGTGAATGGCAGCACAGCAGACTCTATATTTAACATACAGTAGCCTCCTCTTGAATTACAGTGCGGAAACAACTCCTGGACACAACTAAACCCTCCTGCCCCACCCCTGAGGAAGCAAGCAGGGAGCTTCAGAAATAGCACAACAGCCATAATATATCCTGGGAAACACGAAAAGCCATGGCTAAAATCACTGTTCAAATGAAGGCTGTGTAGGGATAGCTTCGTGCTGCAATGCAGAACCTTTGGTGGCTGCAAGCCAAATTCTTACTTTTCAACAAAATATTATCTGGTCTACTACAATTTAAATGACCATTTGGAGGCCGCAAAACCACCTAAAGCTCCAGCAGATTTCTACTTTTCACTCCCTCAAAGAAAAAAATAATCTCCCGTTCAGAATTTTTCTGTTTTAATAAATACAAGTTGATTTTCAAGGAAAAAATTTGTTTTGTCCACCAAGAATACCTGTAAAATGAGACAAAAAACGTAGCTACACTAGTTGATTGGGCATTTTGTCTTAAACCTCACTTTTCAGCAACTTAGTGCTGCATGTACTGGGGGGTGGGGCTGTCAAGCGACCACTGATGACCAAACTTACTGAAATTCCCAAGCATAATAAATTTTCCATTTTACACAACAGCACTTATTTCACTCACCCTCACTTTAAATGAAAAGTCACAGCCTTAAGTATCGGTAAACTGCTAGTTCTGCTGCTCCCCAAAAAACCAAACCAACAAAAAACCAAACAAAAATGCCAACCCTAACAAAAACCAAAACACAAAAAAACTCAACAAAACTGTCCTGCAAAGATTTTTTGAAGGGACCAAGAAACCGGGCAATGGGATCTGCCTGATCCCGCGAACAAGCACAGCAGGCAGACTTTCCCTAAAGGCACCAACAATTATTGAGTTACCTCACCAATCTCAGCAGGTCACACCCCTGCCCTTTCTGTAGGCAAATAATTCCCTCTTCCTAAATTAGAACAACTCCTCTTCCAGATAGGAAACTGTTATATACTCCACTCCTCAAAAATCCTGCCCTCAATTCATCTACCTTCACCTATATAGCCTGTGCAGAAAAATACCTGAAGCTTCTACTTCCACATCAGATATTACCTTTTCTGAGCCCAGCTGGAAATGCTACAGCACTGTATAGGACAGTAACACGATAGCTCTGCCCTGATGAAAATACACCAGCACTTGTTAGTCCCTCCTATTTAAATATAAATAGCAAATCCTACAGATATCTGACTCCACTTGTAAGACATTTGTACTTAAAATTATCTATAGGGTATTCAATTTCCCATTATTAGGCAATTTTAGTTTAAAATGCCACTTTAAAAATCATTTTCTATTAGAAATAGAAAATATGTTAGAATCTTTTAATTATTAGTTGTTTTTATTGAGAGAAGTCATTCTTGTTTTGCTGTTAGTCACTTTATCTGAAGGGGTATCAGAAGTGCATGTGTGTGAGATAATCACACTTCACTGAAGTCCATTAGTTTAAACATTCCACATGCACTGAACAAGCAGAGATGCATCTCCTTAGGTCAGACACAAGGGCAGAAAATTACAAAGAAGGATTTCTGACCATGTTGAAAAAGAACTTAAAAATATATACTACAAATAAATCCAGCTGTCTAAACAATTGTACCATCCCCAGACTCCACTTTATCTTAAAAACCAGCATATGCAACCCTGGACTCCATGTGAAGTGGGGGAGATGCCAGTGCAACCCCATGGGCCTAAAAAATAGCAGTTCCCATGAGGAGACCATAGTTCAACATCAGTCATACCCACCACCCTTCCTCCCTGCTAACACAGGTTGTTCCAGACACTTGCAGGTTTATTTTAGCAAAATTACACATGATTCCAACCTAAAATTCATTTCTCCAACACTTGAAAAACAGACATTGTTTTCCATGTTGGTCCCCAATGAATCATAACCCAGGCTCCAGCACTTACCCAGCATCATGTGCTCGGGTGGATGTCATACCAAAACCACACACATCCTGACTGGAATTCTGCTGCAACTGGGTTCTAAAGAAATTTCTAACTGAAAGTAATGCTCCAGCACTCCTCAGAACCAGCAAAAAGGTACCAAAATGCATTGTTTGCATTTTTTGTTGCAGAACCTTTAACCATGGCTGTTCTGTTCTTTGGCACAGAGTCGTGGTAATTCACACTAGCCCTACAGAAACAGGAGAACTCTGCCAGCTGCTTAAGGAAAAGGGAAAAAAGAGGCCCCGCAAAGGGGACAGTTTTGCTTGCACTCACTTCCAGCTTGCAGATCCTTAAGGAACAGTTGCCAAAAGCATTACTCTGCCTCCAAGAGAAGAAATCACAGACGTTTCACGCTCCCTTTGGCAGAACCTAAGCTCTGGCTTGAAATGGTTACAGAGCCGTGTGTTTTCACTTGCACAAAGAACAACTATCCCCTTGCATATAAAGTACTTTCTTTACACAAACACAATGCATAATAATGCTTAAGAACAAGCTTCCATTTGTGTAACAACTCAAATATGATTTAAGTATTTTCAGCATCTTTATATTTGTTTTCTAACACCTTTTACTGTCTCTATGCATAAACTCTGAAGCGTGAAAGAGGACAGTTGCTTCTGTTAAAGACTACTTAAAAACCAGCATATGCAACCCTGCACTCCATGTGCAGTAGGGGAGATGCCAGTGCAACCACACTGGCTTAAAAAATTGCTATTCCCATGGGGAGACCATAGTTCTACATCAGTCATACCCACAACCCTTCCTCCCTGCTAACACAGGTTGTTCCAGACACTTGCAGGTTTATTTTAGCAAAATTACACAGGATTCCAGCTGATACTGAATATCTCCTCCACATGATGGGAATCATTCCTGCAAAAGTATCTGCTGTTATCTACATTATGGCTGCTACTGTGAGGTGGAAAAACTAGAATTTAAGGTGGCATTTCAAAATACAATTACATATAATATGCAGAGGAAAAAATCGCAAGTATTCTTTACTCAGATGGGGTTTTTTAAAGCAATCTGAATTCACTAAAAAAAACCCCAAAAAACAACACAAATAAAACCTGAAAGTAATATCGCTTTGCTCTGTCAGCCAATTATCTGAAGTATGTATAACATGAAAAATACTCCAAACGGCTCAATGCCTTCTTCAAACCACATGTCTTCTGAATGACTGTCATCTAAATACATAAACCTTCTCCATCACACTTTATTAACTTTATGCTGCCCAGTCCCTTTGAGTAGCCTTTTCCTTTTATGGCTTAGTACTCCTCAAAAGACGTTCTAAGAGGCAACTTGTAGAGATCATTGTTTTTGCAGGAATCACTCCTGCCACAGAACCCGGACACACGACAGGGTTTCCCAAGAAAGTTAATGAATCTCCTCCCTTTTTGTCACTGTTGATATTTTAACATTATTTGTACAGTATCTTTATCTCTGCAGGAAATCTGGCCAAACTAAAGCTCATGTTTGTACCAACACACAGGTCAAGCTGGCCACTGCTCTCCTGGGAAGGATGTTTCCAAAGCAGCACCAGAGCATCCATGTCTCCTGCTCTGGTCCAGATGGGGCCAGCTGGCCACGGAGCACCAGCCTGGACTGGAACATCTTCCAGTCCTTCCCCCATCCCAGTGTAGTTTAACAAGGACAGAAACAGGCGACTGAGCCTTCACCTCCTGCCCCAGGCTACAGACAACTCCTAAGAGCCACGTAGTATTTCAAGCACTGCCTCAAAGCTTCTCTGGCCACCAATAATTAAACTTAACTCCTTACAGAAAAGAGCTTTTGTTCTTTTGAATTTTCAGTTTGAGCACCAGCCTCAGTCTGGAGAATTAAGCATATTTATACAAGTTCTCTCCGAGTCCAAAGCACACATGCACCAACCACATCAGTTTTCCTTGCTCTTCCCACTCCTCTGTAATTGGAATTCTTCAGTTACTTTCCTTAAAAAGTTTCAATTCATGAAATTTTTTTCAGCTTAGTGCTACAGCTAATGGAAAGACCTTTGAAATAAGAAGTCTAAACCACTGAAAATACACTAGCAAATAGGATAATCTTACATATAAACAAACACAGCTCAGACTTTCTGTATTTATCCTCACCCAAGCAGGATTTTCAGAGATAAAATGCTGGACCAGATAGTTACTTGCAAATGGAATCAATCAGGAGGACAGATTTCACAGTGAAAGAAGAAAATCAATAAACTCTGAAATGCATAAAGGAGTGTCCCATTACTGCCTGAACCAAGCACAAATATTCAGATACAGATGAGCTTCCCTTCCTGAAGGCTTAATACTCACAAGTATGAAAGAATGCAAGAGAACTGCATGATGTAAGACTGCAGTCCAAAGCCAAACCCACAAAACTGAAACCTAAATCTAATGTACAGTAAAATCAATTAACACAACCTCAGATCCTACTTATTTTCTCACAGGATTTTTTTTTTTTAATATTTGGCCATCTTTGCTCCAACACTCATAGGATTGTTTTAAAAGATAGCACTGGTTTCTTTTTAAAAGTAATCAGTCATTCCATCCATAAGAACACTGCTGGAATTCATGAAATGAAAAGTTATGTCGCTGCTGGAACACATGTACATATACATTGCAGAAACACTGACAAGGTTACCTCACTGCAATACGTACAGGCTGCAGGATATCTGTAATTCAACTTTTAAAAAGAAGGGGGGAAAAATTACCCACTAATCTCTCTGCTCTGCATTGCTATTGCCTATTTGCTCAACTCTAAACCTACTCCAACTCCTACCTTTAGGTTCTCATTTTGCTTGGTATACCTGATGGCTCATTCTAAAGTTCCATCATTTTTTGAAGAGATGAAACCATACCTGAGATGCAAATAACAAAATTTTAACACATAATAAATATCCAGAAAAATTCTGAAATCAGAAGTGATATCATTAATTCTGCTGAGGGATCTGTAAATATAAATTATCCTGTTCAGGAAACTAAATAAATTTTAACAATCATTAATTGCTCAAAAAGTGGAGCTAGAGCAACAGAAAGTTCCAGCATTTCAGTATTACCACAGTAACAAATGTCCAGGTATAACAGGTCATTGCAGTAATCTTAAAAAAAATTCCTAAAATGTAGTGATTTCTGGAGTATAAACATAATCCCATTTCATGTCTTCAAATTTTTGTTTAACTCTTCCTAGGTGGGAACAAACAGCTGAGTACAGCTGCCATCAGCTCTGACTTAGTTTTCAAGGACGGAGGACAAAAAGTATTCATCCTGTAGTCAAACAGGAGAAACTTTCTGGTCCTCTAGCCTGCAATGGGCCATCTCTGGCTTCCCTCTCCTAAATCAGCCTAGGAACAGCCCAGCTTTTGGGGAGGAGACAGGACAAGTAACAAACCTTTGAGATTTATGTGATTTAGATACCTCCCCATAACTCTGTTGGGAAAGAACAACAGTAGCTTCAGTTGCCTTTGGAAAATCCTGCTCAATACACTAGAAAAATGCATAATGGAAGAACTATTTCTGCCAGCTGTGAAGAACAAAAGACAGAAGATGTGAACATTTGGGAAGCTGAGAAAGGAACTGCAGAGGATGCTGTCTGTCTTTAGAAGATGCTGCTACTGCAGCTCAGAGAGCACTTTCTTGGAAGGTAGTTTCAGTAAAAGTATAAAACTCAGATATATCAAAGCATGCCAGAAACTCAATCCTGCAGCTGCTAGTCAGGACCCACAACTAAGATTTCATTTCTAGCTCAAAAGCAAACTACAGAAGTCACCATAGTACCTGAGTACTGGGAGGCACAATAACCTTATTCTGACACAGTCAAACAAAGCCAGTGAAGCAAAGGGAGCCTGTCAATTCTCACTCCTGGAGTGCAAGGCAGGGTAATGCAGATACTGGGATCAACAGAACAGGATCCAGAAAGGCAAGTCATTGCTGGAAGGGAAACTAAAAGTTCCTGTACAGAAATCTGAACTGTTTCAAGTTCATAAGGCACTTTAAATGCTTGGAGGGGAGAACTTCCAGAAAAGCAAATGATAAAAAAATGAGGTTACAGAGACACTCCAGACTTTCCCAAATGTTTCTAACAAACAGAAAAGAAAACGTGACAGCATAGGGAAAGAGCAAATAGGCTTCCATGCAAACAGCTTGAAGGTCAGAAGGGTTGCTGGAAAGATTCAGAGGCAGCTGTAAAGGGATTCATTTGTACCCAGTGCATGGCCCATCCAAACACCTCTGGCAGACATTTCCTCCTACATTCTACCAATTCATGGGCTGGGTCACGTGCAGCTTTTATAATTCAGCCATATTAACATCCTTTTGAAGTAAAACTTGGCACAAGGAACAAACCTTTTATACTTGAGTCACTGGAAAATACCGTAAAAGATATTTATGATCACACAGAGAACACCATGGGCCAATGTCAGAGAAAGGCTGCACATAAAACACAGCAGTGGGTCATGTCCCAGTGCAGCAAGATCAGCCATATACATGTGTGCTCAGTACTGCCAGGGTGCATCAGTCTGTTCTGCAGGCTCTGGGAAAACTCAGCAGTGAAGCTGTGCAGAACTGTCAGAGGAAATAAAAAATACAGTTACATTTTTTAGAGGATTCACTGGGTTGTTCCTCACAATATTTTCTGCTTTTTTTAATTTGGAAAAAATACTTTTTTTCATCACTTAATGTCTGTCATGGAACTGCTTTTGTAAAAGTGGGCACCAGCTTAAGTCAATCAACGAACTCCAAATTCTCATCTGTTTACAAGATATTACTTAGTTACATCACCTAAAAGATGCAACAGGTGAAAATCCTACAACAGAGGAGCAGATTAAAAATTTTCTTCAACGAGATAATGTGGGAAGTAAAACACATCAACTACATGAGAATGGCAACCTTATTTATTAGAAGTTTTAACAACACAATCCAGTCTCTGAAAATAAGGTCACAGTGCTGGAATTAACTGTGCCAAGTTTTCAGGAGATGGAACTGTAGAGCCTTCTTTTCCAGCTTCAGTGAGTCTTATGAGAAAGAGGGAAGAGGGCCTGGATCCTTAAAAGTTATGGTCCCTATCCATCAGATACACACTGTAACGGTAGTTGATGTGCAGAAGGAAAAGCTGATAAAGTAAAATAATTCAGTATTTCAGTAACTCTGAAAAAAACCTCAGGCTCTTCAGGTCTTTAGACAGAGAAGTGTTTAAATAACTGGTTTTAAGAAATTAGATTTTTTTCACAGGCTGTTTTATAAAAGAAATAAATATTCCATTAAAAGTTTATTGAAACTTTTGTAACTATTTGTAATTGCTAATAAAATCTGAATTAACAAAACCTCTAGAAACACTATACACTAACAGCTTCATTGTATATTGCACAACTATTCTTATCAATATAGTAAAATAATTCCTTTGAAAAGCTGATAAACAAAGCAACCCCAGCAGCAGCTGTTGAGTGTTTAGAGGCCACTTCTGCAGCTCAGGCGCCCGAGTTACCCATCACACTCTGCAATCAACAGTATCCTCTTACATCAGCTTCTGGCTTAAAGGAGACTTCAGTTAGGAAAGCAAATCACAAGCAAAAACGTTTGAGGATTTTACTCCCTTTCCTCCCCTTGCCCTCTTTTAAAAGATTGTGAACAATGAAAGTTACCGCCTTAAAAATGTGACTAAGACTTGCATGAAGCAGCATTCAAGCAGCAAGGTGCCAGTGATGTCAGTCATGTTGACACGGCTCATGCACATTATGGTACAAAATACTTGGACAGACAAGGACTGTAAAAGCAGGACTGCGATAGGAACACTGGGATCGACTGCACCATGACTGCACCGTGCGGCTCCTCCATTCCTTACAGAGCACAGCACTCATGTGCCACATTAAACACAGCATACAGCAGCAACTGGAGCATGCCAAGCTCCCCTAGATGCTCTGAAGGCTGTTCCCATGGCTTACCAAACCCACCCCTCTTCTTCCTCACCAGCTATCCTGCGCTCAGGTCAGTAAACCCGGTATAACCCATCTCCTGCACACATGGTCCCACAGGTACAGCTGTTGCTGTTATGGGCACATCCTGCTGTGCTTCGAGAACATTTGCATTGTGTACAGCACCAGTGCAGTTAGATAAGAAATGCAGAGGCAGTTCAGTGTGAGCTGAGTGGTGTGAACACGTGATCCATCCCTATGGGATCCACCCACACCGGGGTCCATCCACACAGGACCCATCCACATGGGGATCCATTCACACCTGGATCCATCTACATAGGATCCATCCACGCCAGTGTCCAACCTCACAGTATCCACTCACACAGGACACATGCCCACCAGACTCCATCCATATGAGTGCCCAGCCATGTGGGATTCATCCAAACAGGTGCCCACCCACACTGGACCCATTTCAGCACCACAGCGCATGGATCCCAGCAGCATTCCCTCTCCCGTGGGAGAAGCTGGTCCATCACTGAGGTCAAACCCTCCAGACTCCAATGGCAGCGAAGCCCTGTTATTTCCCTTCTTGCTTTCTTTAGGGATAAACCAGCAGCCCTGGCTCTGCGCAGGGCAGGGTCCCCCCAGTCGGGCTCAAGGCATTAACCCCAGCACAGGACTCAGACCCCAGCCCGCACAGGGACCTCCACCCTGGCCCCACTGCCCTGTGGCCCTAAAAGTCCCCTGGGAGCAGCCCTGGGATCCATGAAAGATCAGTCAGCTCCCTCCCCCAGATGATGTCTGGGAATCGCAGCCAGACCCAGCAATGCCACTGCCAGGAGTTAAACCCACTGGGCTGTGCCTGCCACCCTCTGGCACCAGCACCACCAGCCCAGGGAACAGAACTACTGATCCAACTAGACATTCATGTAATATTTTATTCCAAATCTTACCCTCACAGAGTCATTGTCTGTAGCAACCGTGTCCATAACATTCTAATTCTCAAGAGCACAACTTTCTAGTAAAAGGCACATCTGTCAAACTGCAGGAAACATCTGGGAAAATGGTTAAATAGAAAGAAGTGAGATTAAACCTTTGTTTCCATGGGGTTAGGATATAAATTTAGAATATGTTTGCAAAGGTTACTGGTTTGTTTCTTGCCTCTTGCTTAGTTATCAGGCTTTTGGATTGGTGCTGAATTTCACCCCATGGCAATATATGGTAATTCGCACAGCGTAACATTTCGCTTTCACCCTGGGGTAAAAATCCAACACCAGGGCTCAGGGGATTTCCCATTCACTTAATAGCTGGACTCAATGATCCTTGTGGGTCCTTTCCAACTCGGTGATTCATGTTCCATCCCTGTGTGCACAGGCCCCCTGACGCCTTCCCTAAGTGAGTGTTGGGACCCCTTGTGCAACACTAACACAGCTTTTCCCCTCACAAGGCATCCTGGAGCCTTGCCACACTATGGAAGGGTTATGCTCCTTCATATGAGATGGAAAATGAAAGTGGAAAACATTATATCAAAAAGAGAAATCTAGAGAGGACTAACAAACCCCCTTTGCTTGCAAGTGGAAGAGACTAACATTACCTGATTTTTTAAGTATTTCAACATATACACAAATTTTGACAGATAGGTCCTTTTGAGAAGGACTGATGAGCCATCAATCAGATTGCTTTTAGCCCTGGAAGTGTTCGTAACAAACCTTTCATGTGTGCTTGAACTGAAAGGGACTGGAGTGCTTTCTGAAATTCCACTTGGCTAAGAACTGTAAAACTCGGTGTTAAATATTAACTCAGATATGATGGCTCTTTCAAGTCCATCTCTGAGGGTTCAATTAAACATACATTTCTTGGAAGCAATTTAACAGTAATTTTGCGTATTGTGCCATCTCCATTAGTAAATAAGAAAATACATCTGATTGATTCAGTCCGTCATTCAAGCAATGCATACAAGGAAAGAAAAAAAATAGATCAGGAAAAGCACTTTGAAACCTGCTTTGTGATCCTTCCTCCACTTCATCAACAAAAGCCACGTTGTATCAGTTCCACTGGCAATACAGAGTTCAGCTTCAACAGGACTGCTTTGAGAGTTCCAGGTGAACCGTAAAATACTTCAAGAGCATATTTGTACCCAGAGGACTGAGTGAAGATGCTTCACTCAGCAAAGGAGAAACACTTTGGGTGTTCTGAATTGTGCATTGGGTTTTTTTTCCAATTCCAATTGGTCACACTAAAGTGACAGTGTAAACATATTTCTTAATACCACATGAAGTTTGGAACCCAAAAGGCAGTAGTTAGCAGCAAAGTGCTTCTCTGACAACTCCCACACTACCTCCACAAGCCAGTTCTGCATCTTTTCAAGCCCTCCTGGAGCTGGAACCTTCCCCTCAATGAGGACCTGATTTTCTGCCGAACATTTCCACTCTGGGTGCTCAACCAGTCTCAGGGACAGGTAAGGAGGAAGGTGAAAGAGTCCTCCTCTAAAGAGGAGCCTTGCTGATTGAATACTTCAGATCTTACTCAAAACTCCTGGCTTTGAGCCAGAAGCTTGAAGAAGATGTAGCTGCCCCTGCTCTGAGCAGGAGGTTGGATGAAATGGCCTGTTCTAATGTGAATTATTTAATGGTCTTTGAATACAGGTCACTTTTAGGACAGATACTTTTAATGGGTACCCTGGTGATTTCTATCACAGTGTCACTAAAGTCAGCAAATGCCATGATAAAAAACTTGTGGGGTAGGGCAGCTTCTACACTACAGGAGTCTTATGGGTGGGATCAACATGATTCTTCATTGTGACAAAAGTGAAGACAACTCAGAATTTGGAACAGAAGAGTCTGGATCTGCATGGTTATATCTGAAACTACACATCATTCTGCATGACACACATTGAAGTACCTTATTCATGTGCAGACCTTTCTTTATTACAAGAAAAAGCCAAATTATGTATCACACAAACCAAGAGATGATTATTCCTCAGACATCTACTTAACACCTGCAAGCATTTTGTCATGATTTTTGCATACAAATTAATCGTCATTGCAATCCCAATGCCATCAAGCCAAACAGGAACTACAACAAGCAGAAAATACTGTCCACAATCCTGCTTGTCCCAAACCCCAAATGCCAACTTCCAGCGCGATGTATTCCACAAACGAAGAAAAGGAATGGTTCCAATAGGAACTCAAGTGGTTATTTTGGCTATTTCTCTTTAAAGCTCTTTGGCCAGGCCCCAGCTGATGGAAGGGGGTTGGGGGCTCTTAAGGCGGCCCTGTAGGCAGGGCTGTTTGTGCCCAGCTGGGACAAGGCGATCTTTGTATTCCTGGGGCTGCGGGAACCTGGGAGAGATTGGGAGGGAGGAAGAGAAGGAGGGAAAGAAGCCGGGAGAGAGGGAATCAATAGCTGCCCTGCTGCCCCAAGCGCAGCCAGGAGAAGGAACAGTGCAGCTACCCTGCCTGTGCACACATAGATAACTCTCACATAATCCCAGCTCCAAGTTACTCTTCTGTAAACCAGTGTGATTTTAAAACAAAGGCGTGTTTCAACACGAGGCTCAAAACAAGCACGTTTCTACTTCACACAGCACCAGAAAGTGATGTGCAGTGCAAAAACCATTTTTACTTTAGCAAGATTAAACTTTAGTGAATGCATTTCAAGTAAAACATCTGAGGGACACAACAGAAACTGTGCAATGCAAACAAAGGAATTCTGTATTACCTGTCATTAATTAAGGGTGGAAATACTCATTCTCCCCAGGTGAGGAGCTTAAGGGTGTACACAACTTCTATCACTAAAAAAACAGAGAAGCAATATTAAGTATGTATAAGTAATGGAGGCAGCGTCACATACTGATTTTTAAAAATGGATTTTCAAGGTCTGAAGTATATTTTCTTATCCTAAAGCTGAGAATTATCTCCTCTGACAAATCATTCTTTGCACAGAAATTCCATTACATATTTCAGAATCCCAGGAGGCTTGCCAGGGCATTTGATTCACTCTGCTCCAGAGACTGTACACCAATAGTTGTGGTTTTCCACAATGAAAGTAAAAACACTCCCAGATGATACTTCAGGGAGTTAAACCTGAGCAGGGAATATCTCAAAGACCTCTGTTTCCAAACAAGTGGCTGATGTAACTTGGATTTCTAATAAAACATCCAAAGCCTTTAAATGGATTCATTCCCACTGAAGCACAGTGGGGTGCTGCTACCTGAAAGTTAAGACCAAATTGCTATTGAAAGGTTCTACCATTTATAATGAACCAAACACATAATTCTTGTCATATTTAATTATATTTCTAAACATGAGATGTTGGTTTTAAGAGGATGAATACACAACTGCTTCCCAGTTCTAACAGCACCATCACAAAGACCCAAATGCCTGAACAAGAGCTGCTGGAGGTTATAAAAACTTCTGTCCTCCAACCACTGACTACCAAATGAAAATGATCTGCCCATCTGGACACTGGGAATCACTGGAGGCATTCAGCCAGAGGAGCACTGATTTACACACCATTTTGTGCAGAGATGTGCAGTCTGCAGCCCTAATATTGACCATGGCAGCTGTTCCCAGGTTTTGTATCACCAACGCTTTCATCCTATGCTTTCAGGGGACTTGGTCCTCTAAGTTCAAAATACACAGGCTCCAACTTGTCTTTATAGTCCAAGTCACAAAAATGTCTTTGCTATCACCTAAGATATTGTGCCATCTAATCTCCTCACATTAACTCCATTTCTCTTACAGATTTGCTTTCCTAAATTGAATGTTGTCAAACTTACACTTTACAGAATCTCCAAGTCACTACAATGACTGCCATTATTGTGTTCTATAAAATATTGATTGCCCCAAACCTACTGTCTTTTTCTTTATTGCAAAAACTCAAGCTTCTTCAACACATTTCCCATTTCCAAATCAAAATTTTTAGGACAGTTCCACAAAGTTGAGTAATCCATTTCAACTGTTAAACCAGAATGTCATAATCCAAAAAAGAGGAAAAACATTAAAAAATAACTTCTTTGGCAGTGGTGGCAGGGAAATGGGAGTAAAATTTAAAGAATGTTTGTAAACTTTTCTGATATATCTGAAATACATCGACATTCAGGTATTTCAGACATATCACAAAAGTTTCAGTTTCTGTAATGTTCTATTGAAAGTGGAATGGCCAGATCAAATTTACAAAATAAAGTAGAAAAAAAGACGGCCTCATGGATGCTATTTTAGTTTATAATTCATCTGCAGTAGATTGAAACACATTTAACTGAAACACATTGTTACATGAACAATGGACAGAAAACCACAGCTTTTTATTATAAGATGATGCATGTTCCATATACAAAATCACAGAAAGAATCTGAGTAAAACTGTAAAAATATATCATACCAGAAAATTATTAGATAGCTCTAACATACATCTAGAGGACATGAAATACCTGCCTGTATCTTTTAGTTTTCAACTTTGGTTGCACATGAGTCTGTTGGTTCAGACTTCATTATTTTTACACCCTCCATTATATTAAGTATTACAATGTACTCAACTGTCATCTGTGTTTTATTTCATCACTAGAAAATGAGAAAAAAAAATTAAAAATCACACTTTTCCTTATAAAGTTACATAATGTTTCCAAAATGCCATAAATCTCTTCAGTTGTGACAAGCACATGTGCCACAGAAATAAAGCACATGGTTCTTTCCAATACCAGCACTCTCACCTCCAAGGAAAGGCTTTAAATAGTTAAATTCTTCGGCAAAAGAAGGAGGTATGTTGTAAAGGAGAAGTCTCTTTCTGCTTGTGAGCTTTTATTGTTTTGCATTACTTCAGTGCTGGATTCCTGATTTGCAACAAATTCCAAGAGTGCAGACTACAGGCCCAGCCTCTGAGTAACACTGTGGTAATTTATTTGAGAATAAATACCTCTGTCCACATCTCATGACTGCACACAAGAGTCCACTGCAGCGTGGAATGCACGGAATGCCGGGGCTGCAGGAGCTGAGGCAGCAGGGACTGCCATCAGGCTGCCCTTTAGCTGCTGAACCGCTCCATCACTTCCTCCAGTCAAGAATGAAAGGAATTCTGAGCCTGAACTTCGTGCCAACCAGGCTTGCATTCCCAGGAATGAGAACACAGCACGAATGGCATTTGCTGATTGCCCAACACATGCACCTCACTCACCAACACCTTACCTGTCTGACACATTCTACGTGTGACTGTCAGAGCGCTGTGCAATCCCTCAATAATGTTTAGCAACAACTGCAGCTTGCCCAGTTGTCAGGGCAGAGCAGGGAGCAGCTGGCTCAGGGCTCCTGGCCTCAAAAACATGCCAAGCACTTCTGTTTCTCCTCCCGCCTCCCCACCCCCACCCGCTGAGCGACCCAGAACCGGGGGAAGTGAAAAGAGCACATTACAAAGAACAAACTGAACATACTTTAGAAATTGCAAGGTGAATACGTATGTTTTACTATAAATAGTTAAGCTGAGTTAATTCCTGTTACTTCATGCTGTGTGAAAACAAAAGAAAACAAGAAACCCCATCTAATGGCAGCAGCTTTTGTGCAGATCATCCATACAAGCTGGAACAAAGGAAAAAGCAAGAGCAAAGTTTTAGCCACGGCAAGATTTGAGCACACAGAGAGATGCAGAGGATAAGGTTAAAATAGCGAGGCACTTACAGATGTGGATTGAACATCCGACTCATTTTAGAGACATGGTCGTTTTCACAGTCTAGCTCCTCATCCCCTTGGTCCATGCTGAGTTTCCTCTTGTTTGGGCTGATGGGAGGAGGGCCTGTCCGGTGGTTGGGGAGCGCAGGAGACACGGGAAGGGGCTGCATTCGGGGCTCTCCTCTTAGTGCTGCCTCACCTATGGGGGAACACAGCTGAGAGTGAACACAGCAGGGAAAAGAGAGGTAAAATAACATGCTTTGAAAACATGCTTGCAGAAAAATTTCCTCCCAAATTTCAAAATTTTCAAAAATTTCCCAAACTGCTCAGGCACGTTTAAGGTGGTTGTACCATAACAAGGCATCATGAAACACTTTATGCTGGGACAAATGTCTGAGTAAAGGCAGCGTAAGAGAGGGGGAAAGGCTGATTCAACTTTGCAACAGCTTTTTTAACTCCAAAACATTCCTTCTCACAGGCTGCAACTCCAACACTGAGCTTTGATTACCTCACTCTGCAAACCATGACTACTCGCAGTATATTAAGCTTTGTTCCTTTTCTTATGGTTATGGTTATAAATTCCAGGGCTACAGTTCACATTTATGCCAAATATCCAAGATGTAAAACCGAATAAACATTTGAATTCTCAGATTATTCCCATTACACAAAGCTGTCCAAAACAAGCTTGTCTGGTATATAACTATGCAAGAGAAAAATTAAGGAAAAAAAATTGGAACTTGCTGATGCAGGTTTTAAGTACGTCCTTAAATGTCCTTCTCTGTATTTTAAAACTCTGTTTTTGGAGCCGTGAACAAAAGATCACAATTCTTCAGCACAGGAATCACAGAATTTCAACTGGATAATGGTACTTTCCATCTGGACAGACTGGGGGTAAGTTCCTGAGCAGATTATAAATTTTTATATAATCTAACACCAGAAAATGTCATTCACAGCTGTGCATAAATAATTCCAGCAAGGATAGAGTTGGCTGTGCGTAAACACACTGACATTGCTGAATAGGCATTAAAGTGTGACCCCTGCACTTTTCCAATTTCAGTTAAATGTCTCACTACTTGTATCGCCTGAAGCACAGTGCTGCACTTCAGCACTTATGGACTTCACTGGAACTCACATCCGTACAGCCACAGGTCATATTTAGACCTCACAGGGATTTAAAGATGCTAAAAAATGCTTTTGGGGCTTCACTGGGGGCTTGGAGAGGAGCTAAATTAACCAGGGCTACCTATTCTGGTAATATCCGTGAAATAGCCACCTTTGCTGGAGTTTAAAATTTGTATTTTTCCTACACAGCCAGAAGCATTTTGTTTTCTACACAGCCATAATTTCCAGACCTAAAATTAGGATCAAGTTAACTCCATCCACAGTGCTGAGGTACCTGACAATGGAAATCTTTGTATACCACCACACATTTTCACATCATCGCCAAGGCAGATGATTTATGAAATGCTGCCCTAATTCCACATATGACAAATACCATTTTGTTGGAAAAAGGAATGAGGAGAAAACCTCCTGAATGTTTACCAGTAAAAATAAGCACTCTGCCAATTTAGTCAGCATAATATAAACTAGCAAATATACACTGATCTATAAAACACCACAAGCCATGATTTCTATTAAAGATTCTGGCACCAAATCCAAATAGGAACTTTCCATCTCAGCTCTAAATAGCATAAACTGTGCTCCGCTGTTAATGCTCCAGGACAGACACCCAGACTTCTCCTTTTCCTAAGATCCAAGGTCTGAATTGAGAAGCCCCCACAATCACTCCAGTGTCATGAGAGAAGCCTTTATTACAAAGACCTCTCATAGAAATAGTCTGCAGACCAAGTAAACTTCTGCATTTTTAATTTAGCTTTTGTATTTTGCCATTAGAAGCCTCCACCTACAGAGTGTTCATATCCTAAACTTTAAAAGTAAACCACATCATACCAGTTCCTCTGTGAGGAATCTCCCTCAGTTCTGCCTTTGAAAAAAATTAATAACAATGTCAAAAGACAAAGGTTTCCCCACCTAAGCTGGTGATACTGTCCTCCCACCCATTTGCAATCACTTTTGTCCCCACAGTATCTTTGATCACTTCTGAGGACTCCAACGCAAAATTCCACCACAGCAATTACAACTCCCATGTAGGCACCTAACTCCTACTGACTTCTGAGCAACTCCTGATAGGAACACAGGCAATTCAAACATCCATGGAAAGCTAATTTATGTGTTTACAAAAACCCAAAAATCTCCAGTCATTGTTAACTGAGTAAATTAGAAACCTTCCCTTTTTCCTCAAACAGCAGGTAGGAGCCTGATAATATTAAATTACCGTAATGGGATTTTTTTCTTAAAAAAAAAATTCAATATGTATGGTAAGAACAGCATTTATATATTAGCATCCAGACTGAGTACTAAATCTGGTAAAAATGCTACTGTATGCTGGAAGAAACCTATTGTAAAGAAAGTTTGCATAGAAAGGAATAACTTCTAATTAAAGCCTGTCAAATTTGGTAATGCCTTTTCCTAGTTATGCAGGGAACACCAGAGCCTTCAGCTAAACATACCAGAACCTGACCAGCACCACAGGGCCATTAGGCCAAAACTAATCAAATACCTTTAATGGGTGGGAGCAATGAGCAAATTGGAGCAGCGTGTCTCTTACAGGGCAGACTGGCAGACACCAGTAAGAGGGTTCAAGTGGCCAGTGCTCAGCATCTTGTACAGCCCATTCTGCCAACACCAAGCAAGCAGAACAATGCCAAAGATGGGTCCAGACAGCTGGGAAAAAATCTCTTTACACTGTTTACAGGGATAAGTTGCATATTCATATACTGAATTTGTACTGCACCATGAGTTCTCATGAGGCCTGTACATTTGCTTAGGGCTAAAACTGCTTTTAATTTAAGATAGTGGCTTCTTTCCCCACTACTTCCCTTCTTACCAAACTTGAATTTAAAGCAGAGAGGGAGAAACCACAGAGGAGACTATGGCCCCAAATGCCATTTTAGGGACTAGATTTGTCTCCCCCAGCTGACCACACTCCATGGAAACCAGACTAGCATCACACAGCTGGCAAGACAACACTCTGATAAAACAACTGTGTTTTATAAAATTCCCCAAGTCCAAACTCCAGTCTTCAAAATTCATTACTGTGATGGCTTGTGTCTGCCCTGCAACTGAGAGCAGAGATAGCAAACGCATTTATTGTGCCTCTCATAATGCTCCTCTTTGTCTCAGGCAGCAGCTGCTGTAAGGCACTCAAGATCTGCTGCTTTCAGATATTTCTACTTACAACTATTCATACTAGTCCCTTCCCCCTCCCCTTTTTTTTATTAAAACTGTTGGGCAACATGATAAAGCACAGACAAGCTAAACAAAGATAACACCCTGACGTAGTGTCTGCCTATAGAGCAGCACTGCTCTCAGTTGACTCAAGTCTATGCAGTCAGCAAGAATGTTCTTCATTTTAACCACTTACCAGCCTAAACTGAAAGTGGTTCGAATTAACACATGCAAACTAAATGTTTGTCAAACCAGCATGGCTCTTTCCAGTCCTACACACCACCAGGACAGCTCTCTGTAAACAGTTATCTCCAGCTCTGTTTGCCTTTCTCTCACAGCTCAGTCAGCAGTATCTGCATCCCCACTGGAATGTTCACGCAACACAAACATCACAACAGCAAAAGTCATGTTTATACAAGTGTGGATTTGATAGCAAGACACCAGGGAAGTCTCAAATGTGTCTGACAACTGCAGGAGTTACCAAAGACCGGGAAAGAAAAAATACACTATTTTGGCAGCTAGCTTCCTTCCTCTGACCCCGCAGCTCCATATAGGCTGCATGGAGACAGTGCTACCATATCCTATCCCCCCTCCCAATTTCCTCTCTCCTGCTGGCTACTCTTAATGCATGAAGTCTGAACAATAATTACCATCCAGAAATGAAAGGCTTCGTCTTTCCAGCTGAAGACTGACAGGATACACACCTTCAGACACACTGAAATGAAACTCCTTGAAAGAAAATTCCAGCACTGCCCTTACCCATTTTACTTTTTTGTTCTGCACCTGGTAAATGGATTTGTCCACAAGCGTAAATTCCCAACAACTTTATTAACTTTGGAAAAAAATTAACAAATTCCTCAGTTGTTGTATTTGTCATCAGGGTCTGTACCTTGAAGGTCTTAGACTGAGTTACCATGACCTTAGGACACTCTATTAATTAATCAAATCACGGGCAAGAGTGTTTAACACTTTAATTAATGGGCATTACACCCTTTAATTACCTTTTCCAATACTTGCAGACAAACTCTCATTAGTAGAAGGAGTTGCCTCATGTTCCTAGGGCCAGATTCCCAGGAACAAATAGTACTGATTCAAGACCAAAACGTACCTTCACAACATATGAAACACTTCTGCTGAGAAGCCAAGATATTCACAAAAGCAATCTACGTCAGAAAAGGATAATATTAAATAAAATTTATTTTATTTTCCATTCCTATATTCTAACAATCATGAGATTAAATCACAAATAGATTGGAATGAATTTATAAACTACAGTATGTTTTCTTCCACTCTAAAACACAGCAGTTAGTCTGTGCCAACATAAATTGGGATAAATGGCATAAAAATTCCAATTCATGCACAAAATAAAAAAAAAACACATGATTTGAGATATCAAATACCAAGCAGGGAAGTCACCACAAATGACTCAATTCAACAAGTCATCAAAACAAGTTATCAAAACAGAAGAACTGAAATACAGCACCAGAGAATCAACACGCAGATGCTGGCAGCTGCCTAGTTTGGGTGTTACTTCACAGCATACTGGACAATGTAAGATGACGGATATCCCTGAAATTGGGAAATTCTCTGGCAAGTAGATATGTGTGAAACCGACAATCTTAAGTGTGTATTTTAAGGTAGATTTGCTTCACGTGCTTTAGCAAAGACAATTAATTAATCCCTTCAGACTCCTCAGTGGGAATCTTCAGTTACGATAAGAGACATCCTAAGAAGCAGTTACAAACTACAGTATTTATATAATTGCTGAAAATCTCTATCACCCCCACTCAAACAAACAAACAAAATCTCTTACGTGGAATAATTATTTTTTATCATTATTTCAGGGTTACTTCTACAAAGGATATGATTTAAGCTGAGCTTAAATAAGACAATTCTGTGAAGTCTGTCACACTGTGAACAGTCACTGTAGTCTGTATTTCCTTTAGAATATATTAAACACATCTATCTGGAGAGCATAATAGAAAACTGCAAAACAACAATAAATTAAGTATTAGTGGCAACAACCTAGTCAAAAAACACAGCTATGAAATCAGATCTTGGAAATACTTTTTATTACAATTAATTGATTGATAATTGAGCAGCCAACTTACTGATTCACTTATCTGGAAAATATTTTACCGACTTTCTGGTATGATTACAAAAAGGCTAATTTAGGAAACTAGAAAGTCACATACAAGTGTACAGAAAAATTGGCAAAAGCTTGTTCTCCTCCATTTACAAAATGTATGAAAAACACTTACTCCTGGAACCAAGCTCTGGCTACCACTGTGCAGAGACTTGTATGCCAGAAAACCTACTTCCAAAGCCAAAATACAGTGATTAAATTGCCTATTCTGTTCTGGCTTCGCCATGTGGCCATGTCTGCCAATGAGGGACTGTTCATGTTGCAAGAAAGCACATAAAACAGTGACCTCTGCATTCAATCACCTCCACCCACTTTTTCTCCTCTTCCTTCAAAAATCTGCACAAAGGAGCCACAATTCAGGTACAGTGGATAGACTTGCAGTCTGCAGACAGATTCACTTGAGGATCCTTTCCAAAACATATATTGTTAGTCACAACTGAGTAGCACAGGTTAAAGCAGATTTCCACTTTAAAGGACTTAAAAATGCTGTATTATATACCAAACACTACACTGCAACAGACAGAAAATGGTAAATTCGCCTCCTCAAAGCTAAGTATAATAGTATTTGCTCCTTCAAAGGTACTGTGAAACACTGACTGCCTCATCCTATGTTCTCTTTGATCACCTTGTAAAAGCACAGATGTACAAAATACCATTGCATACTCCGTTGCATCAATTGACTTGTATGGATAATAACCACTTCAGTTCTACAAACTACTTCACAAACATAAAAGACAAGTAAAAAGTCTCTGCTGACCACTTAAAGACTGAAAAATTCTCTCCACTCTGTCAACCAGGTACCAACCGAGGGAGTCTCCTTGGTCAGAAATTGATGGCATGAAAAGAAGAAGGGCAGCAGAGGTGCCACAAAGAAAGCAGGAGGGAATAAATTTTAATGTTTTGGTCTGGCAGAGCTCCTTATTATTTCCACTGTCAAACTGCAATTTTTCACACCTCAACAGCTGTCAATGTGGGGCTGTATTCAGTTCCAACCCAACAATGAACTCAGGTGTGCATCTAACTATAGAGCATGAGATTACTTAATAAATTGCAGCTCTGCCTTTAAGACAATGTCCCATTTAGGTAACTCTTAGAAAACTCTGAAAAAATGTTCCTTTCTTCTGCTTAGAGTACCTGTACTCACGTAAACTGTGGCTAAAATCAGATTCCAACTACCTGGCAGACAAGATTTAAATGTAATCAATGCTAAACTACACTAATCGCCAGATAAATAGCACCAGAGTTGTCTACACTTGTTAACATCAGTGTCAAAAAAGGATTCCTCCATGTTCAAGACAGAGGGTGGATATTTGCTCAGAAAGAAGAGCTGTTCCCCAGGAGTACTCCTTTGAGCCATTCTGCCAGCTCTCCCGAGAAAAACCTGTATCAAGCATTTAAAGTCAGTTAAGAGGGACTAAAAACCAACACAGTTATAATTTTATGTTTGCTCAGTGCATTACAGAGGCTCATAGAGCTAAGACCAGCTATTTAGCAGGGCCAAGTGCAAGAGGCAGCAGTTTGGCCATCCCAAACACAGGAGGGGAGAAAATAAAATGGAAGGCAAAGGGAGAAGCATAATTTACATTTTCTGCAGAAAACAATACATTTCATATTCTTCTGTTTGCTTACTAAACATGACATTTGTATTTACTGGGCAGCAAAAGATACAGGAGGCATTTAATTCCCTGGCAAAACACACTGCATTGTTAAGCATTCCTGGTGCATCCCCTACACCACACTCTGTACAGTGATACTGCAATTTAGTCATTGCAGTTTGTTCAACGCTAGGTAATGTTTTCTTCTCTGTGCAGTTGAAATCTCTAAAGATTCTAGTCTGTCAGCCCCATGACGGAAGGATGAGACACTGCATTTCCACCTTGTAACCCAGTTGAAATGACCATGGGGGACACACACATGAGCAAGTAGGCAACAAACACCATGGTGAGCGTTACAGCAAACATAATACAGAAAATAATTCCAGAATATGTGATGAAAAGCATCATCATGCAAAGTCTAAATAATACCCATATAATTAGAATGCAGCTTCTTTTTATTTACTTGAAGAACAATTATACATCATTCTCTCATGTTTCTGGTAAGTGGATTAACAGACAAGAACATTTACCACTGTAATGTGATTTTATTAAAAACGTAAAAATGCTGTCAATAAAAAACTGTGAAGGAAATATAACTAAGGCAACATGTCAAAGATGTTGCTTTTCAGATTTAGGTGTTCTTTCATTACACTGCTAAATGACTTACTGTGTTATATAAAAGATGGCAAAGCTAAACTGATCAAAGAGAAGTCTGTCTTTTAGCTGAAACCATCAAAGCTATAAGACTTGTTATCCATTTTAAAAGTCAAAGTCACAGCAAGGTCATAACTGAAGAAATTGTTAGATCAGGGCCTTAAGCAGTATTTCAGTGTACTGAATGATACCTTACAACTACATTTTCATGAGACAGCAAAGAGACAAATAGGAAAACCAATTTGTGAACACTCAAACTTGAATAATTCCTCCTGTTAGTGGACAGCAATGTGAATACTCAGGCCTGAAACATCCTCCTTCTGCTCTGATGGCTGACAGTTCATGGATATGATCCTGTAACACAAATTAAACTCCGCTGCACTGGATACTCAGTGCCCCTCGCAAATATGAGCACAGTCACTAGTCTACAGCAAACATTAATTCTGAGATGCTCTCTTGCAATGGGCTCATACTAAAATTAAATCCCATAAATTGTGTATTGTTTCATTCATAAGGACTTTAAGCAAAAGGTGCTAGGTAAAGGTAAAAAAAATATTCCACTTATTTCAACTATTTTTATTTTTAGAAATATTGTAAGTTTTTATTGTCGTTTATTGTAAGCATGCTCTGAGCACCTTTTCTCACGTTCTTCTCCTTTGCTACATGTGAAAAAATTCAGAGCATCAGGAAAATGAGCTTTCTAAAAGAGCTGTGAAATCTGATACTGCAATTTCAAGCAGTTTCTTTTACCCCTATTATATTTTTCCCCAAATTCCTCACCTGGAAGGTAAAACACTCTCCAGAGATGATAGAAATGCTTTAAAATACCAATACAAAAGAAAATGTATTCAACATGTTATTAAAAGATATGCACAGGTGGGTGGCTCTTTTTGGAATGGATTTGGAATGAAGCAAGGTCAGTGTTCAGAGGACTGTGCTGGTGCAAGTCCTGCAGAGCTTAGTGTCCAGTTCCCTGAGGGGATCCCCATGAGTAGCAAACAAGTGACCAAATTCTCTCCTGACACTGAGCTGAAATGAGCAAATTACATTTGGCCTAATGAGCTCAGGGAAAACTTCAATTTCCATTTTGGTTTTGCTCCCTGATGGCAGCCTGTGTGAAATGGACTCACATGTGAGGGACACAGAGCCCCTTCAACCACACTGGACACGATACTGAAGACTTTAATCCACAGAGTGTCAGAACAATTCCAACCCATTTCCCACAAAGAATCCATTGTAGAGAACAAAATCCCTTTGTCCTTCAAAATGGGCTCCAAAATCCCTTCTACAGAGGGAGAGCAAGGGAGCAGTGACAAGTGTGTAGGGCAGTCAGGCACTCTGAATCCAGCAGCAAACCACAGGAGCCATTCAGATGAAAACGAGATCATCTTTTGACTGCGCTCTTTCCATGGAAAATGAGGAGGACATGTCAGCTTGCCAGTTCCTCATGTGCAGGGCTGGACTGCAGCTTATGGCAGCAAACTGAGATCCAACACAGCCTCAGCCAGTGGAAGAGTATGATTTCAGCTCACCACAAGCACTACAAGGGAGGATAGCACAGAGCTTTCAACCCACGGGCTGTGTTATTATGAGACAACCCAACAGTCTCCCTCCGGTGCTGCTCACACACAGTGTTTTAATAACCAAGAACTTAGGAAGGCTTCATCATCTAGAAGAGCCCAGAGAACAGTGCAGATCATGAGGCTCAAAGGAAAGGATTTCATATAATTTCTCCAGTGTGATGACATAAAGAAACTTACACAAAAACTGAAAAATATTACCATTGTTCCTAACAGGACAGTCTTCCAAAACAAACAAACAGGCACACACCACCAATAAGGAGAAAGATAAAATTAATTCTGTGCCTCTGACATAGCAATTCCTAATCTTAGGTTCATGACATGCAACTATGATCAGTAATTTTATTGGAGGAAAAAATGGTCATGAAGAGATCCACCACAAAATTTTAATCAACCACAGAGTACAACAGCTTGAAAACTGTTGTTCCACTAGAGGACTTAAGCTGTGAAAAACCTGGTACCAGAGAATATTATTAATTTTGCCCTAAAAGGACTGAAAGGAGTGGATCTGAATTAACACTCTCATCCACTCCAAGAGTCAGCATGGCTGTGTAGCGACTGACATTGCTGGACGCTGTCAGAAGGATAAAAGGGAGCCAGTGCCACAGTGCCAGGGAATGGATGGGAGCACAGTCTAACTCATAGCTGGGCTGTTCATTTCACAAGAAGGAGGCTGGTTCATGGGGCCAAGCTGCAGGGTCACTTAAAATCAGAGTTCTCTCCAAGGGGAAGCAAAGGCAGGGAAGATAGAGGGAGGGATTGCGTTTGCTACCAAGAAATTATATACTTCTTGGGCAGCATTTCTCACAGCTTTCTGGGCACTGAGGGCAGGTTTTCCAGAACTCTTGGAAAAGCAAGGAACAAGCAGAGATTTGTGTTTTTGAAGTCATAAGAGCCATAGGATTGGAAGAGGTGAGCAGTAGCAAAGTTACACTCTGCTTCTCAAAGACCTCTAATCAAGACTTTGTCTTCTTACCCCTACACCTAGTAGTCCTTAGCAGAATCTCCCTTTTAACTTAACCCAAGGCTCCTTATCTTTTTGTTTTAAAGCTGCAGAAGCAACCCATTCCTTGCACAACACAGAATGGACAGGGAAGCGCAGTGGAGTTGATAAAATGAAGGTAACAAAAAATGCCAGTTGTGTGTCTGTGACCCACCACTCACATCCAGAAATCAAACCTCTCACTTCATTACTATGACATCGCTCCCCGGATCTGTTGAGCCCTTCCCCATCTCACTTGAATGACATGCATCCTAAACATTTCTGTAGATCTCTACCTCCATCACACATTAAAGATGTTTCACCCCATAATTAAGCAGGCATTTTATTAAATACTACTGTGAAGTTTTTAATGGAACCAAATGGCAATTTTGAGGGCAGTGAGACACTGCATTAATTAAAAAGTTTGGAAGCACTGCTTCAGGTCAGAAACAGGCTCTCAGCTTGCCTGTTGCTGAGCCATGCATTGTAGGATCACAGTTGGATGGCTGTTCCATTGGAGTTTCTTATCCCAACTCATCTTCTGAAGAGAATATAAAAATTAATTGGCTTCTGTGGGCACATTCCTTTTATACAACTCAACAGGCCCAATCTAAAAGAACAGACCTATGGAAGTCCTGTGGCTCAGACAGGGGAACTTAAAATTCTTCCAACTATAAATCCCACTATTGTCTGTAAGGGCTTATTCCTTGCATCAGCTAAAACCACTCACCTACTTCCACTGAAACAAATTCCATCACCTCAGTCTACATGGGGTCCACTACAGATGAACCACAGTCACAAAATTTTATTCCAAAAGCTCTTGCTTTTCATTCATGACTGCTGAACACAAAGCAAGGATCTAGTCCACATGTCATCAGTCCACGTTTCAGTTTTTATCTGCTTAGCTGATTAATGACAATTTTTATTTGCACATCCCAAACAGGAAAAAGCACTTTTTGTTTACCGACAGGTCATGGTAAGGTATAGCAGCTACAGCAAAATATTACAACGGAGGTACTTGGAATGTTGCTGTCACCTTCATCCCTGACTTAGGTGAAGTCAACCAATTGCAGCTCTTTCTTCCCCTCTGTAAAAAAGTTCACTGTTTATTTCATGGGGAATCTAAAAGTTAAATTAACTAGGCTTCTGTGAGAACCAGGACACTACAGAGAAGATTAAAAATATATACCTATATAAAAATGTTTGTTATCACACTTGTTTCAAAACAGGACAATTGAGAAACACTTGAAATCAAACAGGGAAGTGTTCAATTTACAGTACTACAAATGGAAACTCAGAATATCTACAGATTTGCTGTTAAGGCAAACATAATGTACCTCAAAGCAGTTACAGTCTCAGACACTGGACTTTTAAAGGAAGAGAACTTAATTTTTTATATATTTTTTTTTTTGCTTATGAGCTGAGTTAAATACATTGATTCTATAACATCAATGAGAGAAGCATTTTCTAAGATACAGAAACCAGTCAAGACTCTGTAAACATCCTTGCTAATGCTGGAATTCCCATTTTTGACACCTCTGGTAAATAGCTCAGTGTGATGCCTACAGCAAGACAAGAGCAAAGTGTTTCCCTCTTTAACTGCAGCCCCTGGTTTTAGAGTGTTCAGCAGGAAAAGTGTGCATGTCAGCATTCTCCCAGCTGGCTCGAGGAGATTTAATTTACGCCAACCACAGAGTGACTGCGATTGCTCTCCAAGATGCCACAGCATGAAAACTGAAGGGTGGGGGTTAAACAAGCAGCAATGCACACCAGATGGCTGAGGAGGACATCTGAAAGATCCAAAGCACAAGGAAGCATATTAAAAAAAAAATCCCCTTCAATGCCATAAATATTTATACTAACTCCAAGAAACTGGCTGAGTTCAAACTTGTCCTATATGAATCATACAGCACTTCCCTCATCCCACCTTCATTTAGTGTGATCTGTATAAAATAACCACAAAGGAAGTGCCATAGTTATGTCAACTTCTTTTTCTATATGGTAAGAGCACTTTTTGTAGAGCTCCTGCTTTAGAAGATATTACTTTACAAAGAATATAAACAGAACAACTAAATAATCCTATTTTCCTTGGCCAGGTCTTGTGTGGCATTTACTGATCTTCCCAGATAATTTAGATTCATAGAAATAGTTTCCTTTTGCCTGGACAACTTTAATTTTCTTATAGGACCATTTAATTACATTTAGCAAAACAACAAAGAAAACAACTCCAATTTAGTAATCTGAAGCCAATGGTCCATAATTTTCTGCAAGGTTCTGCTCTGAAACCTGCTAGTTTTCCAAATACCTGAATTTACTTTCAGAAATAAGACCTGTTACAAATTAGCAACTAAATAACAAAACTGAAGTCCCAATACCATCTCTGAAGGACAACCACAGTGTGTTGATGCCATTTGCAAAACAAATAAATACTCACTTATTTCCAAAAGGCAACAGCTATTTCAAAAGATCCATTTAGCAGGTTTTGTTTTACTCTTCTTATGCAAAAGATGGCTGGACTGGACACTTTGTAAAAGGTAACTATTGCCAATCTGCTGTTCTGGGACTTTCAGTGCAAATAAAACACAATAGATGTTCCAGTATTGGCCTATATTCCCATACCACAGTGCCATTCCAATCCTGGGCAATAAAAATGGTAGGCTCATGTAATAAATCTGTCTCACACCTAACTACAAACCATGTTTAAATGCAAAAAAACTCCTATCTCTGTATGTTGAGGAATAAATATTCAGTCTCACAAACAAGGGAAATGCAATGCTGAGTGGTTTCCATGCCTGCCCTGTCAAATGGGTTTCCAGGAAAAACTACTGCTTTTTAAACACAAACTTTTCCTGGGAAAGCAAATATATTTCCTGGAACCTGCTAGCAACATTTGGAAGAATAGGAGGAAAGTTACACACTACAATTCCCGATTCTTACAGCTGACAGGGAACACTCCAAACTGATGAGGAGTGAAAAAGAACATGCCTTTAAATAATCAGAGGCTCTTGTAACAACTTGTACTATGAAAAGAAGGAAATAAGCTGGCACCTACCTGCTGAAGACAACCTTCCCTTCTTCCCCACATGCCACAAAGGTTCTAGCATTCCCCTTTATCCCAAATATTACCTACCTCCATCCATGTACACCACACTGTGGATGAGCTTTCCCTCCAAAGACAAAACGAGGCACAAAGTGTCATGTAACATCCAGGGAGGGAAAAGCTGGACTGCACCAAGAACTACTGTGTTTAACAAGTTCTTGTTTTTAACACTAGCAACAACAAAGTTTAAAAGCAAAGAAAAAAAAGAAAGGTACCTAAAAAAAATCTGATGCCAAACAGTGCCATGAAATTTAGGCAAGGAAACTTTCTAAACTCTTGTTAAAAAAAAAATCTGATACCAAACATTGCTGTGAAACTTAGGTAAGGAAACATTTTGACATCCATTTCACACTTTAGTCCTCACCACCCGTATTACCCTGAGATTTTCAGGACTGACATTCCTATTAAAACTGGATCTCTCAAGATTTTTGATGACCCATCACGTCACTGAGGTTTCTGGATGACTTTTTTCTTTGGCTAGAACCAATGCTATGGCAGTCCTGGGAACACTGTTATATCAACTTCACCAAGGTTACACAAGAAGACATTGTACAGAGATCTTTCCTAACAAGGAATGGTTTTTATTAAGGGAATGGCCTGAAATTGTATCAGGGCAGGCTTAGGTTGGATCTCAGGGAAAGGTCCTTCCCCCAGAGGGTGGTCGGCCACTGACCAGGTTCCCCAGGGCAGTGGGCACAGCCCCAAGGCTGCCAGAGCTCCAGGAGCATTTGGACAATGCTCTCAGGGACAGGGTGGGGTGTCCTGGGCAGGACCAGGGGTTGGACTGGATGATGCTGATAGGTCCATTACAGCTCAACATATTCTGTGATCTAAAGTGCTCCAAACTTGCCTTACTCTACAGTCAGTGCCAGACTACATTAAGACTTTCCCAACTCCATCCATCTGTAACATGAGGTTTACAAGTGGACAGATACAACCCTAATTAAGAGCTCAACTGCCTATTCAATGCACTGGATGATCCATCACTCCATCCCATCAAGGCTCCCAGGATACACACCAGTGCTCACCAAGCTCCACACACCATTAAGCCCCCTTGTACAGACAGACATGAGAATAACCTCTCTCTCTCTTAAAAGAAGCTGTCAGATGAAGCACCCAGGGAAATCTGCCTCCAGGAAATCCAGAGGGAGCACAGTGGTGTGTATGTTCCTGCAGTCCCCGTTTCAGTGCTCGCACAGCAGCAGTCAGCAGTGCTGTATCCCAGAGTCAGCTGTCCCCCAAAGGCAGGGCTGTCACCCAGAGGGAAGGGAAGGGAACAATGCCTCTGTGTGTCCAGCTATCACTCCATGCTCATTTGTAAAGCAATTTCCAGGGAGATGATACAGACTGAACAATGAAGGAAAAACAGGCTGGCTTTAAAGAAGAAATTAAAACCAAAACCACTCATGATTCTTTAACACTGAGAAAGTATAATACCATTTTTGTAAACACTCCTCCAGAAACTTGTGTTCACCACTACCTCATACTATTATCAGGGAGAAATTATAGGCTCTGTCCTGCTGGATTATTGTTAGTGTAAACAACTTCGCTAAATTGCTTGGCACACTGTCTGCATGCAGCATTTTCAAACTCTGTAGCCTATTCAGCCAAAATCAGATATAAAGGCCCATCTGTATTAATCCTCAAGAAGAAATTAATAGACAACTATTTTCATGCAAAGCAGATATTTAAAAAAGGCAAACCCAATACATATGGATGAACTTTTTCATTCATAATTTTAGATGCCACACAATGAAGACTGTTGTTTAAGCTTTATTTTTTCTCTAACAGTTCTCCTTACAATACAGTGCATTGTTCAAACTCTGGAGCAATTTAAGCTTTTACAATGTCTCCTAAAATCCCTGGATTTATATCCAAAGAGACCTGGCACTGTAACAAATTTGACTTGTGAGTAACAAGTTACAGCCTTTAAGCAAATTGCTCATTAACACAGAGTTCAACTTACTGCTTCAAACCTCTCTACCTTTTATCTCAGAAAAAAAATGTGCTGCCTATCTTATCTACTGAAAGTTGTGGGATAACACTATTATATAAAGGATTTTAATTTCCTTGTTTGAGGTCTCAATACAAACGCTGAAATAGCATCCAGGGTGAGGAAAACAATAGAACTCCAGGGGGAAAAAAAAAAAAGCTTAGGTATGACCTAAATCTATCCTGCCTTTGATGAATGAAGAAAATAAACCGAATTTTGATGTCAGTACTGCAGAGGATATTCCCAACGTCATGCTAGGAGGAAATGAGTAAGAAAAGCCCAATTGTGATGCTGGGGCTCTTTGTTTTCTCCTGAAGATAAAGACACTGAAAAAGCAAAATCCACAGAATGTTCTATGAATGGGGAAAGTTCTGTAGGTGCATCTTAATTTACATGGCTTTGAACAGAAATTTTAAACTGTATTACAAATAAGAACACTTAATTCAACATAAAGGAGATTTTTATCCCATTCTTGATAGAATAGTGCTAAAGTAATTTCATATCATCATCACGACTAGGCTTCACAAATGAAGATTTGCAAGGGCTCTATCCACGCTTGCTACAAGCATGTTGGTGGCTAAAAAGGCCAATGTGAGAGAGGCAAGTCCAATTGCAAACGCACAGTGAAAAGTCTCCGCCGGCACTACTGGCAAGGCACGGTTCTTCCTGCGTTGCCTTTTTTCCTCCAGACTGATTCTCCGTGTGTTCTCAAAGGAAGCAGCAGCGTTATGCATGGTGTGTCCCCATTTTTCCCGATTGGAGGCCAGAGCGGACCATTAATGGTGGTCAATATGGTCAAGGCTGAGGGATTGTTTCAGGGAGTCCTTATATCTCCTCTTGGGGGCTCCTTCTCTTTCAGCAGCCAGTGG